>JAEAOA010001239.1:687500-1142500 GCA_016746295.1 Potamilus streckersoni | reverse complement strand
TTCTATTCACAATCATGTAATAATATCTTTTATTTACATTTTGTATTGATGAGAAATAAATTGCTTGTTGATTTACTTAAAATTGTTCGGTTCACATTTTTCCTGTTGCATAACTTAAGAACTAGAATCCAAACTGAAATCGGTGGCTTACCTGGGATCTACATTTCTTTAAACTTTTAAGAGATATTCAAAATTGTCTTTTAAACTTTTATTGAATCTGTTTGGGAATTCTCATTGTCGTAAGTAAAGCTTCTAATTGCATACATTTAATAAATCTTATGAGAAGCCAGCAATTATTCACAATGTCATTTAATATGAAGAATTTTGTTTCAAGTCCAAAGTCCAACTCATAATGGTTTAGAGTCTATGAACAAGGACGCTTTGCTTCAGTTTGCCAGGCATTATTATCTGAAGCGAAAGCAAGAGGAGTTTTTTAATAAACTATTTGATGAGAATGGAAATGTTGGGTAATAGTGCTTTGGGTTTGGGATTGGTAAGTCTACATCTGGTTTTTAATATGAAATTAATGGAATTACAGCTAAAATACCAAATCGAACTGAAATAATAAAAAAAAAAACGCTTCAGCTTGAGAAGGAAATCATGGAAAGAAACGAGAGAGAGAGAGAGAGAGAGAGAGAGAGAGAGAGAGAGAGAGAGAGAGAGAGAGAGAGAGAGAGAGAGAGAGAGAGAGAGAGATTTAATATAAATTAAAACAATTAGAACATAAGGAGCTCATCCCACCGCTACTCCCCGTTTAACACACTGGTTCAGGGGAGTTTGATGATGCCAGAAATATTAGGTTATTACTTCATGTTCAGGAAAAGTAGATAAATAGTTTCTTCACTGTTATAAAACTGATGAATGCTTCAAAGAACCAAGAGACTTTCTTTATTACAAAGTGCATTTGCTGTCAAAGGTAGTGAAGTCTACACTTCACTGTATCTACAACAGGTTGATGTTGTTACGGAATATGTCTTGAAAGGTTATGAATTGGTACTTGAGGCACATCCATAAAGATTTAAGATTGGTAGAAAATGAACTGGACAAACATGTGTTAAATTTGCATGGAACGAAGAAATTTTTTTTGATAAATGGTGCTTAGACAAGAAAGTTGATAAAGATTACGATACCCTTCAACAGCTCATAGTAACAAAGTTCAAGAAAACCATCAAAAGTGATCTCAAGACCTATGTTAATTAACAAAACGTATAACCTTTCGTAAAGGCTGTTTGCAAAGCTGATAATTAATCACTGACTCATAAAATGTCATTTGTCAGTAAGTGTTCATCTCGGCATTTGTTGGTAAAATATCATTTCAGTCTTATACGAGTACTTCCAAATCAGGCACAACATTTAAAAATCGAATTCCGATACAACTGATCAGAAATCCGTTATCTCTTCCTATGTTCATGTGTTGTAAAAGGAAAGGACATGTCATTTCTGATTGCTACATATTAAAACATAAGCAGCAGAATAAAGACAAAGCTATTCCAAATGTTTTATTTCTAAGAGGTTATGGTGACGATCTTGTATTGAAAGCAATACATTTTGTACATTTGCTGTGTCAAACCCCAGTCTGATAATATTTTGGAGGCTTATGCAACATTCATGTCGAAAGGTTCTTTAACACTTATCAATTATTCTGATAAGCATATCGCTATTAAAATATTAATGGAGCTTCTCAAAATCTTTTGTTATAATGTATCTTGCCTTTATCAGAGAATACTTCTCCTGGAGAAAATATTCTTTCAGGGAGCAGAGTGCAGGTTTATTAATGTTCATCTCCATCGTGTCAATTAGCGAAACTGAAACCATACAAGTCCCAGTGTGTTACTTTGTAAACAAAATGAGGTTTTCTGAAAACATTAAGACCACCCGAGTTACCAGCTAATGACGAGTGGTCAGTCAGCTATCAAGTTATCGTTTCTAACTGATATCGGACAGAAATTTCTTAGTGCAGTGTAGTGTAGTGTAGTGTGGTGTGGACTGGTGTATTGTTGTATATTGTAGAGTAATGAAGTGAGGTGTAATGTAATGTAGTGTATTGTGTGGTGTGGTGTGGTATGGTGTAGTGTAGTCTTAATGTAGTGTAGTGTATCCCATGAAACTCACATGGCTGTTCATTTATATGTTAATAAGACTTATCACATAAACATAAATCATTTTTATTGTCCGAGAATTAAATTTAAAGTTTCTAAATACTGTAGACCTTCTCTCACTTGACAAATAGTAGCTAAAGCCAATAAAAAGATATATAAGGCTCATCTGCAACTTATTCTTGCATTTGACGAACCATTTAGCAGAATAATGGTAAATTGTGTCGGAAATAAGTGGGACGGATATTTGTTTAATCTTATTTGCTGTTAGACAATCAGTTTAAGAATCTTTGGACCTTTGAAACTGGTTTTTGTACATACCGTCCAAGTTTACATTTTGATCTAAAGTAGCATCTACATAGGCTTACTTCACCTGCCGAAATGTTACTCAGGTATTTTCGACTTCTTTTATTCTTTATCTCTTGCTTGCTTTCTCTTTTTCTGTGTGAACTTTTAAAGTTCACGAGGTTGCTGACGTAAATTTGAGGTCTAATGCAGGACCTGTCATCGCTCACCATCGTATGAAGAGAGGAAGTTAAATGGGAAGTAAAAATGCTGGATCGAGTCGACCAAGCAACATTGTTTTAAACGAAATTGAAAATATTTGTATTCTTAGCCGATCAAATTTATTAACTCTTGTTAGGACCAAAGTTAGTAACTTTTATACAACAGCCAAATAATGCGAATCAATAGTTTCTTGCGTTAGGGAATACCAAATACGGATAGTGCGCTTTTGAAAAAGAATTATGCACTCGAACTGGAAAATGGACCAGAGAATATGCATTTGGATTGCTACGTTTGAAAGAGCAACGATAATTTTTTCTTACTGATATGAAGAAAAAAGTAAATACAATGCACTTGAAGCAAGGCTTATAAGGAACAAATTATGGCATTATGAAAAGGTTCTTTTTATTAATAATGATATCAGAACGGGATAATGTATACCAAAAAAATGGGATATTTATGAGTCCTTATAAACAAAATAAGTTAATTGTACGTTAATTGTTCAGCAATGTATAATGTAGAAATCAAATGAAACAGTTACACTGAGAATAAAATGTGAACATATATTTACATATGTGTATTCGACGTTGTGAGTTTCAAATACACTAAAATATTCTGTGACGACACTAAAATATTTTATAAGCGCAGAACGGGTTATGAAATTATTCTCGTTACCACATCATATATGTTATTCATCGTTCCTAAGAGTTTCAGATAGGTATGTTGGGGTGTTGCCTTGGCGATAAACTCAATTGAACTCCTTTGGTAGTTGTCGTAATAGTAGTAGTACCACCTATGTACATCATACTGTTCATTCACAGTTATTCATCATTCATATAAGTTTCAGATAGGTATAACTGGGTGTTGCCTTGACGATACACTCATCTGAACTCCTTTGGTAGTTGTTGTAATAGTAGTACTACCAACTCTATACATGATATTGTTCATTCGCGTTTAACTAAGTATCTGTTGAAACAGTGGTATGATTAAAAATTTGGTCACCCTCTTTAAATCCTGGAGGAGTTATTCCATATTCAAACAGCATAAAAATCATCTCAAAAAGTTTCTGAACATCTATCAGAACACCGTACTTTACTTGTACGTAAGCCTTTTCAAGAAATTTAATTCTGTTTCATAGCAACATCGGCCTCAAGTTGGTTCTCCAACACATAATCTGTTAGTACACGTGCTATTACTACGGACGACCCTTGAATGTCCAACACTTTGTTTGGGAAAGCGAACTCTTCAGAAACGAGCCCCTTGATTTTTTAACACTCTCCATATTCTCCGATACATATCATTCTTCGAAAGACAAGAATGGTTGTTTCTTTCAAAAACAGACATGGTTGTCATTGCCAAATTTGGTACTGTTGCTTGGATGTAATTTTTCTCCTACGTCATATCCAAGCGTCTTCTCAAACTGCTTGAAACTTCCAAGAATTCCACTGCAAAATAATTTCCAGTTTCGCTCTTGTTTCATGAAAAATGTGTAATCATAATGACAAGGGTCACATAAAAGAGCCTCTGATGAAAAATGTGTAATCATAATGACAAGGGTCACATAAAAGAGCCTCTGATGAAAAATGTGGATCGAGTGAGTCCTTTCTAGATGAGACCCAGGATACTAATTGCTTTATGATACGGTCAAATGAGACGATTCTGCTCTGACATTCATTTTCAACAAAAACTTTGTTATCATTTTCACTGCAAGACAAACCATTTCCATTCTCTAGTAGCATTGCCGTAAGCTTTGCATATTTCTCGAGATAAATTATATCGATGTATGTAGAGTAAAGCCGAGTCCAAAGGTCTCTTGTAACCATGACACACTGTGAATTATTTATCATGGAATCAGTGCAGGATATAGCCCGTTTATCGAATAATGCTCCATGTACTTCCGTCCCCGAATATGTTTATATTTTCTCTGTATGTTCAGGATGGGAAATCATATAAAGAGAATGGCCCCAAAAAGTACTTCCGCTTTTAGGAACCTTGCAAAAGCAAACGTCTTTAGAAATGAATCGTTCCAGTGGTGTGTATCTGTAGATATTCTTTTTCACTAAAGACGACCGGAAATTATTGAAGTATCGTTTCGCCACATTGGTGTTGCAAATTTTCTTCATATGGTCGATCCAGCGTTTAATTTCATTGTCTGTTTTTTCCTTTAATGTGTTTCCTTGTGGTTAATGACTTGGAGGTATCTTTAGACCAAGGACCAGATCTGTTGCTTTCTGAAATAAATTATTTTAAAGTTAATTTGATATGTTCGATGATGAAATCTACATTCCGATTGGAGCAAGAGTGGCTGCTAAACTATAAATTCCTTCCCCTCTTCTGACCACTGTTTAAGTGCCAGTGTAAATAAGGTCTAGTCCGGAAACCTCAATTTTACACTACTTATACTACTGCCCTACGCTGTGACATGCCCAGTTTAGATGCTACGTGTCTTAAACTTTTCTTCAATTGATAACATAAAATAGTATTCATTGTAGATAATTAGGAGTATCAAAATGCATATCCATGCAACTTGCGTGATGTGTATACTTTCTTGAACGTTTTGAGAGTTATTATCCAGAAACAAAAATGTTTATAGAGAGACAGAATGAGTTAATTGTGTGAGGAGGGTATAGCCAGCCTGGCTACAAATTTAATATTAACATTTAACAGGAATTTAACAATACGCTGCAAGATTAAACATGTATCCCTGTAGCGGAAAGGGAATCAATGTTAAAACGTCCTTAGAATTAAGAATGGTGGCAGCTATGGCCACAAGGGGACTATCTCAAAACGCGAAATAAGTGATTTAATATTGAGATTTTAGAAGAGATCTTTTCTCTGAGGTTTTGTTTCATATAGTACTATTATCAGTACTTGACCTGTCCTGAATTTTAGTTACATCACAAGTAGAAAAATATTATCTTTTGTAAAATAATTGTAAAACACAATTGGTAAAGCCTTGGTTTAAATAAAGCATATCTGACGAAATGAAAGCGCCAAGCCATTTCTCACCTTACCAAACCACCACGCAAGCAGTGCCGTAGAGAGCGATCATGGGACATGGGTTAAGAAAGACCCGGACCTCCCCTGGTTCTTGCTTAAACAAAATGTTTCTTGTATAAAATAAAACAGTTATGTTCGGCCCGGGTCCCCTTACGGGCTCAGCACCTGGGATATCTCCGCTGTTGTCCTCCCCTCTTGTCGGACCTACACTCAAGTGGCAACGTTATTCTGCATATCTTCCGTCATCTTGAATTTCTCCAATGTTATCAGTTAGTTTATGGTGTATGCCTGACTTGCTAACTGTACCGAGCATCCTTGGAGTCCAGGGAAACAGGCTAACTATTATAGTGAATATTAATTAAAAGTATATAAGAAAACTTAAATCTAAAGATATGGCATACACTACTATTCATACTAAAATTCAAAACTCGTAAAGGAATTTAGCCCGTAGCAGAGAAAACCAGTTATATGTTCTAAATGAAATAACGTAGATAATAAGTCAAGTAAAATTGCAAATCCTATACGGATCTTGCAAAAAGAAGCTACTTATTTTGATTAAGAAAACAAAACCAATATCAAAATGTATAATAAGAATTATCGAACAGTTTATAACTCTATGAACGTATTTGCAAATTTTGTAAGAGCGATTTAAAAAAAAACCTATTTTTAATAATTGTATAATTACTGAACGAAATAAACAAACAAAAGTATTTCTCTAGATTTAAGACAACAAACATAATGACAAGTACAAATCTTAAACAGAATTTACAAATCTCAAAAGTTGCAACAAAACATTTAGAAAAAAAAGGATAAGACAATGAAAAAGTTCTGTTCTTTATACACGCCTCCCTAAAATCTGAAAATGAACGGACTTTCGTGCAGGCTAAAGGAAATTTTTAATATTGTAAGAAAATATCTGCACTTAAAGTAATACTGAAAGATGTATATCTCATACAAAATTTCCTGACACTAAAGCATGGTACAATAGAAACATTTAAACTAAACAAAAATCGCATAAGTGTAATAAATGTATAAAGTAAAAAAAAATTTAAAAACAACTTTTTTATAAAAAAAATGGCACTCTTTTAAAAAATCATCGTAAAAAAACATTGAATATTAAAGACTTTACATATGAACACATTGTAAAACAGTATGCAAATATCGACGTGAAATATTGGGCAAAATGTTGCAAATTTTACACAATGTTATAGCTAATTACAACATTTGTGCAAATTTCTAAATATTTTTAATACTTACATATCAGCAAAAACTAGGAGTTCTAAAAGCAAAATTATAATGAAACATTTGGCTAAAATATAAAATATATAAGTTGAATATTTTCAAATAAATGTACATTAATTTTATAAAAATCTCAAAACAAAATTGCATACGATATATTTCAGATGAAAATAACAAAGGATGAAAAACATATTGAAACTAATACAAAAAAATAGAGAATAAAAAATATTAAAACGTTTATGTGGGTTACACACGTGCACAACTGTATACTTTTGTACACGTACAAACGGAAGTAGATAGCTATTATGGTATATTTTTTGCTCTCAGCAAAAGTTTCATTTAAAAATAATACAAATACACACATGCATGCAGAGATTTAATGTTTAATAGGGGTAGAGAAATAGCACGAAAAGGAGGACAACGTTACATCTGATTAAAGACAATGATTTATTTTGCCCATCAGAACCTGTCACTTGCATACAAACCTTACGGAAAGGTTGGGGTTATGAAATCATCAATAACACGTTCGTAAAGACAAACACTCCAATATTCAGACAAACCGTTGATAAGTGGCGGTCACTCCTGCTTACTTATAAACAATCAAACATACATCCTTACTAATAAACAAATAACTATTCATGGTGTGAAGGCATAAGGCTATATGTGTGCATCAATGTTTGTGTGTCTGTGTCTGTGTATGTGTTTGACTGTGTGTGTCTATATCTTTGTCTGTATGTGTGTCTGTGCGTGTCTGTGTCTGTGAGTGTTACTACTAATTATAATATTAAGAAACATTTTATTTTTAATTCTCATTTACGATTAGTATATCCTCTAGATCAATGTGAATTCTTAATCCTATTATTAGGACAGACTTTTGGGGTAAAAGTATTAACAATGAAATCTTCTCTAAATTGTATTAAAAGCAATTTTTCATTAAATTATATTCAAAGTAATTTTCCACTAAAATATACTGAAAGTAATTTTTTTGATTTTTGTATAACGACTGTATACTATTTTAATAAAGAATGCGCCCTTACAACCAAGTGCAAATACCCTATTGTACTACACATTTATCTTGTATATAAATGTCAGCAAAACTTACACTCGGTAAGTTGTGAAAGTTGCTGAACAAGCGAATTCCTAAAATTCCTTTGAGTGAGCTGGAAGATTCACGCGTTTCCTGAAACGAATAAGCTGAAGCGGCAGAATGTTTTGTCTTATGACGTATTCGAACACAGACGGTTTCAGTAAGAAGAGACGAGAGCCTCTTTCGGATCGGAAATGAACGAACACAGGTACCTAGATGCATGTCCATATTTGGTCATGAGCATACATTAAAAATTGCATATAAATTGAAAGCAGTCTTGTCAAAATCAGTTCGTTCATCGAAGAATCCGGAGTGTCCATCTTTTCTTACAGGTAAGAATCGGCTGTCTCCGTAAACTTTTTAAATATAGGGACTTTTAATGTTAGACATTTTCACGGTAAAGTTCATATTTTTGCGACATTATTCTGAGTACTTTCTATTTTATATTTTAATGGAATGTTCAAGTATTCTTAAAGAATTTTTATTCATTCGTATTTATAGTAATTATTGTTGAAAAAGACGAATTCGCTACCAACACCATATTTAGCTTTAATATGGAAATAAAATATTCCTTAAGTAATAAAGAATAATGTCTAGTAACCTATTCCAAATCAGTATTCTATTTTAAAGTTAGTAAAATACATGTCTTCAAAATGAATGTTGCATCAATCGCAACTATTGAATTTTATACTCTTTGGCTATCATGAATTTAGTTGAGATTGAGTTATCTGTATTATATTAAAATGCAGACATTATACAAATATATGAAGTTGGTAGGCTGGAAGGAAAAGTGTCATCTTAGATGCATTTCGTACATTTTAATATATTATATATTATTTATATATTATATATTATTTATATATTATTTAAATAAATTTCGTTCATCGAAGAATTCCGGACCTCTCATCATGTAGCCGTATCTACACCGTTCTCTCTCTCTCTCTCTCTCTCTCTCTCTCTCTCTCTCTCTCTCTCTCTCTCTCTCTCTCTCTCTCTCTCTCTCTCTCTCTCTCTCTCTCTCTCTCTCTCTGGGCAAAAACATTGCATAGCAAGAAAAGAGAAGAAGGTTTGACAAAAATATTTCTTAACAAGATCACGAAGTCCATTTGTTCGTGGTAGTGTCTGTGAACTTCTTCGATCAAATGGTTTCTGCTTTATCTTCTTCTAAGATTTCTGCTTTCTAATCTTTTCTTTACCATCAACGCTTTAGACTTTCTGAACACAAGTCATTCGCCTTGGCTATCGTCTCTTTGTTTCTCTGCTCTTAGGACAACAGATTCCCTTTATTTGATGTTATGTACATTCTGGAACTCATACTTTTGTTTGACCCTTGCCACCCCATTTCTGATATTTGGACATTTATGTTGTGGTGTATGAAACATAGGAAATGGATTATTGTTGTTATCACGTGACTATTGTACCACATATGCCATGAGTATGTTGGTTGCGATATTTGCATGGTCATATGACTAGCACTGTAATGGCAAGTTCAATATCAAATTTCATCAACGTTGCTGCTTCGTCTCGTCTGCCATCGGATTAAAGACAAAACGAGTGTTAAACTCGTAATTTCTGAGAAAAAGTATAATATTCCTGCCGATTTAATTTATGTTTGGCTTGATGTAAGGTCGTTCAAGTTTGGTTGGGAGGCTACTAAGCCACTACTCTTTGCCGACCCCACACGGTGGCGGAGAATTCCAGCTTTTCGATAGGTATTTGGCTCTAAACCGACACACCTACATAAATGTCCAAATATAAAAAATGGGGTGGCTAAGGTCAAAGGAAACTCAGATAGGGACCCTTTCTTTCAATAGACACAATAGGTATCTTCATTTTCATCTCGAGCAGTGCTGACGTACTTAGTATATATTCTAATTATATCCTGTCATATTCTAATTATATCCTGTCATATTCGAATTCTATCCTATAAATCTCTCACCATAATGATGTCTTTAGTATATATTCTAATTATATCCTGTCATATTCTAATTATATCCTGTCATATTCGAATTCTATCCTATAAATCTCTCACCATAATGATGTCTTTAGTTGTTCTCGTATCTTCATAGCATGAACCTCTAAGTGTAGTTGAACGATAATACCATCTTACATTTGCTCTCTCCCCCCCACACACACACACACAACATCATCTATTTATGTCTAAACAGAAGCCCAGGTTCAATTTCCATGATACCCAAATTGTCACCAAATGTTAACCTTCCATTGTTTTCTGAGTGTCATACTCTATCTGTAATTCGTTTAATGGCTATAAAAAGAAACCGTCTAATGTTAATCATGTGGACGTTGTTAATAAAGCATTCCCGTTGCTGCCACAGGTCTAGGCATACGAAATGGCGGTGTAATGTTTAATTCCTATTGTGGTCAGTAAATATACCGAGATAACGACATGAAAATTATTGAAACTGAAGAAGGCAGATGTAATCAACTCATTCAATACGCATACAGCCTGTCACTGAAACACCTTTAAAACCCGAGAGTTATGCCACGAAACCGAAAGTTTTACGTAACAAATATTAAATATAACTGCTAAGAAAACGGAAACGTGTAATAAAATATATCAAAAATTACCGCACATAACATAGAAACAATATACAGTCTAACACATCTCTAAAGATCACTTCATATAACAAATCTGATTATAGCTCTCATTATATGCATGAATATTTTCAATATATTGCCTATTAAATACCTGTGCTTTCAAATTTTGATAAGAAAACCTACTTAATAATTACGTCTAATCGAAAGATATCAGCCCAAAATTCGTGCAATCAACTCCAGCTCACTGAAAGCCAGAATATAAAGAGTATATTGACGACACTGCAAAATAACAAAAGCTTGGGGCATTGATGAATATTGATTGCAAATAAAAAGTAAGTAACAGATGGAATTCGGGTGCAGTCTCTCTAATCGAACTAAACTGCAATCTTGCATCTTCTTTATTAAAATCATAATTTTCTGATGACAATAGTAGCCTTTTTCATGATAGGTGCAACTTGAAGCATTATGTGCAAACTAAATTTGTAAAAGGTCACAGAATTATTGCAAACTTTTAGAACTTCTTTTCATCGACTGAAAAAAATAATTAATTAATAATTAACAGCACTTAATCGCATTGGCATAAATTGGAGATAAAAAAATAACCATACAAATGAATCGTTGTTGCCTTAAAAATTCATAATAAAAGATATTCCTAGATATTTTAGTATCTAAAAGGAATTATTTCACTCGTGACAGTGCAATGTTTCCCGCTTTACTTCAATATTTATTTGTATCTACTCATAAAACTTACATATCCTCTGTTTTTGAAAGTCTTGTTTCTAATTGCCAGTTGATAATGTCAACATGCGGGCTACAACCGGCTTGGTGCTCGTATACAGTATCTGAAAATATTTGGTTTACTCGGATCTTATCCTTCATCTTGCCTTACAATAATCTAATTTTGTTATCACAGAATTTTTCAAAATGAATCTGGATCAATCACGAAAATATATTTCAACATGTTATTGATTATACATATTTAATTTTAAACAAAAAAAGCAGGCTAGAAGACAAAGATCTAATAGGATAAAAACAAAGTCAATCACCTATTCGAAAGAGTCAGATAGTAGTATTTTATTGGTTAAATACCATTCATGACGTCAGTGTAAAATTATCAATTATGTCCCACATAAAAATGAAATATTTAAGCAAGAAAATAATGCCACGAACAAAAGAAAACAAGTTAACTGTCCAACATGGTAAAATGTACAAATCATATATAACCTCTATTTTGAGAATATAATGAAGTACATACGTTTAAATATATCTAGTCGATATTATGAATCCAGAATATGCTAAAACATTTTACTTTTTACCACTTCACCCAGGTTATTAATCGCACTGAAGGGGACTAGAAAGGTGTGACGGATTAGCGGGATGGAGAACTCATTTGAACTCATTTAATAGCATTAGTAGTGGTACCAAGTATGGTATGCTATGTCACTTATTGGTAAATTAATTATCTTTTGAAGCAGTGGTGTGAATGAAAATTTGGTCATCTTTTTTAAATCCGGGTGGATTTACTCCGTATTCAAACAACAAAAAATCCATCGCAAAAATCCCCTGTACTTTCCTCAAAACATACTGATTCACTTGTGCATAAGCTTTCTCGAGAAACTTAGTCCTCTGTTTCCCAGCAGCAATGGTTTCTAAGCGATTTTGTAATACATAGTCTGTTAGTGCACGTGCTATTTGTACGGACGACTCTTGATTGTCAAACACTTCCTTTGGGAAATCGAGCTCTTCGGAAACGAGTCCCTGAATTTGTAACACATTCCATATTCTTTGATATATATCATTCTTTGTTAGACACGACCGCTTATTTCTTTCAAAAGCCGTAATGGTTGTCATTACCAAATTTGGCACAGTTGCTTCGATGTAATTTCCCTCATCTGTCATATCTAACCGGCTTCTTAAACGGCCTGAAACTTCCAGAAAATCCAAAGCAAAATTAGTTTCCACGTTTAGACGCTCCTGTTTTATGAAAAACGCGTAATGGTGTCGACAAGGGTTACATAAAAGAGCCACAGGTGCAAAATGTGGATCGAGTTCGTACTTTGTAGACAATGAAGTTGCCACTACATACCTTAGGACAATTTCAAAGGAGACTGCTCTGCTCTGACATTCATTTTCAACAGATACATTGCTGTCTTTTTCCCGACCGGACATTCTATTTTCAATTTGTAGTAGTTCAGCCGTAAACTCTCCAAATTTCTCGAGATAAACTTTATCGATATATGACGAGTAAAGCCGGGACCATGGATCCCTTGTAACCATGAAACTATGTGCATTATTTATCATGGAATCAGTGCAGGGCTTAGCCTTTCTGTAAAATAATTCTCCATGTACTTCCATCCCATAGTATGTTTCTATTTCCTCTGCTTGTTCAGGATGGGAAATCATATAAAGAGCACGGCCCCAAAAAGTACTTCCGCTTTTAGGAACCTTGCAAAAGCAAACATCTTTAGAAGTGAATCTTTCCAGTGGTGTGTATGTGTATATATTCTTTCCCAATGGAGACTGAATACTGAGGAAATATCGTTTAGCCACATTTGTAGTGCATATGTTCCTCATGTGATTCATCCTCCGCTGCAGAACGTCTTTTTCTATCATTCCATTTATGAGTCTCTTAGTTACTGTTGTCATCGATGAATCACTGGACCTGGGCCCAGCAGTCTTGATTTCTGAAATACATGGTTTGAATATTAATTGGATATTTCTTAGCTAATATTTACCTTTTTTAATTCGTTGGCCTCTACATGCGAACGAAGTTAGATATGACCAACTAGTAGCAACGCGAATCATCATCATAGGATATGCCCCTACTAGACTCTCTGTGACCCGCGTATAAAATGATTATATAGTCTATTTTTCTCGATTTTTCTGCTAATTATGCTGGTTCCAAGTTTGCAATATTTATCTTGACACCAGACCGACCAGTCCTAACACTAACTTTTTAATGCTCAGTGCCAAGCGAGACAGTTGTTAGTACCATTTTTGTAAGTCTTTGACATGACTCGGCCAGAGAGTAAAACCCACGATCTCCCGCATCCGAGGTTGTTTTCATGGTAAGATAAAGACTGTTATAAATATAATAAATATCTAAAGACAAATCAACTTAGCTGGCTGGGAAAATATACAATGTCTGAGTGAAATAGTTTTAACTGTTACCAAGTTCCAATCCAGAAATGAGCATGTTCATAGACAAACTGGCCGACGTAGATCTTGCTACATATCCCTGTGAATAAGGGGAAAATGCTTTAAAAAAAAAAAAACACCAAGAGGATAGGGTTATATTTATCACTAAACCGCATATAATGTCTCTAATGTCTCTTAGGATACAAAATCATTTTCTGAAAATTTCGTATATAGGAAGTTGTTTAGTAAATAGTATTCAGGGAAATGACAGGGTATCATGGGTTATGTTTCAGAAATCAACGTGCCATATATATATATATATATATATATATATATATATATATATATATATATATATATATATATATATATATATATATATATAGATGCAATAAACTGACGACGAACAGTACGAAACTAGTAACTAACTAGCCTAAGCGCTTTCGACTCTTAATGAGTCTTTTTCAAAGGCAAATACAAAACATAGTTACGACAAACAAATAAACACAAGAACGTTGTGTTTGTAAACCTTTACATGGCTGTCTTCACATGTGCTAAAGCTATAAATACAACCAGCTTGTATAGACTAGTTGCGGAAACTGAAAACGTTGTATAATTCCCTAAAAGTCTACAAGCCAAAGCGACATCTATTTTTACTTTTTGTACATATGTAACGCAGATCATATCCCGGATATTTGATTCTATACCGGTTATTCTTATAGTAAAAATTGAAGGATAATAAGAAGATTTAGAAAATGTTAAATTATACTAGTGCATAGTTTTCATTTTCTAGTCTTCTTGGTTTAGACCGCTGGGTTTCAATGTTCTAAGGCGGCGTATCCAGTATCATTCCTTTTCCTTCCTGGTTTCGGAACTCCAGCTGTGGTTGTTAGCAATAGCGATAAGTATCATATCACTGAAAGTGTGGCCAGGGGATGAGAAGTGTTCTGCGACCTGGCTTCTGAATATTAATTGGATATTTCTTAGCTAAAATTTACCTTTTTTTTCTTTGGCCTCTACATGCGAACGAAGTTAGATATGACCAACTAGTAGCAACGCGAATCATCATCATAGGATATGCCCCTACTAGACTCTCTGTGACCCGCGTATGAAAAGATTATATAGTCTATTTTTCTCGATTTTTCTGCTAATTATGCTGGTTCTAAGTTGTCGCTTTGGCTTGTATGTATGTATATATATATATATATATATATATATATATATATATATATATATATATATATATATATATATATATATATATATATATACATATATATATATGTGTGTGTGTGTGTGTGTGTGTGTGTGTGTGTGTGTCTGTGTGTCTGTGTCTGTGTATATATGCGTGTGTGTGTTTGTGTGTGTAAAGTTGCATAGATAGAACATTTTCTCAGAAGACATAAGTGCTGATACTGACTTGGTCAAACAGACAAGTGATATCAAAACATATCCTGAAGTTGAAGAATTGTGAAGAAAAAAAAGAATTTGCTTTAACCCCACTAGCATATATATATATATATATATATATATATATATATATATATATATATATATATATATATATATATATATATATATATATATATATATATATATATATTAGAGAGAGAGTGAATTGCTTGTGTGAAGTAAGCGATGTACACAGGCGCCGCCGCCAAATAATATGTTCCAACCCTTCTGAACGGTACCAAACAAAGGTTGGGAAAGGCGCCAAACATTCATCGCACACACAAGGAAAACACCACGCGGCGGGCCCGCATACGTACCTAGATGTGGCAGTCCAGAGTATGAAAGGTATAACCAAGCAAAAAGTGAAACAATCGTTGAAATTATGAGAAAACGTAAGACTCTTTTCTTTCTCGTGTACGTCCTCATAAGTACATTCATGTCCATCGTTGACATTGCGATGGATAAGCCAAGCTAAACCGTTTTCGTTTCTCTCGATTCTTCGTTAATCCGTTAGTCTTTCTTCGTGGTACCTAATGATACAGATTTACTGACCAATGGGAGCTTTTCATCTAAATATTCGAAGCTTTTTACCATCTTCCTTGCCTCTAAGTACTAAACATGCTGGACACGTAAAGATAGTTTTCTAACACAAGCCGAGTTAGCAGTAAAAGCAAAACTGAAAATCCGACCTTGCCTCCCGAAACGTTTTTTTTTTTTTTTATCCCGGAAAATGTAGTATATTTCCTATTGAAAATGATATCCAGTCATGTTCACCATACGTCAAAACACTGTGTCCGAATAGTCTGCTTTTATTAGCCGAATATCTTACAATATTCCAAAAATATGAAACCGTCAAAAGTCATTGTACTGCATTTGCATTTACTGAGCATGGTATACTGCATTTGAAGGACAATCAAAAGAATTAGGTGTGCACATGCAAAGCCTGCAGTTTGACATATGTTACCGTTATGGTGTCAAAGTTCGACGGTACGTTATTCTCTTTCAATGAGTGAAATGAAGCGAAAAAAAGATATGTAATTTTAAACCAGAGTCTCTGCTAAGCCAGGAAATATTGATCTATAGTGTTTTAAATCGGATTATTTCGTCCATACATGTACACTCACTTTAACAATACACAATCTACAAACATCACATGCATACAAATACCGACCGACAAACATGCGTAGACTCGCATCTAGATGCAGTTTTAACCACGCACGCACGCACGCACATACATACATACATACATACATACATACATACATACATACATACATACATACATACATACATACATACATACATACATACATACATACACCCACTTCATATCTCATACTGTGTATTGTGTCTGGTTCCCACATGAAAGAATAAAGTCACAGCGATTTTCAAGATCAACATAAAAAATTTCTTCTATGCATTCATGCTTCTTACTATAGGCGGTAATATTGTTTGTTTCTTTGTTATTGTTGTTATTGTTGCTGCTGCTGTTTTACGTAGCCTTTCCTTTATACACTTTACCAGTAGACATCACCATAATCAGTCAAACTTAAGAAAAGTTTTAAATTCATATATAAATTATTAGTTCCCAGAGGGGTTCTTTCTTTTTTCTTCTCTCTTTCTTGGCTTTCCGTATATACTGGTCTATAACTCTAGTCAATATAATTCCGTATATACTCGTCTATAATTCTAGTCAATATAATTCCGCATTTAATCGTTTATATTTCGAGCAGCATAAAGGGTGAACAGACCATTTTATGGCGACATTATTTACAAAATAATAAAGCTTCCTACCAAAAAAATGAAAATATAAGGTCAATAACATCAAATCGAAGCCTCTAACCGACCGAGAGTTTCTCTGATTAGGTTAGTTCATTCTGGTACTTTATCTTTGACGTTTAATTTTTATTTTTATGTCGTGTTCGTTTACTCTTTGGTCACCCAATTTTGGTCGTTCACCCTTTCTCCTGCTATACTTAAATCAATGCATCCACGTGGGGTAGCTTGTGCTTTTCCGAAAGAAAATTTTTAACTTAATTATGCTCATATTTCCTGAACACCAAGTATAATAAATATTTTGTAAAGTATAATTATCGGCTCCATTAAACACAATTAAAATATTACAAGAGTCTCTGATCACTTAGGTATTTGCGTATATCGCTGAGTAACATCAATGATATCAATATTTGTATGTCTTCCCAGAAGAATATTTGAGTGGATTTGATTATTTGATTATTTGTACAGCATTACATCATCGTATACTAAGATTATTAATTCGTCTAAGTTCATCTACAGATGGGGCCTCATCAATATCAGTAATAAAATTAACAATACCATCACCGCCATCGTCTTCACAGTGATAGTAGTATATGGGGACGGACTATGGGACTTATCATTAAAAATCACCATGGGATGATATAGGGACACGATATTTTAGGGACAAATGGAACAGCTGGGACGATATAGGGACAATGGGAATTTTGTATAAGAACAAGAGGATTGGAACAGGTGGTATGACGTCACGATTCTGGACACTGGCAACACTGTAGCAAGGGGCTGACCTAAACACACACACACACACACACACACACACACACACACATGCCTCTATACATACACAGCTACTACTCTAGGTAGGGATAAATACAATAGAGACACAGAGACATAGATTAACACATAGATAATATATACATGTGGCAAAATGAGAATTAAGATCGTTTCGAGGCATAGGAAGTGGCCCTGAAAAGGGCCGGTGTCCGTTGTTTGCTAACACCATTCCGCTAACATACAGGGCATAGCATAGGTCTTCTTACCTTCCTTAAATTCCTCAAACCTTGTCTTTCCACATATATTGCTTTTTAAACAGTTGCACCGTCTATGTTGTTTTTACATACATGGGTAAGTTCCAAGGGAACAGCATCGATGATAAGAGAGCAGAGGACTCGACGTCTTATTGGCGTGGTCCCTCTCCGAATTGACATCATCTAAAGGGCTGCTAGATCTAAAGTTAAAATGGTTTTATGTGCATTTGTTTTGTTGTTGTTTTTTTTTCAAAGTGTATGTGCTTTGTGTATTCTTATTAAAAATGTTTGATGTTATAATTCTGACAAAGGGTTTAGACAACATTCAAATTCATTGTTTTCCCAGTTATTAATTGATTTATAGTTCTTTCTAAAATGTCTTTTATTAAGGAGAAGTAGAGGTTTTATTTTGAAAACTAATCTAACTAAAAGCATCCGCTGCTTGGAACTAGGGTCACATCTTTAGGCTCATGACACACGTACAAAACATGTGCTCTCAATCGTGAGCACCATGTGCACGTGTTGCACAATTTCCTCTATTTACATTTATGTTATGATTAACATAATTTATCTTTTAGACGTTAATGTTTTTATGTGTGAGATTTATAGTTAATAATAAATCTCCATTTCTGAATATCTATATCAGATCTTATCATTTTAATTTTTCTTCGTTTCTATACATAGTCATAATATTTTAATAGATATAGTAAGTATACCATAAGCGAAGTGAGCGGTCTGGAGGTACAGAAGCTGTCCGATTGTCAAGTAGCTCGCTCAGGTAGAATATCTGAAAGGGATGTGTAAAACATCTTATTTGTATTTTCTTACCGTTTTCATGATGTTATTGATAAAACATGGTTTTTTTATTAACAATTTTGTTGTCATTTATTTCATTCATGTCGAGTAAGTGAGCATTTTAAAATTTCCCATATTCCTTTATAATTTGTAATTTAATTTCTTTCCTCCCTTTATTGTTTGTTCGAGCATTCTAAGATTAGATATTTTTTAGAATCAATGTTTCTGTTACAAAGCCTACATTTATGAAGACTGGTGATTAAATGCCTTATGTAAGCTGTTTCACCTGTCATCCATCTATCATGTAAGTAGTACAATATTTTACTTTGTACAGCAGGTGATTTTAGACTTGACCATTTACTCCATATCATTTTCCAGTTCAATCCTGGGTTCCGGAGTTCAGTTTCTTGCTTGCCGTTTGTAGCTGTATCTGCTAAAACTCTACAAATATCTTTGTCCATATCAAATAATATATTATTGATTCTATACTTATAAATTAAGTCTATAATTGTTCTATATGATCCTAGCGGTACTAATAGTTTGGTTAATTTGTTATTTTTGTATATTTCTTTATTAAACTTGCATAAATAAATATACATTAATGACTTCCCAAGGGTACTTTGGTTCACCATTTAATCTTTTTGTTCTATTTAGAATATTCGCTTTCTGTTTTATACCCAGTTTAGGGAGGTCTAATCCCATTTTCATCTTTGGTCTGCATATAGAATTTTCTTCAGATAGTGAATTCCGTTCTGCCATAAAAATTCATAATTTTCCTTTTTAAGTGCCAACCATGGCTTCCGTCAGTTGTATTCAGGATATTATTCAAATTGATCTACATGTAAGTCTTAGCGACTTGTACACAGTCTATTAGGTTAATCTCTACATGCTTCCAAGTTTCTATATGTGCATCTAATTTCTTGTTCAGGTCACGATATTTTTTGTCCGTAGAGTTTAGCCCGAAGAAAATTCCAAGTGCTTTCACTTGAGTTTTAAACAATTGGTGGTGGTGGTGGGTGAGGCCAGGGTGATTTTCCCTCCAGTGACCTATTAATAAAATTTATGTCTTGCTATGGTTAATTACTGAGCCAGAGGCCTTTCCAAATTTCGCGAATTCGTCTTGTAAATGTTTAAAAGAGAATTCGTCTCTGATAAAATTAGTTCAATCATTGGCATGCAGCATAGTTTTTAAATCCTTTTTCATATTAGGAATTTCAATCCATTGAATGTGGTTGTTATTTTTAATGTTTTTTAAGGTCTTCAGTTGCATTCATGGACAGGTGGCAGCCCTACCTAACTGGGTGGTGCAAAGTAAATTCTTTGGAGAGAGCTCCATTAATTGTTACTTGGGAAGTGATGTTTCTGTACATTGCTTTAATTCAATTTATGACATTGTTCCCAAACCCGCATGTTTTTAAAACAGCAAAAACAAAGCCATGTTCAATTTTATCAAAGGCATTCTCTTGATCGAAAAGATACATAATTCCTTTTTCGTTTCCGTTTCTTAACAGTTCTATGATAGCGTCAATCAAAAGCGTATTATTAAAAACATTTCCGTCCCATTCCTCCACAGCTTTGGTTTAAGTCTATTATATTATTTAGGCATTTTCTTATTCGGTTAGTAATTATCTTACTTAAAATTTTTTAGTCAGTCTTCAAGTAAGTAATTGGTCTCCAGTTTTTGAGGTCGATTTTATCCCATTTCCCTTTAAAAGTAAGTGTAATAATACCTTCTCTAAGAGATTTAGGCGTTTCTCCGTGTAGTAGTATATTATTATATAGTAGTTATAGTATGTTTACAACCTCACTTTTAAATTTAATGTAAAAATTAGATGTTAACCCATCAGAGCTTGGTGATGTTCCTTTTTTAGATCATTTATTAAATTTATAATTTATTCAGCAGTGATAAAAGCATAAGTTTCCTTTTTGATTCTTCTTAATTTGGTAATAATTAGTCTCCTTGACGTATTTAAGAACTGTCTATTTAAATTTTGCGATTAAAAAATGTTTGCATAGTATTGCTGTATATTGCATAAAATATTCATTTTGTCACTATAAATTGTATCCCTTATTGTCATTTTCTCAATTTTTTTCTGTTCTTTCCTTTTAATCTCTACTCTAACCTTCTATATAAGCCCCTTCCATTTTTATATACGTTTTTAAATTTCCCTGCCCTTGTTTTACATTACTCTGTTGTTTTTTCTTTTTCTTTTCTTTCTCACTGTCTTATAATTTTCTAATCTTCTTCTAAAAGTAGCCTTTCCTTTTTTGAATTTTTTATATATGCTTTATGGAGCCAAAATCTTTGTAGACTTTTTGTTTTACTATGGTACCTAGTTAGATGTTTAATTTCTTTCTTTTTTAATACTTCCCAACGATTCATTATGTTTCCTAGTTTTCCTTTTCTAAATCTATTCACGTGTATTTGTATGGTCTCTACATAGTCTTCATCTAGTATGGAAGCATTTTTTAGCTTGATCCCCATTTAACTCTGTTTACTATCTTAATTTCTAGAAACAGCTTTGTGGTCTGCCAAAGAGTCCTCAAGTATTTTAAAGTTTTATAATGCTGAAATTTGATTTTCTGAAATATAAAATATAAATCTTGTCGTCTTGCATCTACTATCGCTATTGAAGCGGCTAAATATGTTCATGCAAAAACACATAAATCACAAGTACCTGAATTCAAATTAAAAAAAAAAAACTTGGTGGTGAATTGGAAAATATCGTTGCAATTATCCCACCCATATACACACCAGGCAAAGATCCTCGACAACTATTAACAAAATATGATTCCTAGAATAGAAGCGGTGTTACAACACTTTCGTCACTTTCGCGTTAAAGCAGACATTGTTTTAACATCATCTGTTTCCGCCGCTTATTTGTGACGTGGATACATTTAAAACTACTCCACCAAGGATTCACAGTGGTTTCCTCGTCATCGTGAACCTCAGCGATATCAACATGAGCGATTAAATTAGCACAGGCAGTTTGGAACAATTCCCCAATAAAGGATCGGGACGAACCCTCAAAAAAATGTAAGTCGATCTACATCTCTCACTGTATCAACCGTTTCGTGGATTCAGTTACACAGCAACATCAATGTGGATCCCACCAAGGTCAGTTATAAACGTAAAAAATTTTGACAATCGTTGTTTTGAATTGGGAATTTTATCGCTGTCATGTGCTACCAGTGGTAATCAAAATCTGCCCCCAGAATACAAACAATACCTGGGTAAATTAAACCTTGGTGATATTGAATTTCCCGTACAGGTTTTATCCTGCACATTACTTCTCGTCACCAGGTGTGGGTTGGTATGCATTTTGTCCAGAACCAAATTGAGCTGAAATTGCTTATCGACATTAACAGCGTCTGTTTAAGGAGCGATCACTTCGTGGCGGAATATCAGTTTTATGTCATGTCACAGATTTGAACGTACCAACAACCCACGGGTGTTGCCACGCTGACCCCAACAGATTCATGGTGTATCTAGATTGCTAGATCTCAACAGATAACCTAACGATGATAAAACCCGTCTTTGATGGTTCTTCCATGATGAAATTGTCGAAGCTGCTCATGAATGAGTTCTACTATGACAAGATCAAGCCATTTTGTTTTCAGGATAGGTTCGAGATACTGTACATCGACACTGAATCTTTGCTGGTGCTTATCACCACCAATAATGTGTACGCGGACATGGCACAACCTAGTTTGGTCAACAGATTTGATATAAGCGAGTATGCGAAAGAAAATCCGATTTGTTTAGTAACGCCAATAAAACATTATTGTTAAGTTCAAAGACGAATTCTCGAATAAACTAATCGAGAATATGTGGGACTGAGACCCAAAATGTACATAATTGTGGTTGGTGGCTCTAAAAATATTTTAAAAAAACTAAAGGCGATCTGTAGGATATACTCCACGATGGAAGCTCCACTTTCTCGTTTGGTCATCGTAATGTTCTAAACCAGCTTATGATTGATACTTGCTTATTCTCAATACAAATCCGAGTGGCAGTTCCGTATTAACTGGAATGACTTACAATTCCTTACGCACAACTGCACGACTAGGAAGTTTTGGTTCACCAAGTGACGGTCCCACTTGTTAACCGGTTGGTGGTCTTAGAGGATCAATCTGATCCAAATTCCTTAATACATCCACGGACTATACTGGGGCAATAGCACGACGTTGTTGCCTTACAACTCTCCAGATCCATAAAAATACCGAACTAACTTGAGTCTTAGTGAATGTAATGGCGCTGGCATAAAAATCATTTTCTTAGTAACAGTAAAGGGCTTTTGACGAATTACATCGGATGGTGTTAATCCAGTCGTGCGTGTGACTTTATTGTTCATTGCTGCTATGAAGTCGTGCTACCCATACTTGAGACCGGTCTGGTTTTATAAAGAATCCCTGTTCGTAGATGACCGCATGACCGTTCAGCAAGAGTGCGATTAAATCGTTCCACAATAGCTTGTTCCACGATGCACATTGACATGTCTGACACATAAACGTACATGGTGTTTGGTCAACATCACGGCAACAGGTTAGATAAATTCTCTGCCAGGATCCATTTGTAATAATCTAGACCAAGTGAGCGGTTCGCGAGCATAAATACGCTTGATTGCATCTACAACACTTGCAATATCTTTTGATGTCAACTGCTACACTTTTTTGTAGTGGCTAGTCACATCAACAATGGTTATTTCTAATTTACATTGTCGAACACGGACACGATAATGTGGAAGAAATAACAAATTTGCCTGAAGGACCTCATTTGATGTCTGGACATCGAACCAACCACGTGAAATCGTTTTGGTACTGGTAGATAAATATGACAGCGCCTGTTTGACCAACTATGTTCGAGCAATCCTATGTGTGACCTTTGACGCACTGGCTAACTGTTCCTCGGAGATTTCACCTCTCCTCTACCCATGCTGCTTGTAGTATATTTTGGATAAGGTCGGGTTCTTTGTGTTCATTGTTTGTTTGTTTATATCGATATAATATGCTTTTGATGAGTGTCACTGAGTGCAAGCTTGGCTTGTATGCCTCCATTAAGGCATCGACGTGAACGAATATCATTGTATATTTTAAAAGCAAGGTCATATTGGTAACATTCAGCATTAACGCGGTTGATAGGTGCTTCAGCCGATAGGTGCTTCGCCTGGCTTTGATTTGTTATTATAATTGAATTGTATATCTAGCCGTGTACCAGTCCCACAGTAATTGTATCTAGGAATGTGTTTTTGCACCAGGATATTTACTTTATGGTGTCCATGATAACTTTGTTAATGTTAATTCATCCGCGATATTTCAATTTTTAAACAAAAATAAACTTCTTTCCTCCTCATCGAATACAAGTTCTTTCCTCCTCATCGAATACAAGTTCCAGTAATCGCTGTTCGTCCATTCCATTCTGAAACTTGAGTTGGAATTCGCATACAACATAAAGACATGATGGTAATAAAAATATTGTATTATTCAATGGCATCACGGAAAAGAAAATTAGCCGATGCTTTCGGTAAAAAGAACGATTTAAGAAAATCAACTGCTTTTCCGTCATTGATATTTCTGCACAATCAACACCTAAACCGTCCATGCATAGTGATTGAACCATGTTACACAAACTCTGTTTGTGTGCTAATCATTGGTCCTTCATAATTAGGAAAAACTAAACTTGTTGAATGTGATTTTGTGATGGTTAGCATTGGAGCGGCAGTACATGATTGCGCTATCAGCTTGTGATCAACCTTATTTCAAAAATTTTCAAAACGCCCTGAGTCACAAACTTTCGTTGAAAAGCGTTCGTGTAAACACCACCATCGATTTATTTTCCACCATAACGAAGCACCTACCACTAACGATTTGGATAGAAACAAAAACAATCTTGTTGTATACTACAAAGTGATGAGTGAAAATTAAGTTATTTTCATGAGCCGTCACAACAATACTGATGTCATCTATTTGACTCAACGATACGATCATGTACGCAATGTAATTGGTGACAACTGTAACATGCTGATGGTATTTCGTTGCATTGACACGCATGGTCTTGGAAATATTCATTGGATTTGGTATGCCGCTGACCACATGTGCGATGAATTGCGTGAAATGTTTGCTTGGATCACCTCGGATTCATATAGCTTTTTCACCATTGACTTGACAAAACTTGCAGAGGTAAACATCGGGATGGTTTGGATGCGTCAATTTAACAACGAAGAAAACAATATATTAAATGTCAGCCAGTGATTCCATATAAGAGTATGGAAAGCTTCTTGTCAACAGCAAGAATTGATTCAAAATTGAATAGAAGACCGCAAAATGGTCAAATATAGGTTACAGTTGCGTCAGACTGCACGAGAAGACCTCACATCGTGCTTTGAACAAACATTTGCTCCTTTAATTAAACCCACATAGGAAATAGCCGAACGTGCCGATGATATTCCAGTCCAATTCTTAAAATAGCTAAACGCACCAAGGCTAACCAAAAAGCAACACAAGCTACTACAAAGACTTTCACGCGTTTGCCACCGGTGATAGAAGACGTTGGTTAAATCGTAAAGGTACCTATGCACTTGAACAATATGTTAGACAAACAGTTGTTAGAACACCACTGATGCCACCCGAATACAAGTCACAAATGCGAACACCGCCTTAGTTCTTTAACGAAAATGTTTGCCAGTCGATAGTTGCATGTCATGTACTTGTTTCCCATAGCTAAACTCGCAACTGGAAAGACTACATGATAAAAATGCTATCGAAGACAAATGATAAATAAATCAATGATGAAAGGCCTAAATTGGTAGTCAGGGAGTTTACTGGACAGAAACATGTACCGGTGTTCAGTGAAATTATTTTGCAGAAATACTGAAGATATTCAGGAGTGAGTAGATTGGAAAAGGCGAAGCGTTATGGGAAGGTTTTATTGGACGTTGAGTACCTCAATTCCTGAAGACCCTGATATCGAATGTATAACAGAGGAATAGGAACAACGTGTGCAAGAAGGTACATTTCAGGAAGAATTTAGCAAGTGGTTAAAAGAACAACATAAACCCAAATTTGGCTCACCGGCGGAATACAATACAGCGGCTAGACGAAAATACAAATAGGCGGCAAGAAATTTGAAAAGTTTAAGGAAGAATCTAAACATTTTGTCCAGTGGGCTGCTGTGAAACCAAAACAGAGAAACTGTCTAGCCAAACATGCACCTAGACAAAGACATGCAGCATCTGCGCCTGAATCGTCAACCACACCGGAAGAAAAATCTAAGTGGGCTAACGAACAAGTAAAAACTAGGCTCTGGTAAGAAAAAGAAATGCAAGGTGGATGGATAGACTACTCAAATAATGAAAATGCCATGGCATATTGAATGACCGTAACGATCATGCTGTTTGATTGTAAAAACCTGTGGGATCAGTTTCTGCTGACAACAACTTACCTGAAGTTATCAATGAAGCAGGATCGATTTTGTAGCGATTTCTCATGATAAAATAAGGGACAGAGACACATATCGAGCGCTAATGCATGAACTTGTTAGAGTGTTACGTGTTTAGGCTCGTTCAAAAGTAAAAAAGAAAAGAGTGAAGCCAACAAGCTTTGTAAAATTTAACAACATAGTTTATTTCCCTAGAACACAAGGTAAAAATACGTAAAAAGACTTACCGTTTGTGAATATAATCCGAAAACTAATCCTAGAATGAAAAATATAGGTTCTATCACTAAAACGTTTTAATTAAATCAAGGTTCGAATCCTAATGAAGTTCCAATATGGAAGACAATGACGTCAGACGAATGCAGTACTGTAATGATGTGTCAACAGTTCCTCCTTGAATTTTATGAATCATGAATAATAATCCGGCTTTAGAATTCTGAATGATTTCCAATAAATTTCTTTATCCAAGAATTTGATGAAGAGGAGCACTTGTAAAATTTCCAGAGTGAATAAAGTATTTTAAATAAAAAATATAACTCGAACTGGTCACAATACAAAATACCTCTGAGGTACGAAGGTATTACGATTGACCGAAAACACTGAGAATGAGTATTAAACCCAAATAAGAACGCAATTTCAGACCAGCGTGATCGGTCACGTGATCACATACTACAAGTACCGTAAGCTAGTGCAGCCTTAGCTAATAATCAATGATACCCACACTGGAAATGAATTTTTTTTTAAAAAAAAAAAAAAGAAAATGTTTGTTTACAACAGAGCTGACACTAGCCAAGAATGACCTTGATTATAACCAATGATTTTCATTCTGTGTTTACGAATTTCTGAACCAAACTCAGGAACTAGGTCAGCAAAAAATATAATCTAGCAACAAACTGCGTTTTTATCAGGTCATAACAAAAAACTGAATTTTCCAAAAGAAAATGTCAAATTCAGTCAAATAAGTTCTTAAGATAAAATGTAATGAAAATAAAAATAAATAAGAGAATTTAAAACTAACACAAGCAAATGAAATTACTTATACGTAGCAAGAGATATTCATGAAATTTACGATGAACCAAGTTCGTTCTGCGATAATGAGTTATGAAACAACTTTGACGGTGCGTGTGGAAGTACTTCGGGTTTTATGTAAAATATACGTTGCCATGCAACAGGTGTTTGTAAATGTAGCCAGCGCGCTATAAAGTTAATTGCAATCTCATTAACGAAACCAGAATCATTTTTCTGCACCTATTACTGCTGGTCAATCACGCACCCTTGATATCGCAATGCATTGTTGATATTGTATTACTGTTGGCCAAATATCCGATCGCAACGGTTTGATGGTCTGTCCGCGAACAATATATTTATATATTCAGCAGATCGTGGATCAACTGGAACTTTCCACAGGTGAGTACGACATTACCTCCTTCAGAGATGAGATCTGACCAAATATTTCGGTGTTAAACTCCAAAATTTATATGAACCGACACTCAGCTCTGTTATTGCCATTGATTTTCCACAATATTTGGGTAACACTGGACAGTCGTCGTTGAGAACAGTTCTCGGTTGGCGCAAAGATATTCACGAAAATTAGTAAATTTGAGTACATGACCTAAAGGAACTGGATATCATATCGTGTCTGACATTTTGAAAATTACCTCAACAACACAGGTCAATTTAACTTGTGATACATCTGGGGTTTTCCTTCCATGTGAGGCATTCTTGGAAATTGAGGGAAAATTGGGACAGAATTATGTTGGCGGTACCGATTATTCTGCCAATAGCATAGATGGATTTGTTAAGAATAGCATCATGGCGTTGTTTAACAGTGCACGTTACTCCTTCGAATCAATTTGGATAATGTTGCCGTGGCCACAACAATTATTCTACTTTCCAAATATAGCGACCATTAAGCGAAAACAGCTTATAAAACAATGATGTTTATTATTGATACGTTTGATAGTGCGGATTCTCAACAGTAGACAATTATGCGACCAAACACACACATCAACACTGCTAAGATAAGATTAACAGGTCGTAATTGTAGGCGTTAACGGCAATTTTAATGTTGGATTTACTCACCTCCAATAACAACTTGTAGGCATTAAGATTTTTGTGTTTATTTCCTGTCAATCGCATATTTGGGATGTTCGCATGTTTACTTTTGGAGCAAAACACACAGCAACATTAACCCGCCAAACGATGCAGTTTTGCGTGGTTTTTATCTCATGCTCTCCTTTTCTTCGCAGGTTTTCTTTTTAAAAAGAGCCGACCTCCCTCACTGCGTTCTCTCTCATATCAATGTGTGCGCCAAGTGCGAATGTTGTTGCTATTAGATTAGTTACTAATGCATATTGCCGAATGTGTCACATCACTATTTTTGGAGCAAGCTCGAAAAAAAAAATCGGAATTACGAGCAACTTCTTTTACTGATTTTAAGGGTGACACTTCTTAATTCTAAAATGAATATTTGAATGTCGTTTAAACGTATCGTCTTGATAATTTCGAAGAACGGTTTATGTCAGGTAGCTGTTTTGACATAAATTGGAAGACTTATTACATTTATGATAAACAGCGTGCATTGGGGCTTGAGGTATAACGATACAAATTGTTTAACCCCGGGAGGGTGGAGCTTAAAGAATAGGGAACATTGTATTCAGAAATAAACAACAAAACCAGCTGTGATTGGTGCATTATGTAAGAGTTGTACTTTCTGTTAGGCTTTAAAAAAAAGTTGAGCCTCTTGGCAACATGTGAGATTATGTTAATTCATATCTTGATCACATTTTGTAATTTTTAAGTTTTTTTTTTTTAATGTGTTACACATGACTGAAAATGTGTCTGTTGTAATTAGATAACTCTTACCCTTGTCTAGATCCAGCATAGTTATCTATCTTAAATGCAATGGAATACCTAGTTCTGTCCTTGTCAAATTGACAATCTAGCATAGTTTTCTGTGACAGTGGGTGACATGCATGCTGTGGTAGGATAGAAAGTATATTTATTTCACGAAACATTATCATCGAGGTCTATGGAAAAACAATCGTTACGGTGATATCTTGAAATCCAACCCTTATTTGATTGTGTTGTCTGGTTCCTGTACCTTCTTAACTATCACCTATTCTTCAGTACCTTAGGGGACCAGTCTACTGATTGCGCAATAAAATAGTCTGGTTCCCAGGTAACAAATAGAGTAGGTTTTAGGACCAGTCGTAACATACATGTGGTTCATCAACCCATATTGTTTCAAAACTCACGATCTTTAAACAATTTTTTTTTTTCCGGCAGAAGAAAGAGATAAGTAAAATGCCGAAGAAAACCAAAGCAAAAAAGAGGGATGACGATTGGGACGATTCAGAATTGGTGAGGAAATCGGAAGAAAAGATGAAATCTCTCTCAATGGAAAACAACGAAGAAAATATTGAAGGCAAAAAGTCGAAAAAGGTTCATATAACAAATGATATTGTATTGTTAACATTTCAGTAAAGCTACCGTGTTCAGTTCAAGCGCATTTGCTAACGTATTGCTGTTTGTACCACCCTCCTGTTGAAGTACCACGGAGTGGGGGTGGGGGAACACTATCAAAAACCTATATACACATATTTCACCATAATAGTTATGATTATACACCTACACACACACACACATATATATATATATATATATATATATATATATATATATATATATATATATATATAGAGAGAGAGAGAGAGAGAGAAATATATAGAAATTGTTTGTTCAAAAAGCAAATGAACACTTGATTTAAGTGATTTTTATATGAATTATTTCCTGTTTATTTGTATAGCACAATTCATGTAATGAAGTCAATTATACTTCATTAGACAGGTATGATGTAGATGTTTGGGGTTCATCGCCATTTTCAGCACATGTTAGGCTGGGTGAGTGTGAGTATCTTAGTCCACTCTGTCAAATGGGTACTGCTGGGACTATCATAATATGTACACAGAATGAAAGTTAAAGAATCACTTACATTATATATATATATATATATATATATATATATATATATATATATATATATATATATATATATATATATATATATATATTGGATATTTACTTTAAGTTTAAATGTTTTAATGATTTATATTTTGACAGTTTCTTTTTTCTTTAAATTTATAGCTAACTAATCCTCTGTCATAGTCATTAGACTCTTTTCATGCACATATTATCCTTCATCTGGGTACAGAAGGATTCATGCTACCAAGTGAAGTGGGTGATTAAAAAATGTAAACTTTGCCTTCTTTTATTAAGAAAGAGAAAACTAATTATTTTTAGAGATACATAAGATGCCTCCTTGCCTTAGTTTATCCTTGTGCTGTAGCTAAATAAGATCTTCAAGCTAGGCCAGGTTTTGATATCAATTAAGCTGACCAATAAACTCTTTCATTTTCATAGGCATATGTTTTGATAACTGATTGACCATTAACCATTTCCTGAGTCGGCAACTAGGCCCCTATCCACTACCTGATTTGCACATGTTATCCATGGATGATAAAAACTTATCTGTTTCAAAACTTTAATAATATTAGGAATATAGCAATTATGTTTCAAGAATAAAATTGGTGATCAGATTCTTGTACACTATTTTGTCATATAACGAGTTTTTTAAACTCGAAGTGGAACAGTAATTGGGCAAAAATAGTGGATATCACATGTCTGGGAAGTACAATTTATTAGATTGTCAGTTTTCATAAATCATCAAGCAAATATACATGCATGCCAACCATTACTCTTTTGGTGTTGGTGTTGATATTTATAAGATTTTCAGGCCACTTGATACTATTTAAAAAATTATTTCTACTAACCTTTATATCCAAATGGTATTTTAATCTCTCTTCTGGGGGTCCATTGCATTAAATCCTTTAGAACACGCACATTTTTAATATTAATCCCTGTTAGATATATCAATAAAAAAAATAAAGAAGCAAAGCTAACAAGTTTAGTAAAATCAAGAAGCAAAAATGAAAATGCTAATTTGCAATTTACAGTTGCTGACAAAAGAAGTTGTAAGAGGGTCTTCAGAGTTTATATGAGAAATATTTTTTTTTTCAAACCATAGCTTTCTTTTCTCATGTGACATGATATTTGTTATCAATTTATTCACATGTTCAGAGCGTTATGTGTCTAGGCTCATACAAAAGTAACAAAGAAAAAGAGTGAAGCCAACAAGCTTTGTAAACTTTAACAAAATTTATTTCCCTAGAAAACAAGGTAAAAATAAGAAAAAAGGACTTAGGGTTTGTGAATCTAATTCAAAATTAATCCAAGAATGAGTAAATATAAGTCCTATCACTAAAAAGTTCTAAATGAATCAAAGTTTGAATGGCAATAAGTTCCAAGATGAAAGGTGATGGCATCTTCTATATCCTGTTTTGTGCTGTTGTGTCAACAGTTGTTGAATTTTATGAATCAAGAGTATTATTTCAGTTTTAGAATTCCGGATAATTTTCAATCACTATCTTTAACCAAGAATTCTGATGAATAGCTCTTATGTATGTTTTGAAGAGAAATTAATTACTAATTCCAAAAACTAGAAAAACTCAACTCAAACTGGTCTCAACACAAAATATCTATCAGCTCCAGTGGTATTTATGAAAGAATTGAATCACTATAAATCACTAGTTCTAAATACAGTTTTTGATCACATGATGGGGTCACGTGATCATTTAATTGAAATGGCACAGTAAGACCCTAGGCCGATTGACAAGTATGTCATGGAAAAATTTGATTCTACCTAGCAAATCTTACTGTAAGATTCAGTAATAATTTTTAAAAATTAAAAACGTTTTTTACAGCAGCTGACACAAAAGCTAAGTATGACTTTGTTTACAACTGATGATTTTCACTTTAGGAAAAAAAATTTAAAAGTTGTTTCCCAATTCTGAATAAAGGTCAGGAACTAGGTCAACTAAAATACAATGTAGCAATATTGGTTATTTACTGAATTGAACTAAATTTTCCACAAAAAAGTAAAGTCTAGTGAATATTATCATTTAAGGAAATAAAAATAAAATAAAACATTTAAAACTAGCACAAGTAATTAAATTACATATACGATACACAAGTTAATTACTTATATTGGTTGGATTTTAAAATTTGTTTTTCTGCATTCTGAAAACTTGGAAAACTAGGTAGTTATTTGATTTATTCAGCAAGTGAAGTTATAAGGAGATCTTTTAAAATAGTGTACAATATACTTGCCTATAAGTCTAAACAAATTGCACAGACATAGATCTGCCATTGCAAAATATGCTGGCAGATCTTGTTCTGTCTGTGCAGTTGATTAGGCATAATTAATAGAATAATTAAAATACACCCTAATCTGCTGCACATTGTGCAACAGCAGATCAGAGTCTGTTTTTGCATTTGGAATGTGCTTATAATCAACAAGTCTCGATGGTACTTAAAAATCTGAAGGAATTGGATACTTAGAGTGTATTGGGTTCAGTAATCCATTGACTTAAGGTTAATCATGTAATAATATTAAAGAATGAAAACAGAATTTGATAGATAACATTTTGATTGACTGTTGCATTAATGTTATTGCTACTCCTGTTGAATGGATGACATTGTTTTTACCATCATAATATTTAGTTTGAATGAAACATGCATCCAATTATGTTATGTGCACCAGATGTTTTCAACAGTCAGCAGTTCAAAAGAAGATTGGTTTTGTCTTGACATTTGTTTTTGGCCAGTAGGACATCAGTCCCAATGAGGGACTTATTAATGACTTTGGGAGACTTTTATATATATTTTTAGTCTTTATTTTATTTTCCTTCGACAGAAAAATGCAGAGAAAGGCAAATCAGCGAAGTTGAGACAACTAGCTGCTGAACTGGCTGCTGAAACAGATGATATACCAGAAGAGGAGCAGGTACTGATGGACAGTTTGCGTTTTAATTCACATTGTTCACACATGAAAAATCAATGATGTAATGGTGCCAAATTATGGTAGTAGTCAATTAATTTCAAATTTAGATGATATCCTAGTGGAATAGATTAAAGAGAAACTGGTTGTTTTGGGTTTAATGCCATTTCTAAATGCAAGATAGGATAAACATGGCAGCCAGTATAACAGATGGAGGAAGAAACCAGGAAACTCCCATTAAGAACCACCTACACATGGGAAGCTATTGGCAAGCTTTTTTGTATACCCATAAATGGCCGAGATGGAAAAAAAAAGGTTAGACCAGGTTTATATTTAGTGTCTCAGAGAAGGCTTTTAAGTTCAAAGCCTTCATTCTTTTTCTTTTTATGATTGATTCTAGAGTGAAATACTTTTATGATTTTTAATTTTGAAAATTGCATAACAAACCATTATATGTAATAGATCAATGTAACCTGTGGGTCTACCAGTCCCCTTTCTTAAATGATGGCCCATGTTCATGATTCTTCTGTGCATATGTAACAGTTTCTTAGAAATAAAGTTTTATGTAATGATTTACCATTGTCTCTTGTGTCATGGTTACAAATAACAACCACAATTACAACAGCGACCTTGATAAAGTGTTTGTATATATATTTTTCTGGAAGTCAAATCTGGGTTTTTCCATGCCTATATATAACACGTGCAATCAATGTAGGGCAGCTATTAAGCAGTCCTACTCTTTGTATGTCGTGAAGAAAGTTTTGGACAAAGACTTAAAAGTTCGACAGCTGTACACCATTTTCAGAAATAGTTCGTTGGAAAATCAGGAATGGACATGTTTTTTTAAAAATGATATCCAGAATTTAATGTTACAACATACACAATTTACACCACATAAATGCAGATTTACTGTAATAAACAATTAGTTGAAAGCCTGTAAAATATGAAAAAGTGAATGAGGAATTAATATTTATATGGCATCATTTGTAGAATAGTGTAATAATTCAGAGTCAGTTATTTTTATTTTTTTTTTTTTTGGTTTTGATTTTATTTTAAAGATATGAATATTGACCCTATTTAAGATGATAACTGTTGTCTACTAGTTGTGATTTCAGATCACTAAATATCGATTAAAGAGCACTGTAATGAATAGGCACTATTACTTCCTAGAGTAAGATGTAATTTCAACTTGTACCTAACTCAGCGTTATGGTGTTTCATGCAAACATGTTGGGGGTTCTTAACATGAGCCACGAAAAGACTTAAAAAATACCCACAAGAATGAAAAATTGAATTTTTTAAAAGCTGATTGTTCACAAAGCATTTATATATAACTATATGTAAGAAATATGCAAATTTCAGCTTGAAATGACCATTAGGTCAAGATTTTTTAAAAAGTGACCAGGACCAATATTAAAAATGTTGGATAGTGCATATGTTGAAATGCTTCCTTCTTTATTTTAAATATCGAGATGAGTTTATTTCTGAATTATGCACACTCAAATTGTGCATGAAACGGTCATTTGTGAGAGCAACATATAATTTCAACTTGTGAGTCAAGATTGTAGTATTTTATGCAATTTTATGAATTTACATAATCGTATTGTGCTGAAGACATTTCATTTTTATATCCTTCATAATTCTGGAGAAAAAAATCATTCTATTTTGTTGCTTAATGAAACTATTGTCCTGGTGAGAAAATTGGGCATTCAATTTTCTCAGCAGATGGTAGCAATGCACTTACTCCTCAACAATTCCTTTGGAATCATGACAAACTTTAGGTCACTCGCGTTTCCCTTCATCAAATGCATGTGGCCATACTGGACGCGGCTATGATATATGCTTGGCCAGCAAAAAATAGTATCAGAAAATCCTCTACACCAGTGTCTGACCTTGATTTTGTAGGCAATAACACCAAAGACGTCATTAAAGTGATTGTATTCCTGTGTAACAAATTAGGGAAGAACACCAGACATTGATAAAGTGTTTGTATACCCATGTCTCCCCTTGGCTTTTAAGCAATAACATTAGAGACTTCATTAAAGTGATTGTGTAGTTGTTTACCTTAGCTTTATAGGTTATTATCTGTGACTTGAATTCAAATATATCAATTAATTATGACATTTAGAAAGAAGATCCCCCGCCAAAGAAAGACAAGGACAAGAAAAGCAAAACAGTTAAGGAAGGAAAGAATAATAGAGCAGAATTAGCAAAAGATGAGGAGAAGAAGAAGAATGCAGAGTCAGTGGGGGCAATGGAAGGGGGGGAAGATGATGATGAAGAGGTGGACGAAGACCAAAGGGATAAAAGCATAGAAAATGGGGATCATGAAGAGGGAGATGACAACCAGCAGGAAGAAAACAGTAAGAGAAAATGTGATCTTCATAGTGTAAAAATTTTGAATTAATATTTTGTATATGGGGATATAAAATAGCTAATATTTGGTTTGTGCAGCTTATGAAAGGTTTTTGCACTGAAATGAGATATTTGTTGAGGTGATACTTACATGTTATAATTTTAATTTTAGGGGAATTTTGAAAATAAATTTTGAAGTGACACAATATAGTGGAATGCCCACAGACATTGATGACCCGATGTTGCCCAGAAGATTTTGAGAAAATAAAATCATTTGATGAATTTGTGAAGGCCAGGAGAGAAGCAGATGATTTTGCAAATGAGAGGGAAATAATCAACTGATATCTTGAAGACAACTGCTTTTTATGCATGATGCAGTCTTGGGTGCAAAATAACTAAAATTGAATTATATCCAGGTCAGCTAGAGGACTGTATCGTGCAAATAAAAATCATTTGAAAATACAGTTACTTGAGTGCAAGAGACAATCTTTTTGCTAGCAAAAGTATCACTAAAGCATGTTATTGGTAAGTATACTAATTACCTGCAAACATCAATGCCCATCTGTATTAATTATAACTAGAGATGCCATGCACATTGAAGCTTGGGTGGTTAAACTCATTATTTGAACTTGCCAACAGGACATCAAAGTCAATGGTTATTTTTATTCCAAAGCAAGCTAAACTTGGAAGCTGAATATGGATATTTTGATGCCTGTTTTTCTTTTTTTAAGGATATCAATCCAAAGGTCTTTTTTTTGCAAGGCAAGACGACTACAGAAGCTGACTTTGGATTCTTTTAAGTGTGTCGATTTTTTTTTTTTACATTTTATTTTTAATATACAAAGACAGCAGAGATATAGAAGCTAACTTTGATCTCATTCCTTGATGGACTGACAATGAAATGGGGGTCAAAAGTGTGAGAATTAGCATGACTGATGCAGATTTGAATAAATCTAACTTGAGTCCTAGCAGTTTCTGTTTTAGATGATGTGTTGCCTATAACAATAATTTTTCATGGTATGAGAAACCAAAAATAAATATTCATGCACTGAAAGAATGATCATACATGTGCAGGAGAAGGGTTTTTTGATAAAATGATACTGCAGTTGAAAATGATACTGAAGTTGATTAAAGTTTTATCTCAAGAACACCTTTTTTTTTTAAAATAAAATTTCAGTTTAAGAGCATTTTCTAACATGTGATTTTCAAAATGATTTAAAAGGTATCCAACGACTTACAACTCAAGAAAACGGTATCCCAGAACATACAGTGAAGAAAAAAATACCTTCAAAATTAATTTATGGTGTCCCAACATATATGCTAAAAATGGTACCTCTTAAACCCAGTTCTTCATAAAGGTGAAAGTTCATTTTTTAGACAAAGGACAGTAACTCTTGCCAATTATAGAGCCAGCTTTCCCTATCTTCACTGTTTACCCACATGGAAGTTCTAAAAAACATAATGATGCCTGGGGCCCCACTAATTTCATATTTGACCCGTCCTATATTCAAAAAGAGGTGCTCCATCTAGCTTGTTAAAAGAAAATAATAAATTTGTCAGAAAAAAACTTTGATTGCATTGAAATGTGTTTTCAAGATGTTCTCATACCTGCCATAACACAGTGCAATCTGAATAAAATCAAATCAACACTTGAGTCTAGATTGTAAGACTTCATGGCATAAAAAAAATATGATTTTGTTCTCCCATAAATCTTGACATAGTTGTGTTTCAAGAAAACAATTTTCAGTCATCTTCAAAATAGAAAAAAATCCCCACCACTTTCAGTATATGCCTGTTACATGTATCATATATACAGTAAAGTCATATTGGAGATCATGTAAAACTATCCTTAGGAAGTTTAAATAGTGGTAATAAATTGGCAAGGAAGTCAGGTATAAACCACCATTTCACATATTACTTATTTGGTTGACAATAGCTAGTGAGATGTTTGAAGACTGTGTTGGGTGAGCCTGTTGTGCTAATTTGCATAGATATGATCAGGACATGGTTGTATTTGGGTTCTTTGGTGATTTTCAAACTGGTGGAAAAATTGGCTCAACATGATGTGGAGTCAATTGCTCAAATTGCTTAGGGTCATAAAGAGAGCATTAGGTATATTATAAGCCTGACACTGGCTAGCATGTGCTGATAATCCTTTAAGGTAGAATTACATTATGAAGGGAGGACAACTGCGTCTTATAGTGGACGGAGTTGTCCCTCCAACAATCTTCCATTGCCCTTCAGGTCATCTGATGCTTGACATTTAATTTTATCTGGAACCCAGAAGCATCAATCTTGAATCATTTGGGAGGTAATGTAGGCATACACCTTCCTTCCATCAGTTTTGAACATAAAGGTAATTAAGACATGAGGAATTCCATATCACTGATAGCCTCACTAAGATGAAAAACACCCAATCAGTTTTTCTTTCCTGGTAAAATTTTCTTTGTATCCGAAGTAAGAAAGATTTTCAGTATTCCTATACCTGCACACTGTAAAATCATCACATAATGTGTTTTAAGTCTCAAAAGTTAAATGTCGCATGTTAAATGTCAGAAGCCAGCCTATTTTTTCATTTACTTGTAGTTCCATATCCCTGTTGACTTTAATCAGCGATTGACAGCAGCAACACAGTATCTGAACAATAGTCTTCTAATCTCTTTGATAAAGCTAGGTTAGAATAGACCTAGTGACAAATTTCATGTGAAGTCATATTTGGCAATGAACATACTGGCAAAAGTTATTTGGTAACTGTAGGGACATAGTGATTTTGCTTACAATGATGTGGTATGTGTATGTTCCATATTAAGGTAATGTATAACTTTTTTTGTTGCAGAAGATGCCAAGGAAACAGAAGAAAAGAAGCCCAAGCAGAGTAAAAAGGAGATGAAAAAACTAAAAAAAATGGTTTGTTATTGTTACATTTGACAACCATATCACATCACCTTGTGCATGCCCCCATCCCTATGACAGAAAAGTGATTCCAAGTTTGGGCCACTTCGGCCTTATAATTTGAACAGTGTGGAGTATGCACATATTTTAGTATGCAACAAAGGGAATTAACTTGAAATAAAATGAAAAATGTTGAAATGAATAAATCAGGTATTATATGTTCTGAGTAATTAATCATGTAAGCAAAAATAATAAGTTTGCTCAAAGCAGACATTGCTGAAGAACATTGAAAAGACTTTGGCCCTTAGGCTTTGTCTTGGTGCTCACACTTGTTACTCGTTTTTTTTTTCTTCAAAACTTTGCACAGCTAAATATGTATGATCCTTGTGTTATGTCTACTTGATTTCTATTGTGTGTAGGCTTTAGTTTTTGATTATATGTTATATTTTATTTGTGTGATTGACTTTTATCCATAATTGAGGGTAGGGCATGGTCCTACTTGTCTGATATCATGTAGGATAAACACTTACATTCCAACCATTAGGCTTTTGGCGTAATCATTGTGCTTTTTTTCAATAAATTATGCCTTACGCATAAATGTATATGGATTACACGATTTTGATAGATACTCCTTCCAAAAAAAATAATTTGTTTTCTCTTTTTTAACATCTGTTAATCCACAGACCGTCTTTTAGAAACAATGGCTTCTACGTAACTAAGATATTAGAAAATGCTTGTCAGTAGACTTGCATGCACTTTTCGAACAGTATTATTTTCTATTTATAGCAGCTGTCCTATTTAAAAGAAACATGCTGACCTCAGATTCTGTTTATAGTATCTGTATGTCTTAGTGAGGAGAGAACATAGTGGTTTTCTAATTTTTTATTTTTACTCACAGTTTCTTTGTTTTAATTCATGTTTGGTACAGAACCAGTTTGTAGGATATTTGGAGCTAAAAGTCTGTCAGATTTATCCAAGTCGATAACATTGTTCCATTTTAGGACAGGTTCACACCCATTGCAGGCTATGTGAAAAGGATTTTAATATTATTCATGGTGGTAAATTTGATGTGGAGCAACACTTGAAAACTAAAGAAAGCTTGAATTATACTAACTCCAGTACTAAGGTAGCGTCTTTTTTAAAACAAAACTCAGTTGTGGACATAAATGTTATAAGTGCATAGGTATTATTTACCAAGTTTTGAATAGAACACGCCTCTAGCTGTAGAAGACTATGTTGGTCCTTTGATCAAACAGACGTTTCCTGATTCCAAAAGTGCAAAATCATTTAATATTGTTCAATGTTTCGCTGAAGATACTCTACCTAATATTGCAGAAGCCATTCAGAGTGGGTCGTTTATTATTGCCACAGATGGAAGTAATAATAATGATGACAAAAGTTGTACTCAGTCTGTGTAAGAGACTTTGACAATAAAAACGACAATGTCAAAGTGCTCTTATTTCATTACCCAAATTAACAGTATATTCCACTGCTGAATTCATTTTTGATTTGTATGATAATGCTTTGAATAAACATTGTATAAATTGGCAGAACTGTATGGAGTTTTCATCTGATAAAGCGTCAAAGATAAAAGGAATTCATAAAGGAGCTGCAATCTCTATTTTGAAAAATGTCTCAATGTACATCACAGGTTATCTTTGTATACACCTTGCTGCATGGAAGGCTGCCAATAAATTAGAAGGAGAATGCCTGAAGTATCAAGCTGGCATTCTACCTGACAATGTACTTCATGCAGCCAGAATTAAATTTTTCCATCTTATTTCCCAGCTAAATGACCCAATGACTGCAATATATAAATTTACTTTTCTTTGTCAGGTTACTGAAGGAATATTGGTTCTTTAACATTCTAATGCTGGCAGTGAGAGAATTTGTATTGTTAGCAAAAGTAAAACTGAATTCAGATACAGGCTCAGTAATCTAGTACTTAGTGTTCTATTGGTGTGCAACACCTTCGTAGTCTCAGCTGGTACAAAGTGTTTTGAAATGCAACATGAGTGTTTTATTTTTTAAATCTAAAAGTACGACATATATGAAAACTTGAAACAGTAATTGGTGTTAAAAGAGATAAGGGGTAAAAGAAGTCATTTTGTACATATACTCATTGAATTTGTATCATGTTATATGTGGATTACTCTTTTTTTTCGTCTCAGATTACTCTTTTTGTCAACTTGGATTACACTGCACTTTTTCCTTGCTAGGGGTTGGCATGTATGTAAACATGTTTACCATGTTTGAGTTCTAGATACAGCCTTGATTCTGAATAAAGAATTTTCTAGAAACAGAGTTTGTTGGAAATTTCCATTAAGATGACACAGTAGTTCAGATCAGATAGTTGTTATTACTTTTCTGGAAATGAAGTTTTTGACCCTTATCTTGGAATATTGTGAATTCATTCAGGGATATTTTGGATTATATCTTTATATACATTAAGATTGTTGGCACATTATCACATTTGAGACCACTGGAATATCATCACATTCAAAATAGGATTTCATTCGGAATGCCATTTCTAAAAGAATACTTTATTTTTTTTTTAAATTTAAAACTTATAGGATCATTTGGTATTTATTTCACAATCCTGTAAGCTCTTTTTAAATTTTCACATTTTATTCTTGGTACATAATTATTTGAAGAATTTTACAAAATGTGTTTTCAATCTTTTGTGTTGCTTCCATTAAGACCAGAGTCATAACACCTGTATATTTTACTTGAAATAAAATGCAAAAAGTTGACATTAATGGACCAGTTGTTATATATACTTGGTAGTTGATTATGCAAGAAAGAACAATAATACAGTCTGATCAGTGCAAGCATTTGCTGGGAAAGACTTTGGCTCTTCAGGCTTTGTGCTTACAAAACATGTATGATCACTGTATTTTTGACTCGGAAAGATTTTATTATTCAAAGCTTACGACACCCTGTCTATTCTCTATTGCTAAGAATAATTTGCTTTCCTAATAATAAGCCATTTTGACCTTCAAATACCAGTAAATATGTATAATTCAAATTCTTATTCTGATGGCATTGATTATTAACTGGTTACCTCCCCCAATGTAGATTGAAAGGTTTTGTTTCACTTAAAAACATTATGGAATCATTTGAATAAAAAATAATCAAATCTGATAAGATGAAGAGAAGAAACAGCTTTCAACATTTATGATAAAGAATACACATGTTTCAAGGGATATTTGTACTTAGATTATTATCTCACAATCTGTATCAACCAATTGATCAGTATTATCAGTACTTTAATTTTAATCTGCAATCCATCTGAGCCATGTGTAAAGTAGAATTTCAGGTATTGATGTGGGACCAAGACCATAACGGAAATGTGAATAGAAGGATAATAGAATATGTACATTAAAAGTAGTATACAACAGACCAGGTCATCAAAAAAAATCATATCTACATATGTTCATTTACCTGGTTTTAATATTTTGACATACAGACTGTTAACAGAAACTGACAGTTTATTTGATACCAGATAATCAAAGTCTTACAGTACTATCAAAAAATGGTATCCCAGTAATATCATCATCCTTTGATACTATTTATTTTTTACTTCACTATGTATTTCTCATGATCTTAGGTTAAAACTACATTATTGAGTAGGTTCAGTTAGAACTACATTTGAAAAGAGGTAGAGAAACCTGTCCATAATAATTATTAATGGAACTATTTTGAATTGGTCTTTATGAATAGGTGAATTTAATTTTCTATTAATTTGTGTATAGATATTTTTTTGTACAAGTTGTACTCATGGAACTTGGCTTTCTAAACAGATGGTCCATAGAAGCATGTGATCGCTATAGTGATTATGACTGTGTTAATTAACCATATACATGACTTTATAGTGAGATAAGTTTGGAGTTTTAAAAAAAAAACTGTTGTGTGAATGCCTTAATATATTTCCACAATTATTATAATAATGCTAATAATAGTAACCTTCTCTAGATGGAGTACCAAAAGGAGCTTGAGAGTTTAAGTTCCGACAGCATTAGTAACTTCTCCTTATCCCAAGCAGAAAAATCTGCCAAGGCTGCCACATTGGAAAACCAACAGGATATCAAGGTAAATACATGGAAAATTTTGCCATCTTATATCATTGTAAATGTGGAAACTGAAAACATTTTGTTCAGGTTTTAAACTGACATGTTATTACCCTGCACACAAAAATGTAGTTAGTATAGGATTCACTTTATCTGCTTGCGTTTTTAACCACCTGTATGGTTGCTGCATCTATTTGCAATCTTAGGTTATACATATTAAGCAATTGAAAATTAGGTTGTGAACCATTTGCTGGATTTAATGAAAATTACTGAAGCTCTAATTTTGATGCCATTAGCCTATTGCCACCCAACTTATCTTGAAGGGTGCATCTTGAGATGAAGAGTTGTCTGGGTTGCTGTGACCTGCTTGCCATAGTTTACTTAGCAGTACCTCAAACTCTTTTCAGATTTGAACTTCATTACATTATACAAAATTTGTACTGTTATATCCTTTGATGAGGGCGTGCCAAAGTGGCGTTAAAACTACTATAGTGGGGTTATATACTGTGGCACATTCTTCTCCCAATTATGAAATATATCTGACCTTATGTATGTTGATCTGAGTTATATTTCCATAGTGTGTTTCATTTTTTTTTTTTTCTTCCATCTCTCCCTCAGTTCCAGTCTCAACCCATCAGGACGAACAGAGCATAAAATATGTCTCTAGATTTATATAAGCAATAAGGATGTACCAAAATAGAAATGGATGAAAAAAAACTCCAACCAAAACTCAAGTATAAATATATTTTTAAAAATAACTATCCAGAGAAATTTTGCAAGTTGTCAGTGACTGAACTGACAAGATCTGTGTCTGCTTGATAGTGTCACCCATACAGTAGTTGTGAGACACTACAACAAAGGTTTTCATGAAAAAATGTATGAAAAAACAAAAAAAAATTAAGTAATGATTTTAACTTGCATCTCGCTCATATTTATGTTTGAAAATGGTGGACAAATCAGGGAGAGGTGAGTGTTGATAGTTTGCTATTATTAAATGACAATCAAAATGTGGCTTCAGTATCTGTTACTGAACTAGAATTAAAGCTTTTAAAGGTCACACAATTCATGATTGAATGCAGAAGTGTGTGTGTGTGCGTGATTTGGATTTTGAACTAAGATTTGAAAGTAATTTCAGTCATATCTCTAGGATGTCTATAGAGTGGCAGTTTATGATGATGCCTAACACTGGGGCATCATGAAGCAGACTTAGCATGATGTCCCACCCTACCACATTATCCTGACACCAGGCCGACCAGTTCTGACACTAACCTCTTAATGCTGAGCACTTAGCAAGGCTGCTGTTAGTAACATTTTTGTGTCTTTGGTATGACTCGGCTGGGGTTTGAGTCTGTGACCTCCCACATCCAAGGCGGACTCCCTAACCACTATGCTACTGGAGCAGTGAATGCTGAAATAATTTAACTTTTTTAAGATATCCTTTTAGGTAAACTCGTAATTGTTAAGATCTAAAGTCTTGGATGTAACCACTTTGTAATGATTATATAGCATCTCCACCCCAACAAAATTCTGTCACTCCACACAAGTAAGTATTAGTAAAAATTTTTAAAAAATTTCTTTAAAAAAACCCATTAATTTGACAAAATACACTATTTGAAGCATTAAATGTAGGAATTAAATTTATTTTAAAAATCACCATCCTAAATGATTGTAAAAAAAAAAATCATGTTATCAATGTAGTACTGCAGCTATTAATTGCACTGGCATTGAATGTTGAAAAAAGTCCATGCAAATCAACAGTTTTTGCCTGCAAAAATATATAATAAAAAGAAAATATGCATGGGGGTCCATTTAATAAATATAAGGAAATACTTCACGCATGAAATGCAACATTTCTTTTATTATTTTTCATAAAATTTTTCTATTTCATTTGTGAAATATTTCCTTTGATCCATACATACCAACCATTATGCTTTTGGCAATATAATATTTTTTCCACTTAATTACATATTACAAATACCTGGATTAAACTGCTTTGAATACATTAAGAAAGTAACAATAAAGCAATACACAGCTAGGCACTCAGCATTAACAGGTTAGTAATAGGATTTGTAAACCTGCTGTCAGTATGTTATGACTGTGTGGGACATCATGTTACATGGCTGTGTCATGATTCCCCAGTGATAGACATCACTATAAACTGCCACACTGCAGACATCAAGGCATTTTATGACTGAAATATTGTTAAAATTATGTTAAAAATCCAAATCACCAACAGAATCCCACAAAAATTTGAGAATATTTAAAAAGGTGAGTTTGTTGCATATGAATAGTATAAAAAACATTTGTCTAATGTAGACCAACATGTACGTTCTTATTTTCTATTTATAGCAGCTGTACACATTTACAAGAAAACAGACTGGGCCTTCAATTTGAAAACTCATCTTATGGATTTAGATTCATTATATTTTGATAATATATTTAGAGAGGCTTTAGTCTATGCTAGCAAAAAAAAAATGGTGCCTGATAAGTGAACCAGATTTTATCTGTTTGGCTAATGGATGTTATATGACTGAAAAATCTTACAGGAGAGGAATCTTTTTTGACTTCCATCCATATTTCTAAATTTAAAAGTGATGCAATATAGCACTCGGATTGAGCACATCATCATTCTCATTACAGAACTTTTGGACTCGGCATTAACAGGTTAGTGTTAGGACTGGTCGGCCTGGTGTCAGGATAATGTGACTGGGTGGGACATTATGTCACATGTCTGTGGCATGATGCCCCAATGCTAGACCACTATAAACTGCCACACTGCAGACATCATTGCAATTTAACTGGGAAATTGTTTAAGCTATATTAAAAATCCAAATCATACACACACAGAAACACGCATATCATTCTGTGAAGTTTAGAGCATGTTAAGTGAGTCTTGGATATAAATTTGTCAGTATGTTTTGTGTTTACTAAACCACTGGTATATTGTCCATTTGTGATAAGAATTTTAACTTGCTGCAGATCTGGGTTAGCAGCAAAAATAAAAAAATATTTTTCATACAGTTGTCTGTAATTACAGCATGTAATATATAAATTACCTTTTTTATGCTCTATTTACCACTTATATTAGTAATAAATTATGCCTCTCTAGGGATTAGCAAGAAAATGTAATTATTCTAATAAAAATATGTAGATAACCTTTGTTTAGTGTTGAGTACAATGTAGCTTTCACTTGTTGATCTGGCCTTATGGTGGATGAACCTTGTCATGGGATTCTGTGAATTGATTTATTTTCACAGGAAAAAAAATGTTCCTGCCTGTTTTTAAATTTCTAGATCACTGATGGGATTTTGTCTTCATTGTTTTCACAGAGTGATCATTGCTTGAGTGGTCTGAAAATGTATTTGAAGCAATGACGGAGTTCCTAAAATTTAGTACCTCACAAAAAAGTAAATTCATAGGATTGGCAGTTAATATTCCTATCTTGACCAATAAGTATTCTGAATAAAAGTAGGATCGATGAGACTTGACTGTAGTCTGTATGCTATAAATTTTTATTTCAGGTGGAGAAGTTCTCAATCTCAGCTGGTGGAAAGGATCTATTTATTAATGCTAGTCTGTTTATCACAGCAGGTCGGAGATATGGTCTAGTGGGACCTAATGGGTAAATATGTGTTTTTAGCACATAGATTTTATACTGTTAAATCAGTAGTTCAACTACAGTTAATGTCTGTGAGTTATAATTGGTACATTTGGCTTTATAAAAAAAATGTTTGATATATCCTTAACATTGTTAGTTCATGGATAATTTTACTAATCATTCTCAGTTGTGTTTGTTTTACAACAGTCCAGACCATCAACTGACAGTTCCAACAAAACCAAACAATGTATTTCATGGCAGCATGCTTCTGAAAATGTAACAGGTGGACTTTTTCAATAATTGGGGTCAGTAGTCTCCCTATGTGATAGCTTGTGCGCCTGCATCATAGAAAAGGGCATACCTCATAGAAATGGGCATACATCATAGAAATGGGCATACAGCATAGAAATAGGCATACCTCATAGAAATGGGCATACATCATAGAAATGGGCATACAGCATATAAATGGGCATACATCATAGAAATGGGCATACATCATAGAAAAGGGCATACATCATAGAAAAGGGCATACAGCATAGAAAAGGGCATACAGCATAGAAATGGGCATACATCATAGAAATGGGCATACATCATAGAAACAGGCATACATCATAGAAACAGGCATACATCAAAGAAATGGGCATACATCATAGAAACAGGCATACACCATAGAAATTGGCATACATCATAGACATGGGCATACATCATAGAAACAGGCATACATCATAGAAACAGGCATACATCATAGAAATTGGCATACATCATAGAAATGGGCATACATCATAGAAACAGGCATACATCATAGAAATGGGCATACATCATAAACATGGGCATACATCATAGAAACAGGCATATATCATAGAAACAGGCATACATCATAGAAATGGGCATACACCATAGAAACAGGCATACATCATGGAAATGGGCATACATCATAGAAACAGGCATACATCATTGTAATGGGCAACATCATAAAGATGAGCATATGTTGTAGCAAAGGTGTACATTGCAGTGAGAGCTTATTTGTGTGGAAATCTGCTTGTGAAAGTATGGATTCACACAGTAACATTATAGCTTTTGCCAAAAATGAAAATGTAATAGTATATAGAATCTAGTGGGTGGGTTCCAGGCAAAATGTCATTGAAAGGTTTGTGGTGTAAAATTGTGTAGTTGATTCCTAGTAGCTTGATAATTTAGCAAAACTGGAATAAAGTTTACATATTCTACAGGTTGATACAGAGATATATTCTTAACCTCTACTCTATCCCAAATTTGTTCTGCTCTGGTTACTAAAGCTAGAGGTATACAGAATATCACAAAACAAATAATGGCTGCTTGTACAACATCACGAGAAAGGACAAAAATGCTTATAACCCAAAAATAGTTAACAAAAATGATTACTTTATAAGAAATGATAGGTATTTACCCATATTAAACATTATTTCAAGCTCAGTAAGTCAGTTAGTTCATGAGAACTCTAAAGTGGTCTAAAAAAAGCATTTCTTTCAAGACTTCTTATGTTGCAAAAACAATTTTTTTTATTAATAAGGCAGTTTTTCTAATAATAAGACACTATTTGTATCTATTTTATTGGTCTTTCACCTTGAAAGGACATAGAGACAATGAATGATTATAATATTACTTCTGAAAGAAAATGATTAAACTCTGGTGGTTTCCTCCCTTAATAAAGTGTGGATATAAGGCAGTTTAAAAATATTTGCTTTGAAAACTTCCTTAGTTTCTGAGTTAAGAAATAAAGAGAAGAAAAAACAACATTTTTGAATTAACATGCATTTATATTGGTACTTTTATATGATTATAAAAATGGAACATGATCATATATCTCCCACGTATTTAAATCCATCTTATGTGTTGCTAATGTAGCATATTACCTAACCTCTCAGAGAAACTCGTATTATTAGTGATTTTATTTCACTTATACATAGCTTGTACAACCTTGAAAAATCTTTGAATTGGTTGAAAAGCTAATTAACATTTTCCGATAACTCTTGAATTGGACTGAGAAAGTATTAAAGCTTTGCAACTGATAAAAGTATCAACATTTTAAAATTGGAATTGCTATAGTTTTTACATTTTTTTTTTTTAAAAAATTAAATAAATTCAATGTATTGGGAGAAAATTGGATGCATCAAGTGATATATAGCATGGGTGGTTACCAGATGGAGTAGCATCCCTTGACTCTAGTGGTGTATGTCATATTTTGTTCTTTTTTTTCTGTATCTATAGAAATTTATGCAGAGATAAACAAATTAAAACATGTCATATTTTGTTCTTTTTTTTCTGTATCTATAGAAATTTATGCAGAGATAAACAAATTAAAACAGAAGAAAGTTTGGTGTTTGGTAAGAAAAAAAACTAAAAAACATTCCTTAAAAACTTTTATGTACTTGAAAACTCAAGAAAAACAATTCTGGGTATACTCAATTTTGGAATGTAAATAATTTACAAATCTAATATTTCATATCAGTATCTAAATGCAGATCTCAGTATGCTATGTCACAAATATTATACAGAGGTTAACTTTGACAGACTTGGTTAAGTTTGGCTGTTACGCAAGTTTCTCTGTCAAGTTCTCATCAAAACTTAGGTGCTTAATTTCTCTAACTTTCAAATTCTGTTTCTATAATTTTAGTGGTCATAGTCATTTACAGCATAGCTAGGAATTACTAGTAGTCACAGTGTCAGACATTATTAATGCTCTTTGTGGATATATTGGTCCTTGTCTTGTATTTGTGTTAGGTTTTGATCTTTGTCTTGTACACAAGTGTTTTCTTTATGTTTTACAGTTATGGCAAGACAACCTTGTTGCGACATATACAGATGAGAGCCCTCAATATCCCTTCAAATATTGATGTACTCTATTGTGAACAAGGTATATTCATCTTAATTGTTATAGGTGGCATGCTGAACTGTCACAGAGAACTTCATCCAGATTTTTAAAAAGATCATTTATTATAATTTGCCAGTCTTTAAATGAATCACTTTAGAATCCTAAAGAATAATCCATAGATTAGCCAAAAGCAAATATTTTGGAGCCGTCAACACAATGCATAATTTGACATGAGGAACAATGATGATATGCATCTGGGTGTTGTTGATTTTGAAATCTTTCTATCATCAGCTGAGACAATCTGTTAATTAAATTCTGTCATCCTGTTCAGGGACCATCATCTTATAAACAGTTATGAAAATGAAGCCATCTTGGCTTCTGAGAAAGTACTCAGTCACGTTTGTATGGAAACACTCATGGCATGAACATGACAGCTGATGGGCACTATTTGCATTGGAATAGATGAGAGCATACCATATTTATGACGATTAAAGTAAGACCCAATTAAAAGATACAATTAAAATATGAATTGCACTAAAATTGAAAGATACAATTGAAATATGAATTGCACTAACAAGACATCTTTAACTGGTCTTTATTTTAAACAGTTCTCTCACCAGAAGTCATTTACCAGCATTTACATTAATAGATATTTCATCTTATGTTGTGCTAGTTATAATACGATTTCTTATTCAAGTGCCATGATGATTCCTAATTTCCATGAACTGTCCACCTTTTTTTTGACAATGAGCAATATATCAAACTTTCTTTGACCAGTTACTGCAATTTTATTAATATTTTGCAATAGAAACATAAGCAAGTTAAACTTGCACAGTATTATGCTGACATAAGCCCAATACAGACCTATTCTTTGCTGCTTATTTGGGTATTTTACATAAATTAAATGAAAGGACAATTTTTAACTATAAAAGACAATTTAATTTAAGTATTTTGTTCTAAGTTTTCAGCACATTGTTCTTTTTTGAGCACACTTCCCCATTTGTATGTTGGCATAATATAATAATAATAATATAAATTAAGCTTCAGTAGAAGATCGAGATGTTTGAAAAGATGTAATTTTGCTGGGAGAACACTTGCTCAGATTGAGCTGTATAATCAAATGCACTATGAATTACTGTTGTTCTTTGGTCACTGATCCATTGGATGCATTATAAAATGAATGATTAATGTTTGGTTGACACTTTTAGTTATGTTTAATATCTTTTTTATAATTTATGCTAGTCACATTACACTCCATTGAATTTTATAAAAGAATTAAGATCTAAACCTTGATCAGTTCTTATTTTGAGCCCAGGAACTTTGACTAAACTTTGGCGAGAAATATATTTTGGTGTTGTTAATTTTAGTTCTTCACTTGGAGTAATATAAAATCATGTCTTTCTTAAATGCTGATATATTTGCACAACTTGAGGACATTGTTAAATTATTTTTCAAGATGTAGTATATTATGACCTTGTTAATAGTAGCAGAGTCTTGTAGAATATAATTCCCACTGTAACTGTGTGTGCTTTGACGCCAATCACAGATCAGACCCAATGTGATTGATCTTTCATGTGATGAGAATATACATTTATTAAAGTTATAGAAGAAGTCTAATTTTCCTTTCTTCCTTAGGTATTGTTTCCCATGTTTAGTAATCAGCCTATATTTTTTTGGAAGCAAATAAACCAAAGCATATTTTCCCAATCATTTGTGTCATTGGGTCGGTACTATTTTCAGTTTTCCCTGAATAATCATCCCTCTTTGGTTGTTCTGTGATGTGAAAGTTTTTTTTGATGAATTACATGCAGGTTGTACAATAAATATTTTATTTTCATCCAGAGGTTGTCGCTGATGACACCAAGGCATTTGATGCAGTTTTAAAGTCTGACAAAAAACGATTACGTTTGATAGAGGAAGAACAGAAGTTGATGGAAGAAGCCAACAAAGGAAATACCCATAACAGTGACCGTCTTAATGAGGTAAATATGGGATTCTCCAGACTTTTTCGTTTGAGTTACATTGCAGGAGGACAAGTCTTCATATGCCCCACAATGAATGTGGAATATAATCTTACCCTTGCCTGTCCATCTCTGTCTGGTCAAGTTTTTCATTTAGATGGGGAAATAAAGTTTTTATATTCTTGTTCAGGGGCAAGTAAAAGTTTAAATTGTGCAGTAAAATCAATTTATGATGATACTGCATGTAACAAATTATTTTACAATGCATACTGCATGTAACAAAATGTAAGTTACTGCAATGCATAATGTGTATACAAATTATTTATACACCACTCCCTCGATAACTCGTGCCAGGATAACTCGCGAACCCGCTTATAACACGGTGTCTGGCATGGCTTCCGATTTTTTTCAAAGAAAATATATTTTAAAATGTGTTGAACGTGAAAAAAGTTGTGATAAGAAATGGTAATTTGGTAAATTAAACCTTGATATATAGCCCGTTTTTATCATCGAAAATGGTGATTACTGCCCAGAGAGATAGAATCCATATTGTGGAATTTGCAATTTCTAATAAGATATCATATTATGTTAGTTTTTTTTAAAATAAAAAAATAGTTGTCACTACACTGTAAATAAACAGCGCTCAACAAAAAATTCTGGTAAATGTTAACATGCGGCAACAGAGAATGAAATAAATACCAATTAAATGTCTTGCTAGGTGAAATTAACATTATAATCCTTTAATTTCGTCTCAACACTATAATTGCAACATACATATTCTCTTTTTTGAAAACATGAAAAAAATCAGTCGCCCGTCACATCAAAATCCTTGAGTACTTCCGTGAGAACATAATTACATGCCGGCTTTGCTTCAATCCACAGCTTGGGGAAGTGTTTGTTGCAATAAAAGAATCAATTAAAAAAGACCGGTGTTGTTTTATCACTTTGAATATGTCTTTTGTATCAAATCAAACAAGGTAAATACAATAAAATAAAGTTCAAAGGCATGCCAATAGGAGCAAACGTTCTTGTATTCATTACCGTCATCAAATTTCATTTTACTTGACCAATCAAAAATATTTTCACCTTTATGTATTAACATCATTAAATTATATAATATCAGTAATGTATCATAATCATTTGTAAATGTGACTATGGAGAGCAAAGGAATTAAGTGAAAGGCGTACTTAGTGACTGAAAAGCTGTTCATCATAGATGGTGTTCATAATGACGAAGTGAGATAAAAAATTTGCAATGAACTAAAAATTGCTGAGTTGACATTTAGAGGTTGGATTAAGGATGAGGATGAGCCGAAACTTTGAAATTACTCCCATGATGTTGGTTCAGATGAAGGGATGAAACGAAAACGAGCACGGACTGCAAGCGATAACGAATTAGATGATGCTGTGTATGCATGGTTCACACAACAATGCATCACAAACCGCAAGTGTTATCGTGTTCTAATTTAGGTCATTTTAAATTTTTAGACCCATTAATTTCATGTTGGTGATGGTTAACCCTTGTGAATTTTTTTGTCTTCCATTTTACGTTTACCGCAATAAATATCTACACATCGTTCGATCAACATTGTTTTTCGAAATGTGTCAATCTTTCGTATTTAAAAAAAACGTCTACTTTGATCCAACAATAAAACTAGAATGTATACCATTCACAGCAAAAATTAGTGACATACACAACGTGAAGACGTACGTGTGCTAAGCGAATGGAAACCACGTGGAACAATGTTTTGATGATCAATATACTGAAAGTTATCCTGAAACTAATGTTACTCTGTGATGAAAAAATTAAAGTACGATATGAAGAGATATTTATTCACTGTTAATCTTAGCTCGATTATTAATTAAGTATTCAACACTGTAACATGCCAAGCCACCCCCACCTCCCTTTTGCCAATACGTCGATTCCATTGTTAGTTTTGTTGTTTGTTATAGGTCCCTCGATAACTCGCGCCCTCGCTTATATCGTTGTCGATGTTTTTGGACCCCAATGTCCGCGAGTTATTGAGGGAGTGGTGTACAATGTTTGCAACAAAATAGTTATTACAGTGTATGCAGCAAAATATGTTATTACAATGCACACTGCATATAGCAAAAATTATAGCTTTACCATGCCTTTTGGATGGCATTTTGGGACTTTCTCTTTGAATTTATATGATAGTGGATATAATGATGATGTCTATTTTTTAAATGAAAATTTTTAAAAAATTTAAGTTTATGCACAACTTATTGTATGTATTCATGGCTAATGTTGCAATTGTGTTTGTTAGATAAAGACCATTAAGGGAGGAATTGCCACTAGTGATGTGATAAGATGATATATGTTGAATTATAAGGCTTAGTCAGTAGGTAACACTTGGATGGGGGTGGTGTACATGTACATTCAAACTGAGAGGCAGACTTGGCCTGAGAATTAGGTCAGAGACTGTTGGTGGCCTCTGGCTGTTTCATGGAGCTTGGGGGGGGGGGGACATGAACAGAACTAATCCCATTGGTTGGCATTATCAGCAGAATTCAAAGAGTCAACCAAATTAGAGACTCTTATGGAACATTGCAAGGTCATATGGAGTACCATGTGATGAGTCACTTCTCAGGTTTTTTCAAATGTACAGACAACTCTGTACAACTCTCTGGCTTTTCAAAAATACAAACAATGGATTTTGAGTCTCTGTTATCAAACTTTTCTTTTCGATTTATGCTGGCCCACCACCACCCCAGTCTCCACCAATTAATGAATACATCATGGGTTGTAGACTTATATATTCTTCTGCATGGGACTACCATGGGATAGGATCATTTTTTCCCAATCGGATACTCATAAGCTACACTAAAAACACAAAGGATTTTTTCCCCAATCGGATACTCATAAGCTATACTAATAACATAAAGGTCATGGCCATTAAATACATTCCTTTTACAGTTAATAGGAAAAATATAAAAATATAAGATATTTGCTTCATGCTGGGATCAGCCTAGCTCTATTCCATGAATCTGGGATCAACCCAGAATACACTCTTATGCAGGAATCAGCGTAACATAGACTTGGTTAAGATGGGATCAGCCCAGAATACATTAGCATGCTGAGATCAGACTAGTACAGATTTTACACGAGTTGGGATCAGCCTAGCAACAATTCTTCTTAATCTGGGATCAGCCCTGAATACACTAATGCTGGGATCAGCCTAGCACCGATTGGAAATGAGTCTTTTACATTGAGCTGGGATTCTGCCTAGCACTAATTCTACTCGAGCTGGGATCAGCCCAGAATACACAGTAAGGCTGGGATCAGCCTAGCACTGATTGGGAATCATTCTTTCACATTCAGATTCTAGCTCATGAGTAGCCCCCAAAGAGTGAGCTAAATATTTTTTTTAAAAAAAATAATGAATAGTGGCAATAATGAATAGTGGCATGTTTGAGAGAAAGGAAGAGAGATGAATTCATATACTCGTGTATCCTTTATTGTCATAAAACATTTCTTGTACAATTATGTTGTTGTGCATAAATCAAAGATTTAAAGTCATGTTTTTATTGAAAATTTTCCAGTGCTTGTCCTCATAGTGTAAAGCAATGTTAATATATTTTCCCGACAAGGTTCTTGGCCCAGGATTAGTAACGTATTATAGGAGCAGGAAATGCATTAAGCCTAAAACTATGCCACCTATATAAGCATAGTTGGCTGTACATGTAGCTATTGCATTAGAGTTTTTTAAATTTGTGCAAAAGGTGTGTGTGTGTGTGTGGATTACACCATCTCAGGGCTCACATTTGGAACACATTATTGTAACGACTCCATTTGATTGGGCTTTTGTTATTTATTCTATGTCCATCATTTCAACTAGGACATGTCATTGTTGGATTTACATAAAATACACTCCATATCCAAATGAGTAAAAAAGATTTAATGTAACAACCATTTTGCTCAAGGATTGTATTTTTTATGAAAATAAAAAATTCCATGAAATGACCTTTTCCAACTGTCACTATAATCAGCCAATCACTTTTCCAAAATTCTTCTAGTCCCATATAGGGAGAAAGTTGGAATTGTCTGGAAATAACTATTTTCCATATTATTTCTTGGATGAGAACATTCTCTGCATGCTATTGAACTGTAACAGCCTAGATGAATATATGATAAAAATTCAAGTATTGAGGTACATGTGACTTTATCAATTTTTATGAACATTGTTTTCTAAAGTAAAAGTTTTGTGGTCTCGTCTCTTTTTTGTAAGTCATGGTCTGTTTGGACATCAGTATAGCTACTAGAGTATCCATGTTGAAAATCTCGATTTCTCTACTTGTTTTGAATGGGTGTTCTTGTCAATCATGGGTTTTCACTAAACAGCTTTTTATGATGTCTATCTGGTTCTAAGTGAACATAATGCCAGCGTGAGATCAAATATGGCGACCTTGAAAATCTTGTTATTGCTATTCATCAGCATAGGCTTTATGATATAATTTGTTTTTTTGATGTTGGTTGTAAAGGAAAATAGTTGCCCCATTACATCCATTAGGCATAGAAAGAAAAAATTAAGTTTCTTATTGCACTTATTTTAAAATTAGTGTGGGTAGGTTGAATTTTATTTTTATTTTAAAACATGCATTTAGTGCCCTTAGTTTCAAAACTGGGGTGGGGAATCACTTGGGTCAGCAGTTAAAAACAGTTGGCCAACTAGAAACGTTTTTTTGCCTTATGGATACCATATCTTGACTAAGTTGTTATTGCTACTCTGCTTGAATGGATAGTGTAATAGCATAGTGAATAGTAGTATCAGCATAGCATTTTCAGTAACAGACTGCTTTTGATGTTCAGCTGAAGTGTTGCTAATCTGAAATTCAATATGATCACCACGCAGCCATCTTGAAATCTTCTGAATAGAAAATCATATTGGCATAGGATTTTTCATCAGAAGATTTCTTATGGTATCTTGCATGTCTTAAGTAAAAATTGCAGTTGTATGATATCCAACATGAAAGTCACAATATCAAGGGTTTTCAAATAAGATTTTGTGTAACAAGTTGGAACTAAATGAAAATTGTGCCGATCTGACAACCAGTCTTATTACCATTGCACCCATGTTGAAAATCTTGTTACTTCTAAATGGTAAGTCGTTTCAACATGGGGCTTTCCCAGGCAGACTAATTATGATATCTTGTTGGTAATGAATAAAAATGGTGCCAATTGGAAATGGCTGTCAGAAAGAACATATTGAAAATCTTATTTCTCATTTTCAAGGAAGGATGGTCCTGTCAGCACAGGGTATTCATAAAGGTCCTCCAGTGGTATCCAGTTTGTACTAAATGAAACATGTGCCATCGTACATTTTATTTGACTGCCATAGTGGCTAGTTTGAAATTCTTTCACTCAAGAATATCAGATGGTTTTAAAACTCAGGAATTAAAAAAAAATAAATAGCAATAAGTCTTAGATGAAATTGCCGGAAATACTTTATAACCAGTAGAGCATCAGTCCCCAGTATCAAGCTCAGACTGCAAATTAATCATTATGGCCAGAGAGGTAATGATCCATATGAACAAAGCAATTAAAACCACAAAAGCCCAGACAAAAGTCAAACAGAAAGTGAAACTTCCATTATATAATTTTATGATATAACTGATTATGACACCATTGGCCCACTTTTTAAAATAAAGGGGGTCGTTCGGCTTCTTTCTCAGACATTTATGAAGCATCATGCTATATCATTGAGTATTTGATACAAGTTCACAGAACACAAGGTTTAAATGCCTCTGTATCTTGTTGCCAGATATATGAAGAGCTGCGAGCCATTGGTGCAGATTCGGCAGAACCACGAGCCAGACGTATTCTGGCTGGTCTGGGTTTCACAGCAGAGATGATGGAGAGAAAAACGAAAGACTTGTCCGGTGGCTGGAGAATGAGAGTTTCTTTAGCTAGGTCAGGAATAATAATAATAATAATAATAATAATAATAATAAACATGTACAGTAATAGCTCTTAAGTAATAAGTGATACATTATAAGTTATAAGCTCAATACTTCATGATTTTAGTGCTCTTATATCTGTATTTATGACGCTTAACATTTTTGTTTTATATACTTGCATTAAATCACTATTTTTGCATTAGGGTTCTAGTTAAAATTACCAGGGACCCAGTGTAGGCACTTTTAATGTAGGGTACACAACCTTAGATGAAATTTAGATTTTTCTTGTCATTTTTATTTTTTTTTTTTTTTTAACTGCCTTCCTTGTACCATATAAGTTTAAACAGAACATCCCTCACTACATTTTCATGAACTATGTCTCAGTGACAGAAGTTTCACAAATGAACTACCAGTTAATGTATACCATTTTTTGCAAGATTAGTTTCATTGGAGAATTAACAAAATACTTAACAAAACTTTATGATGTAATGTAGTTTCAACTAAATTCTGTCTGTGTTCATATTAATAGGATGCTTATTCCATATGACTTTAAAAAGTTTAAAAAATCATGCCCAGATTTTCCATTCAATTTTATTGAGGTTGACTACCTGAGATTCTGTGACATTGATACTCAGTGAATATGTCAGTTGATGTGGGCAGGGTTCCTGCAGGTCATGGAATCCTGGAAAAGTTTTGGAATTTAAAAAATAAATTTCAAGGGCCTTGAAAAGTTATGGAATTTATCAAAACCTTGCAAAGTTTTGGAAAAGTCATAGAATTTGTGACAATGGAGTTAAAAAAATTGATTGCTTCAAATTTTATAGAGCACTGAGAACCGATTAAATAAAATGATAAAATTACAATTGATAAATGGTTTCAATTCATATAATAAGAGTAAGTTCCCCTAATGGAAGTATCACGTGATTTCCAGTGTTGTTCACTAAATAAAAGAAAGCAACTGGAAAGTAATGTTTGTTAATATTGTAAATAGGAACACATACAAAGACTACTAAGAATTGTTTCCTTTTTTCTTTTCAATACAAATTACATTGATCATTGGATTATGACATGAATTACTACATCAAGTCAAAGTGTGCTAGCCCATGTAAATTTAAAATGGACATATTAAATATATTTGTTGTTAACTTATTTCTTATTTTAAATTGAAAGATGTCATTCTTTATGTTCATTTACTTGACAATGCAAGATATCATGGTCCTTGAGTTTTATGAAATGGCCCTGGAAAAGGTTTGGAAAAGTCATGGAATTTGTTTTTGTTAAGTCTGCAGGAACCAAGTGTGGGTTATTCAGGTACTCAATGGATGAGATGTCAAAGTTTTAACTGAAATTTATTTGCAGAGCTTTGTTTCTGGAGCCAACATTGTTACTGCTGGATGAGCCTACCAACCATTTAGATCTTAATGCAGTCATTTGGCTTGACAAGTATGTATTTCAGTTTTTACAGCCTTCATCCCAACATAATCCTTAATATGCCTCCTTAAATATTCTTACAGAAAATATTGTTATGGTATTATTTGTACTCACTTGAAGCTCTCCAGTGGTTGAAGTGGTTAGAGCATCTGTCTCAGATGGGGGAGGTTGTTGGGTCATACTAGGGACATATTAAAATGGTAATAACAGCTGTCTCGCTTGGCACTTAATATTAAGAAGTTAGCATCATGCTCCAGTACTAAACATCACTAAACTGCCACACTGCAGACATAGTAGTGATATGACAGAAAATTTGTTTAAAGCTACATTAAAAATCCAAATGATACACATATAATCACTTGTCAAATTCACATCCAACGAAAAACTTAATATAATGCAGCAGAAGGTCTGGATCTATGCAGTTAATTAGTAGGAAAAAAATCATAAACCCTACCCTGCCTGCACATTATGTTCGCGCAGATCAGAGTCTGTGTTGTTTGCTGTTGGACCAGACTTGTGAGCAAGCATATTAGTGGTGTCCTCTTAAGTGATAGTATGAACATTAATGGTTAAATTAAATTTCTATACTTTTGAAAGTAAGTGGGTTTTTTTGCCTCTGGAAGAATGCAAATTACACAAGAACTGTTTTGGTTCCTTTTCTGCACATGCAAATATCATAAAGCCATTATGAAATATGTGGTAGCATTAAGGTTATAAATGATGGCAAATATCAATTCTGTGGAGGAATACAGAAAAATGTTGTTGCATAATGGAAATAAGCTAAATTATTCTAACATTCACAAAGGTTAGAGGACTGTATTTGATCATATAATGTTATTATTTAAAGGAATGAAACAAGGTGTGCAGATGAGTGTATTTGCTAATTTTAACTTCTAAGCAATGTGTGGGCATTTTAAAGTTACAAGTACTGACCAAATGGTTCTGGAACTGGTCAGTACTTGTTAGCAATGTGAGGGCGTTTTAAAGTTACAAGTACTGACCAACTCTAGACCATTTGGTAATTTTTTTATAATTTGTGAAAAAGCTGTGTTTTCTGATGAATTTAGAATTAAAGATTACATTTTCATAATCCTTAACCTGTTAGTCTGATCCAGAACTTCTCAAAACCGTTGCCAAAACTGATTTCAATCTAGCTTCATTTTGGCATGAGACAACAATTGATCAGAATTTACTTTGATTTGTTAGTCAATGTTATTCAAGCAGTCAATAAATAGTTTCAGATATTTATTTGTTTACTTTTTTGTTAAGTTACCTTCAGATGTGGAAGAAGACTTTGCTTGTAGTGTCACATGACCAGAGTTTTCTCGACAACGTTTGTACAGACATTATTCATCTTGATCAGCAACAGCTCTTCTACTACAGAGGAAATTATAGTATGTATTATAAAATCATCTAAATTATAGTATGTATTATAAAATCATTTAAATTATAGTATGTATTATAAAATCATTTAAATTATGGTATGTATTATAAAATAATTTAAATTATAATATGCATTATAAAATAATTTAAATTATAGTATGAATTATAAAATCATTTAAATTATAATATGTGTTATAAAGCATTTTGTTAACAAACAATACCAATTTTTAAACAATATTATATTTTATAACAAACATCTTGTGTGGTCAGATGTTAACCATATATGGTCTTGAGATAAAAGAAAGGACCTGGAAAAACTTTATACTTTGGATGGGTGACCATATACCATTGTATCTTAAGAACCAAGCATGGAACATAGGACTACAGAGGTATTGAGTGAGGGTGTTAATGCTTAACAGCTTTAAGTTAGTCTAGTATTCGAAAGTAGTTGCACACAGTTAATAGCTCAAACAATGTAAATGATAGCATGGTATTACTCTGGTTACCTTATGGCAGGGGGCCCCGAGTGGTCTAAAGCGCTGTCTGTTATGAGTCACTGCCATCTCACCTCTGTGTAGGTTCGAGTCTAGGATTCGGTGAATGTGGATATGTGAGAAAGCTAGCCAGTAGCTTCTCATTGGTCGGTGGTTCTTTCCTGGTTTCTTCCTCCACCATTAATACTGGCCGCCATGTATAGCCTATCGTGTGCTGAAAATGGCATCAAGCTCCACAACAACAACAACCTTATGGCAGATCCAAAAGATTACATTTAAATATATAGAATATGTAGTAAAAAATCAATTTGTTTCGTCTAAATAAAATTTTGTGACTTAGAATTTGTTATCCAAGCTAAAAATACTATAATGTTAGAATTTTTGGTCAATTAGGAAAGGTTTTTTTTATAAATAGGTCGTACCACTCAAGTCCATAGTTTCAGTATCTATTACTGATGTATAAGGGTACATGGCTGTCCCTCCAAAGTCTGCCAAGTTAACAATTGATTTATAACATGTGGTTGTTTAATTTTTAAGGGTTTATTTTTTTGCTTCTGAAAAGCTGTAATTTTTGTATAGTTTGTTATTAAATGTTACAAAGTTTTATGTTGATATTTGTCGTTAGCTACAAGAGTTTTATTGACTTGCATTCTCAGTGTTGTGGGTTCATTACTTGCCGAGACCACCTAAGTCAGATGCCTATGTGTGTGCATTGGAAAGAGTACATTGACCATTCACATATGAAGTTGTAGGCAACATCTTTGCTAGCCAAGCTTCTGATATGTAAACCTACCCGCACCTTGCAGATTGTTCAGATATTTTAGTGCTTTGGTTATATGAATTTTATTGGATACAGTGGTAAGCAACAGCATCCAGTCAAAATCAGGTTGTTCATACTTGAACACTGTTCCTACATGATCAGAACAAAAATAATTTTTTACTGCCAGTTTGTCTTAGCTTTCCCTCAAAATACACCTGGTAAGGGAGACAACTCATGAAATTCATTGGTTCTCACTAGGATAAAGCACTGAAATATCTCATCAATCCGCCAAGGTATTGATAGGTTAACTTATTGCAACCTTGGCTAGCAAAGATGTGTAGGCAATTGTAGTTCTGAAATCGCTGTTAGAAACTTAACATCAGTATTTATTATTTTACTTAACTGCAATTTCATATGGTTTACAATATTAAAATATTTACATTTTGCAATTTTAATTTTGCGCTTGCTTTTAGATCACAAATATAAGCAAAAATTAGATTACTGCAAAAAGGTTCTTGATAAATGATAAGATATATATATATATATATATATATATATATATATATATATATATATATATATATATATATATATATATATATATATATAAGGAATACAAATCATATGGCGAATAACAGCCATATCAAGCACACTGGATTCAGCAAGGGATCACATTTGTCAAGGATTGATTGAGATAGATGCTATATATATATATATATATATATATATATATATATATATATATATATATATATATATTAAACAACATTATGCAGTCACCAGAATTGTAAAGAATACTTGATAGTAGTAAATTCTGTGATTGATGTAAAGTACTATGTTGACTCACATATAAGTAGAGTCAAACACACACACAGTTATATAGAAAAATATTTGGCTGTATCAAGTGAATAGTGGATATATTTCATTGAGCTGGTGAAAAATTTATTTTCACCCACAAGCTGTTACTGATTCAGAACAATTAATTTTTTTAATTTCTTGCACATATGTATTTTCTAGCAATATGTATAACAGATTAAAATAGCAAATTCCTTACGGTATCCCACATGATAATGTGAGCTGTGTGTTGTGTATGTTTGAACCGAACATATCTGTAGTAACATAATTCTCGTTCCTAATTTATTGTTATAAAAAGCACATAAAAAAAACTAATTGAAAGAAAAAAATGTATGCTGTGGGATTTGAATCTGGTACTCTCGTGTTTTACAGGTGGCCATACTTGCCACTAGACTAAAAAGGTCACAAGATGTCAGATCACATTTCTAGGTCATAATTTTTGTCAGTCTCTTGAGTGAAATGAAATATTTGTCATAATTCACTAAAGCGAATTCTCACAATTATTTCTTTTGTAAAATTCACAGGTTAGTATAGAATACAACTATTTTTTTATCCCACATTTTATTCATAAAAAAGAAAAAAAAGTGGAAAATTTTATTTTATTAGAATTGTCATTGTTTTTTATGCCTTATTTACATCCTTTTATGTTGGAAGCAACCACAGTTTATAGTCCCAGATTATGTGCCAGTAGATCAGGATTTACAAACAATAGTCCCAGATTATGTGCCAGTAGATCAGGATTTACAAACAATAGTCCCAGATTATGTGCCAGTAGATCAGGATTTACAAACAATAGTCCCAGATTATGTGCCAGTAGATCAGGATTTACAAATAATAGTCCCAGATTATGTGCCAGTAGATCAGGATTTACAAATAATAGTCCCCGATTATGTGCCAGTAGATCAGGATTTACAAACAATAGTCCCCGATTATGTGCCAGTAGATCAGGATTTACAAATAATAGTCCAAGATTATGTGCCAGTAGATCAGGATTTACAAATAATAGCCCCAGATTATGTGCCAGTAGATCAGGATTTACAAATAATAGTCCCAGATTATGTGCCAGTAGATCAGGATTTACAAATAATAGTCCCTGATTATGTGCCGGTAGATCAGGATTTACAAACAATAGTCCCCGATTATGTGCCAGTAGATCAGGATTTACAAATAATAGCCCCAGATTATGTGCCAGTAGATCAGGATTTACAAATAATAGTCTCAGATTATGTGCCAGTAGATCAGGATTTACAAACAATAGTCTCAGATTATGTGCCAGTAGATCAGGATTTAGTTTTTTTTTTTTTTACAAATTACTCATAAACAAAGTTTAATAAACCCAGATCTTGATTTGTTCAGTTTGTACTTAGACTCAGTAGTTTATTATCAAGTACATATTTCATAGAACTAGCATGCTGAATTTGTACTCAAATTTATTATCAATTACATAATTTAACTAGCATAGTGAGTTTGTACTCTTTGTACTCTTTCTTATCAAGTACATACTTCATACAACTAGCGTACTGAGTTTGTACTCTTTATCATGTATATAGTTCATATAATGAGCTTACTGACTTGGATGTAAACATTTGTAACAGGTCAGAGGTCATCTATCATAAATGAACACTTGTTAGGTTATATTATCAGTTTCATTTGCTGTTGACAACTTTTTATTGCCTTTAATGGTGAGACAATTGTATCACCTTTTCTGGCAGCAACACCAATGGTGATAGTGTAGTCGTAGTTTACCCTAGACAGTATTTGCAGAGAGAATTTGCAGATATATCAGGGAGGGAATGGGGGCAATAAATGTCCTATTGCATTTTGTTTGCATCAAGTGGATATGTTTTGTTCTCAGGCCCTGAAAAATAATTGATATTGAGTGTATGTCATGATAAACATAGCATCATAATAAAAATGACATACAGTAAACATAGAACTAATTGATCATACAGTTTTCTTCATGACTTGTACTTTTATCTCCAAGGTGTCAGGTGACATGCATTGTATTCGTTGTTAATGTTACTTAGTCACCACTTGCATCTTTATCTAGCTGTTTGGGGTTCTTCATTCATGTTTAATTTTGTTTTGTATCCAGCATAGCAATAAAAGCCAAAGCAAGCTGGATGACCCAAGCTAGCACCGATGGTGTCATTGAGATATTATTGTTCTAAGTGACAATTGTTATCTTCTGAATGTAGCACTATTAATTCCAAAAATGGAAAAAGTCAGGCCCAGTGGCAAAGAAAAAAACTACAATCACAAATTAAAAAAAATTTTCTTTATGCAAAAATATAAGACATGTTAGTATCATGGGCACTTGTATCATAGACTGGTTAAGTTTTGAAATGCATTTTAACTTTTAACTTTTCCAGCTTTCTATGTTTTGTAAAGGATTAATTACATCATGGCTTTCTTCCTTGTCCACTAAAAAAATCTTGTCTACTGTCCAGGACACAGTTATATAATTTAGTGGATATGGAAATCTTTGCAAACCATTCTATAGTTGGACTCAACTATGACAATCACTAGCTTTGTCCAAAAGACAGATGTTGAGAAATAATATTAGGTGACAGATATGACTATGAAGGTAACAAACCAAACTATATTCCCCTTATTGCTGTGAACATGTTCTATTTACTGTCCTCACCCGAAGCCTCTATTGATAGAATGCTTGGTTGTCTACACCATCTCAGGACAAATAATTTGGTCTGTTCCCAACATAAGCATGAATAAATTTTTTAACTTATTATCAACACCAAATATTTATATCAATGACAGCTTTTAGCATTGCAGTTACTTTTGTTAAATTGCAGCAACCTTCAAGAAAATGTTAATCCAGAAAAGAAAGGAGCAGGCGAAGGCATACGAGAAACAGGAAAAGTCACTAAAAGATATGAAACAATCTGGGAAATCTACCAAGCAAGCTGTAAGTCATGATGTCATTACTTTCTTGATAGATACCATAAATGGGAAAATTCAAGATTTTGGTAAATTTCAACAATTTCAATTTTAAAAAAAAAATCTGTGTAAGAATCCTTTAATAATTTAATAAATCTGTTATAGATGTCATTTATAGCCCTTACAGGACAGATAAATGCTACATTTGCTCAAGATGGGTGGCCTTACTTTGAGGCAACTTTGCTTTTAGCAAGAAATATCTTGTGGCTGGACTGAACTTTAAGAATAATTGTTAAAGCAGAAAATATAACACCATATGTTCTTACTTCTAAGTTCAGTTGAACTGATAGGATTGCAGACCCTCAGTAATTTTAAAGCCAGGACAATTAACTCATATGCTTCCTTATCCATTTGACTTTTGGTTTTTAGGGGCAGTCATAGAAAGTTTCTGTTAAGGTTTTGGTTAAAAAATTTAGTTTGCTTATATTTACATAAGCAATTGATAAATTTTGTTCATACATTTACTTATATTGAACCATTAGGAATCTAAGACAGTTTAGTATGCAGATTTTGTTTTGTGCTTTCAGATTAATGCTATTTCATTAATGATTTTAAGGTCTTTTTTATATTACACTTCCTGGATGGGCTTCCTTCATACTTTGGATCAATCATACATTCATCATCATGGCCACTCACTCGACCATTTTAACTTATGGTCAGGATATCATGTTTTATAGCAATGTTTCCATCATGGGCTTCATGAGCATCACCTGACCTTCTTATATTCAATAGGAATCCAAGGCAAAAGATGCCCTTACAAGAAAGCAACAGAAGAATCGCCAGAAACAAAGCCTATTTCAAGAGGAAGAGAAAAAATTGGATCTGCTTCAGAAACCCAAGGAGTACGTAGTCAGGTTTACATTTCCAAATCCTGCTCCACTCAATCCGCCAGTGCTGGGCCTTTCATGTAAGTAGAAAAGGTGTTCTTAGGAGTGCCCTAGACTCAGTGCTTTGTCAATTTTGTTCATAAACAATAGATTTTTTTTTGCATGATGTACAGTATATACTTGGTTGTAAGTTAAGCTTAAATGCTGCCATTGTGTAATACTGTAGCAAATCTGTGTTTTTGCAGTTTGCAATTGGACTTAACAAGCAGTGATATACAGTAAATCCTTTATATATCACATATGTCGCTTGGTTATCCATATCCATTTAAGTTAGTGATGGATGGGTTCTGTCTGCCAGATATTACATGATTATCCATGCCCATTTAAGTTAGTGATGGATGGGTTCTATCTGCCAGATATAACCTGATTATCCATGCCCATTTAAGTTAGTGATGGATGGGTTCTGTCTGCCAAATATCACATGATTATCTATGCCCATTTAAGTTAGTGATGGATGGGTTCTGTCTGCCAGATATCACATGATTATCCATGCCCATTTAAGTTAGTGATGGATGGGTTCTGCCTGCCTGATATCACATTATTATCAGTTTTTATTCAAGTTGGTGGTGAATATAGTGATAGGTTCTGTCTGCCTGATACCACATGATTATCCATGCGCAATCAAGCTAGTGATGGATAGATTCTGTCTGTATTTTATCACATGACTATCCATGCTCGATCGAGTTAGTGGTAGATATATCAGTAAGTTTCATCAGCCTGTCCACGATTGTTTCTGGAGCAAAACTTTTGCATTCTTTAATTGTAAAATTTTTAATATTTCCATCTGTCTCCATCCATTGTTGACTCTCTTATTTGAAGTATGATTTCAAATGCTATTCAGGATATCTCTGACTTGTTAGTTAAGTGTACATTTTGCTGTTCATAATTCTATAGTCATTTTGTAATTCTGTCCATCCAACACCTGTGTTTCCATAGTAAAACCCAAAAAATTTTAAGATCTATCAGATATGATACACATGTTGGACTATTAGTGCCATTATGAAATTAGATTGGTGTTACCTTTTTGTTGTAAAATATACATTACCTCTATGAATTGTGATACAAATGTTGAAGTGTATATTAATATATTAGTGTAGGCACATTTAATTATCTTAAATCAAATATTGATCATTGTTCTAAAATTTACCACTAATTTATTTTAACCAAACATTTTCAGTCCAGATTGTTGAAAGTCTGTACCATAAAAGTCACAAATAAAACCAAACTTCCACATAAAAATTATTGATCATTATGGACTTGAACAATGGAGGCCAGGTAGTAAACTTGATCAAGAAAAGAGGATGTTAGGTCTGTCATAACAAATAACAGGGTAGTACAAATTTTTTTCAATATGTGCAAGTTCTTTTGTAGTTCTTTAATTAGCAGAGCCTGGGTTTTAAAAAAGAAATAATTATAGATTTTGAATAACATATGTAACATGAACAGATTTGATCTGTTTTTTTTTTTTTCTTGTACATCAGTGTCTTATTGTTCTGGTTTTTAGTAAACACGATAGACTCTGGTCTATTAGAACAACATGTAGATGCAGATCTCGATTAAACTGTTTGCAGCTATGTAGCTATGTATTACACCTCAGTAAACATGACAGTATACCATTATATTACATGGGTAGGTCTGTGTTTTTATTTTATATGCTGCCTAGCTTACACCAAGGAAGAGAGTTCTGATGATGACATCTAGATGAAAACAGTATGGCAGATTTATTACCAAAAATTAATGATTCCTTGCTAATCAGTTTCAATTTTCTAACAATTTTTATTTTAATTATATATGTATCCTTTCAGGTGTCACATTTTCCTATGAGGGACAACAGTTACTTTTCAAAGATCTTAACTTTGGTATAGATATGGCCTCCAGAGGTGAGTCTTATTGTTCCCTGTTTTAACTTTGTCATAGACCAGAATAGCTTATGGGATGGCCTGTTAATTATTCCTGCTGCTCCATAAATAACTGGAGGATTTTTATGCAACTTGACACTTTCATCTTAAGGTCTAGTTTGTCCTAAATGAGATTTGCTTGAGACTCCAATATGGCCACCATTACAGCCATCTTGGAATGAATAGTCATGTCAGCATGAGGTTTTCACTAAAAGACATTTTATTATGGTTTTATTGTCCTAAATGAAAATGGTTTTAGACTGACATTCAGTATAGATGCCATGGCAGCCCTCTTGAAAGTTTTGTTATCACTTTTGTTTGAGATGTATGCTCATATTGACAGGGTGTTTTCACCAAAAGTCTTAATGTGATGTCAGGTTGCCCCTAAATGAATATGGCAGTTATTTTACATCAGATATGATGCAATCATCTTGAAAATTTTGTTTAAATGGAAAGTCATTTCAGCATAGAATTTTCACCAGAAGTTTTTTTTTCTAATCTCAAGTTGGTCCTAATTGAAAATAATACCAATCTTTTTAAACAAAGAAAAGGTTGCAGATTCATGGAAATTCATTTTAAGATGTAGGCTATCAGCCTCTTGGTGGGGCCTTTTTTTTAAGACCTTGCCTAACTTGGTAGACAGATATTGCAATAACCTTTTCATTTTTAAAAATCTAAAAGTAACTTCTCATCAGAATATATACCTTCTATTTTCTTTATAGTCTATAATTTTGAACCCACTTTCTTTTCAATAAATGCTGATGGATATGTTTCACTTGTGCAAACATTCAATAACGAAAGTTTATTTAATTCAAAACCTCTCATTAGAAGTTTTGTGAATACTTTTAGTATATTACTAATATAAACAATGGCCAGGGGACTTACACTGGTGCTAATCAGTCAGTCTGGTCATAGAGTGTTAGTGCATTTATGTTATCGATGCATGTCCATTTTCTGTCCATCAACATTTGCTTGCTATCACTTGAGGCCATGTTTTTTATCCAGTTTTGAACAAACTTAAAATGTAGATTTATAAAATTATATTGGGCGAGTTCAAATGCATTTGAAAAAGATTATGCATTTTAATAAGGTAATCTTTCATAGTATTGCTTGAGCTGATGGAGTCTGTATTTCTGATTCTGTTTTGATCAAAATTGATATATGTACTATATGATCCAGATATCAGACACATTCAATACATGATACATGCGTAGTATTGAGGTGTTTTATCTAATTGGTTTAACTTTTCTATCACTTAAGAGACGTTTTTAAACAGGAGTAAGCTTGATAAATAATAAATCATCAAGCTGGCCAACAAGTTTTTTTTTTATGAGAAAAATATCAGAGAAATTCAGGCAGTTAGAAATAGTATACATTCTTATGCAGTTTAAAATAAATTTTCTCACTTACTTTTCATAACATTAACCAAGGGAAATTACCCATGATAGTGACTATTGCATAGCATAGGCTTGGAGTTCTTCCCCATGGAAGGATATTAAATGTAATATGCAAAATAAATTTTAGAACACAGAACGTGTTAATTTCAGTAGAACAATTTATAATTGAAAAATTGAAAAAGAATACACCTTAAAAATTAAAAAGAAATATTATAGAATGTGCAGTTGTAAGTTAGTGTAAATTTACATTCATTGTCTTATTTAAGGATCAAAGTTTTTGTTACACAAGTAACATTTTTTGCAAAAGCCATGCCTAAGTTTTCAGATTTATTTGCAGAGAACTTTTTCTAAAAACATAACCACATTTCAAATTTGTTATTATATGGAAGGAAGTTGGATGTTTGGGTAAAATAGTTAGTCGCTACAATGGCCATGTTAAAATACCTGAAGAATTTGACATTGATAAGTTATCACATTCATTCTGCATTATCTTCAGGCATTTCACCTATTAATCCTTGCAAATTATATGAAATATTAAATATATATAGATATAATTACTGAGTAAGGAAATGTGTTGCTTAAAGCAACACAACTTGTTAATTATAATTTAAATTCATACAATTAAAACTTCATTTATCAAAGTTTACACAACTTTGAAAACTTCTTACATTTGTTTTTGGCCCTTGAAATTTTCTTGAATTTTGATATCTTTCCAGGAAACCTCCTTGAATTTGTTTGAAAACTTATAATTTTTTAAAAAAGGAAAAAAAAAACTCCTTGCAATCCTAGAATGAAATGTGATGATACAGAAAAGTGTTTTGATCGAAAGCAAATATTAAATAAGATAGTATATTGAGTTCTGATTTTGCTCAGTTTTGAAACGATTTTTATTTACATGATTTACATTTTTATGATCTACTAATGGATTGATTTAATGAGGGTATAAGTAAGTGGTGCATCAACAGATGTAAACCAAGCAAAGATCATCAAAACAGGCATGTTTGGCATCAAAAAAACTATAAACCAAGAACAGTGGTGTGTGTATAATTCAGAGATGGCATTGGACAAAGCATATAAGGGATGGATTAAATCTTAAAGGTAGTAGGCCTTATTCACTACCTGTCATTGTGTAAAAGACACTTCAAGCATGGGTGAATCAGCTCAGAATTTTGCACACGAAAGGTGAGAAGCACAAAATGCATGATGTTAATTCTAAACCTGAGGTAACTAAAATTTGACACTTACACTTATTTGGATGGGGGAGGGAGAAAAAACAGCATTGAAATAAGAAAAATTGTGTGTGAGAGAGAGAGAGAGAGAGAGAGAGAGAGAGAGAGAGAGAGAGAGAGAGAGAGAGAGAGAGAGAGACCCATGAGATCTTTCATAATCATGCTTGCATTAACTGATTGCACATTCTTCTTTGCTTGCATGTGTTCCATTTGCCTGCTTTCCACCTTGATGAACATTTTCTTTTCACCAGAATTTACTTTGAGGTCTCATTTTAATACTAGGAGTCCAGGATTCCTATTTTGGTAAAACAAAATATTAAAAAAAAATATATATAAAAATTGTAATCTCTTCTCAGATTTATGTTGGTCAGGAAATCATTTAAAACTAGATATCTGTCAACAAAGATGTCTGTAAAAATATTTTATTATGTTCATGTTTTTATTTCCCTATGAATAACCTCCTCTCTTTGGTTGCCTTAGCTACTCTTCATAGTTCTCTAACACAGGCCAAAATGTAAGCCAGTTTAAGTACCTCTAAACAACAATTATCAATCCACATGCTGCTAGGGCCAATAAATATTGTTGTGAACTATTTAGTAACATGACTTAGATATTTAGATATGTTATTTGTTCTTTCAGATGGCAGTAATACTTATTTTTATGATGTTTATTTTTCTGTTTAATTTGAATCCTTGATTTCAAGGTCACAGAAACTACATATTTAGCTATACTCAGACACAAATAGAATGAATAATTAATGAGCATGACATCAATTCTAAGAGTTGATTGGCTAATCCGAATAACAGTGTATTTTTAGCACAGTCAGAAATAGCCATGTGCATATTACTTGTATTGGAATGTAAATGTTGATGTAGTGTTTCAAAATAAGAGTATACAGAGGACTCCTGTATGTGATTTTCTGCAATCCTGATAAAAAAAATAGTTCCATCCAAGTAAGCGTGATTAAGCATTTCTGAGACCTCTCTATACCTAAGTGGAGTGTAAAACGGGAAAAATATGAAGTAGGAAACCATACTTCATTTTGAAGACATGAGGTGCTGCTTATTCTAGAAACCTCGACCTTTTTCACAAGCTGGAAAAATATTTAAGCCTGCAATTTTTTATGCACCTGACAGGACATAAAAGGTAGTGTTGTATCATTTTTAAATTTACCGCATAAGAGTTTTTGAAAGCCCAGATTATGTACATGTCCCTATTACCCACGATGGATCAAGATCTCTTAAAACCATTTTTTGCAATCCAGTCCCAATTTGTCTCAAAGTTCTAGGCATTGGTCTTAAATTGTGCAGGAAATGGAAGTCATTACTTGTACATCCAGAGGAATAGGATAGCTTAATCCAAACCATTGAAAAACATGAGGATAAATATATATTTTTAATCTTTTTTTTTTATTTTGCTGAACCATTACTATGATCAGACATGAGTATCATTTTTTCAAGTATGATGGTGGTGGGATAAACATTGTTTTCAACATTTGTGTTTAGCAGTATTGTAAGTCAGATGCTTGGAGATGCATCAAGTCAGATGCAGGGGAATGTGTCAAGTCAGAAACAGTTAATATATGGTTACATCTAGTCGATAATGGGGATACATTAATACATATACAGGGAATATATCAAGACTTGGACACAGGTGAGACACAGGTTCCATGAAACATTTCATTTTCTGATAAATGCATTGCTTTGTTATTTATTATCATCTATTTCAGTGGCCATTGTTGGGCCCAATGGAGTGGGTAAAAGTACTTTCCTGAAACTTCTCACAGGAGATCTACAACCTGTAAGTAAAACAGGATTTTGTCTAATTGTACATTTTGATGTAAAATTCATTAGGTTTGTTGCATAATACAAAGAGTCTGTAATTGAGATGCAATGTATTATAGTAATTTCCATATTCATCAATCCATCTGTCTGTTCATTCACAATTCTTCAGCCAATCAATATATTCTAATTAATTGTTATTTGATTAAGCATCTCGTAGACCTGCATGTGCTTTCCTGGGTTTAACCTCGTGTAGAAGAGTTGTGTCCCCTTAATTTCTCATCCTCCATACTTTAGCTTCTGCAAAATTATTTAACCAGACTTTTGTTCATTTCAGTCAAATAGCTCACAGCCATTACTCTGACTTGTAATTGACTCTTTTCACATTTAAATACAGAGAGCATATATTTATCATGATTTCACTTAATCTATTAAAAAGACAAAATTGAAGCATGAATTTCACTTGACAAGACTTGTTTGACAGAAATTTATTTCTGTTTTGTTACAGATAGGTATTTTCCACCAGTTTTATTGATTGCTGTTTCCTTGTGTATTGTTTTTTTTGGGGGGAAAGTTTAAATCACACTTGATCCAGTATCAGGAGATGCTGTATCATCATAAAAAAATAAACTATTATTTTCCAGAAATGTTTTTCATAATGTGACAGCATGGCCCTTGAACATAATGATTTTGTGAATTATTTTGAAATCTAAATTTGAAAATCCAGCCACAAGGTATTTTAGAATCCATCCAATTTTTTTCTGTTATAATCCCAGGTAACAGCCAAATGGCATTTTAAAGCGGCATATCTCTTTCATACAGTCAAATCTCAGGTATAATACACAGGTTTTTTTCATAAACAAAAAATTATTTCTGAACTCGGAGTGCGTATTATACCTAGATGAAACATTATTGAAGTTTTATTGTGGGGCAAGTCAAAGATGGCACCACATATCAATCATCATCTGATTCAACTTTCTCCACCATATACATTATTAAATATGAAAAATATTAAAAAATGAATACAGTCTAAATTGTAATTAATATTTTGCTAAAAGTTTAGTATAAAGTTTGTACCTATATTTGGTAAAGTCCACATATAAAAGACAAGAACACAGTATGAAATGAAAGTTGTTCTTTAGTATGTGCTGATTAAGCACTGGCGTTCTCAAGTATCTACACACCCAAAACCAATAAATCTGGGTGTGTATTATACATATGTGTTAAGATTTTTGCATTGCAGTGAATTGAGAAAGTTGGGGTGCATATTATACCCAAGATTTTATGGTATACCAATAACTAATGGTTTCAGTTTCTCCCCATTAGGACTTCATACTAACATGACCATAAGCAAAAGGCCAACTTAGGAGGACGGTATAAGTGCTTGTTTGTTAATGCAATAGCAGCATTAAAGCCTGGTGGAAACATCAGATAATTGTAGGATAAAGTAAGAGTTGGAACTGGAAGATCAACATAGAACTTCTGTCGACATTTAGGTTTATTTGTTATCTTGCCACTGACATAAACATGACAAAAATATGGTAGTAACACTAGACCGTGGACCTGAGACTTTGATATTTTTGTTGAGATATGCGGTTTGTTAACATAAACAATGCCAGTGTAATTGGGTAGGACTGTATATCCATTTTAGAGGGTAATGCTCATCACTGGCAAAAGTAGGTCACAGCAACCTGATTACAGTTTGACACTGTTTTGTGTGAAATTTAATCTGTATCAGTGCCTTATTCCATAATAATGAGCCCCCACCCACCCACCATCCTCTGAGATTTCTGGTCAAAGTTTACAAATCCCAGATTAAAATTGCCCATAGGAAGTTAAAACGGTGCTATTGCACAGACCTTCCAGCACTTCAGTACTCTCTCCTTTTGCCAAAGAATGTATATGGCAGACTTCACAAGACAATCTAAAGAATTTATAGCATTTTGCATCGATAACATGTTTCAGCAGGTGTTAATAAAGTCAAGGACATATCACACGCAAGGATCTCACTAAAATGGATACAAGTGTGCTTATGGAAGGAAGAACAACAAAAACAACAAGCATAATGTTATAAACTAGAATATTATTTTTTAAAACAGCATCAAACATTTTTTATTTTAAAATTTAAAAAATCATAACAAGTTCCTGAGATAACTGGCACTGTTTATAAAATGGACCATTCTTGGCTAACGAAGATGTGGCTATGTATTCTCCCGCAGTGAAGAGGCTAATGAAAGAAAATTTCCAACTACCTAAAAGTGAACGCTTTGTTAATGAAATATGCTGATATAATGACAGAAAAAAAGTAAATTGGAATTATAATGATTTGATCATGGTTGGTTAATTATCAATGTGATTAGGTTAAATTTACACATTAATAAATACCCAACCATGATCATTTAATCCTGTATGAAAGGAATGACTTGATTTTAGGTCTTGATGGATTATAGGCCATAAAATGAATAATGAATTTTAATTTGTTATTTTTTTATTTCAGATGAAGGGAAATGTTATCAGGAATCACAGATTAGTAAGTAACTTTAATGTCATATGGATTGTTGGTTAACATAAGGGGAAGCATAAAATCTAGTTCTGTCTATACTAAATCAGCAGCTTCAATCATTTATGACATGTATGTAAAAATTACTTTATGGAGTGAATATAGATCATCATGTGGTTGACCCATAGAGTACAGCCAACAATTTTACATTTTACACCATGGTAAATGACATCACAAGAGCTCAGTTTTGGGTCTTTATGCCAATAAAATGTTTGAATGGTTTTTTTTTTCCTATGTGAAAAGACAGACAGTATGTCTGATGTCAAAATGTTTGTTCCTCTTCTGCGGTATCAAAGAATAAAACACAATTGTCAACCATATGAAATTTTTTATCACATTTTCCTGAAATGTATCAAACTAGTCCTGTTTTTATTTGAATAATTTATTATGTACCTTAGACCCTAAGATTTTACTGTAAGATGCCACTGAGAAAAGTCATGTGTTGAAGAGACAGTGGAATGGAAATTAACCAAAGATGAGTTCTAGCTAAGACTAAAATTGGGAAACCACTGCTCTCGTTTGCTGGGAACATACACAGTTATTGACCTCCATCAGATTGTGGTGCATATTTCAGCCAGTCTCATGTAAATGAACCTGAAATCCATGTAAGAATGGGCACTTGTTGGTCAGGGTGACAATAACATCTTAGTAACATTATTAAATCATTGCCTCATATCTGTGTCATTGCTAAAAATAAATAAATTCCTTTGTATGAGGGCCTCAAGGTAGATTAGTTCTTAGCTAATTGTATTATTATTATTATTATTATTATTATTATTATTATTATTATTATTATTATTATTATTATTGCAGGCTTTCTCTTACATCAGTTTCAGTTGCCTAAGAAGGTGTTACTTGCAGACTTGCAGAATTAAATTGTTTAGGTGTATTTTCTGTTCACACCACAAAGACATTTATGTTTGTATGCATATTTGTTGGTGTTTGTGCTGGTTGTTTGTTTTTTTTTTACAATACTTACTTTTATAAATCTGTATGGTCTCAAATTGCATTGCACTTGAAAATTTGAAAAATCTTTGACAACTTGTACATCTGTCCAACCTGTAACGGAATATGAAGCATTTACCATAATCACCAGAGCATGAAAATTGGCCCAGTATGGTACAGATGTTATTAAATGCAGCTTAGATGTTTTAGCTAAACACACAACATAACCAAGAACTTTAGTAAACATTAGTTATAAATATCTACTTTTAGTACAAATTTTAGTTGGGGGTGTGAAAGGTACTTTAGATTAAATATTACTGACTGGTTTGTAATGCATCTTTATTTGCAATTTATTACATATATTTGTTTGCCAGCTCTGTCAATGTTTTAGAGCATCAGTATTGTGCAGTTTTACTCTTAAAATATTGTTAAATGATATGTTCTTATGTGTTATATTTTATATATATATATATATATATATATATATATATATATATATATATATATATATATATATATATATATATATATATATATATATCTTTTGTAGTACATGAAATCTCGTGTGTTATGTGATATCTTGTGTTAGGGCTGTTCCATTTAAACATACATGGTACCCAGGACAGGAAGTTTTTTTTCAAAATATATGCCAGGGTACTTTGATTTCATAATGTTTCTATTAAAATGTTAAGAAAATTCTAAATTACATATATGGGTGAGTATCCCACTTAAAAAGTGCCTTTCCTGGGTCCCATGTTTGTTTTAATCGGACAGTCATTACAATGATGTCTTCTTGTGTAAGATTATATTTTCTTATGTGTTATCGTGTGTTATGTGATATCTTGTGTATGCCTTGTAAGTTGCATGAAATCTTGGGTTATGTGATCTTTTTGTGTAAATGGATTCATTCCAATTTTTAGTTTTGTTGTTTTTTGAAAAAGAAAGATAATGATTAAGCTTTTCTTTTAAAATGTTTTGTTTTTTCTTTTAGAGGATAGGTAAATATGATCAGCACTCTGCTGACCAGTTGAATTCGGAAGAAACTCCTGTGGAGCATATGCAGCGGAACTTTAACATGCAATATCAAGATTCTCGTAAAATACTCGGCAGATTCGGTTTAGCATCACATGCTCATACAATCAAAAACCGTGATCTGTCTGGTGGACAGAAAGCAAGAGTCGCCTTTGCAGACCTTTCATGCAGGGAACCTGATGTTTTGATACTGGTTCGTAATATATTTTCATTACTGTTTATGTTATTGTTGTGACAGCTGCTGATATTTTGCATTGATAGACCAGTTGACCAGATAGATAAAACACATTGCTCTCAAATCTCTCTAATGCATTTTTTCAAGAAAATATTAATTTTTACAGCATTTATGCTTTGAATCAGTTATTTTAGCCAAACTATATTGCACGGTTTACTAACATTTTGTTTGTCCACTAAAATAACTTGTATGAATAGTGGACACAGTTGTTGTAGTGACTATGGAAATTGTAGCAAACTTTGCTCAAGTCCAACTCGACAACTGATTCAAAGCATATAATGCTCGAAAAGTTGATATTTCTTGCAGAAAATAATAAATTCATTGTAAGAGTGCATGTAATAATCTGTTTGAACCTCTTGAATAAACAAGAACCAGGTCAGGATTTTTTTCTGTTATTCTACTTTTGATCCTATAAGAGTCATTGGGACCCATTTTTACAATTTCAGGAATGAAGACTGCATTAACTTTTAGAATGTAATAATTACTCTTTGATTACATTCAATGAAAGTATGTTTTGTATGCATTTTGAAAGTGACATGATAATGCTTGAAAAGTTTTTGTTTCTGTAATTGTATACCATAGGATTGCCAAAAGTAACCATTTTGATTTCAAAAAATAACTAAACATGTTCTACACTGATTTCATTTAGGAATGTTTTGGTATGCAAGAAAGATTTGTTTTGTAAAATATTTTCTTGTAGTTTTGTTGAACTGTTTATAAACACCTGAATCTGTGTTTTGACCTTGTGTAGGATTTTTTAAATTAGGATCGTTTTTATGCATGGAACATAAAGATGAATAAATTTGTTTTAAATTGTGTTCAGGTACATAATGCTCATGTTTTATTTCTTTTCTCTGTAGCTATTGCACAGTTTCTTATGAAGTGACACATCCTTTACCCTTTCTATCTCACATGCATATATGTGTGTATATTTAAACTAGCACATGCATGCACACACACACACACTATCTGCATAACAGCTGAAACCAATCCATCTTAAGGTAATATACATTTACTTGTCTAACGTGCATTCAGCATCTCAGACTAATTTCCTTAGTTGAAAAAGTTCCAAAAGTGATGTGACAACTATGTGGTAGTAAAAGTGGTTTTGCCGCTGTGTTGATAAAATCCCCACCCCCTCCTTTCAGTAGGGTCCATGGTTGGCCGAGCACTCTTAGGGGCTTATCTTTTTTCCTCTGTCCACATGGGTTTGAGTCTTGGGCACAGCCAATGTGGGTATGTGAGAAAACTTGCCAGTAATTTCCCGTGCATCAGTGGTTCTTACTAGGACATTAACTGGATTCTTCCTCGACCAATTCTACTGGCCACCAGGTTATGCATATAATGTGCTAAAAAAAATGGTGTTAAACCTACAGCAACAGTATCTTGTTATGAAATATATAAATAATACAGGTAATCATTTTCAGGTGTGCATGATGGCTTTAAGTTTTATCCACCTATTTGGGATAACTGAGGTTTTCATGGTGTCATATCTGGTTACCATGAATGGCTAAATATATATAGATATGTAACCTTGTCTAGCTTTTGTTGGTTTTATTTTGAATCTCCAATTATGTATGGGTTTTTTATAGTTGTGTGATATGTATTTTTCATTTTTGTTGTAATTTGTTTACAATTGTCTTGAATTTTGGGTATTGCAGGATGAACCTACCAACAATTTGGACATAGAGTCTATAGATGCCTTGTCTGATGCTATCAATGAGTTTGAAGGCGGTAAGTCCATATATTTTGAATCATATTAAAAGTGTTGTTGTTTGAGGAATTTGTCATTTTTAGTTCAGAATTAAGTACAAAAAATGTACAGTTGTCAATGACATTGCAAATCTTTCCAGTAGCTCTAGTTTATCCTATTTTCCCTACTTTTCTCTGTTTTGTTAGACTTTCTATCTTTTCTGACTTTTTTCCAATGGGGCTCAACATATGAAAATTGTTTTTCTGCTATTTTTTTAGATAATGGGAGGATTCTATTTTACCTCTCAGTATATTTCCCCATGTTTTCAGCAAAAGGAAAGACATGTTCTACAGAGATTCCTCGCATCAAATCTGACTTCAAGTTTCATTATCATAATTTAAAAAATTTAAGGATTGTTTCATTTTTGTAATCATTTGGATTGCAAGTTGTTAAATGTAATTAGTACCATGGAATAGTATGATTAAGATACTGAAAAATTTAGAAATTGCAATTCAACAGTGTTTTATCATTAGAAATGGGCCAACTATTATCAGTGCATGCTTTTTGAATTTGTATTACATGTACAGCTGTTTTTAAATTTAGGATGCTTTTCCATGTTAAGATTATTTTAAGAATAGAGGTATTGTTGTGAAAATTTGATGGAGAGATTTTTGGCTCGAAGGGATTCTAATCTTTCCATGTCTGTGGCATTGTGTTTATTTGCTTTCACCAAATATATTTTGCATTAACATACAAGATTATCTTAAAATTTATCAGAAGAGTATAGGCTTTATTAGAGTTTTATGCCAAGGGAGGCAACTCGTATTTAGGTAAATGATTTTACCCTATAAAAGTTATCTCGCTTGGATATTGCCCGGCTAATGGGCTAAACGTTATCATAATAAGAAATTATGATGATACCGCAAGTAAAATTTCATATATTAACATTAATTTTCTAGTGGCATATAAAAGAAAGGTAGATTTAGAATAATATTGTATAGCTTATCTATAATAATCTATTTATCAAAGTAACAAGACATTACCATAGTAACAAAGACTAGGAGTAGCAGTATCTCTGATAGTAGTGTTCTTCCATTTGATCTTATGTAAATTACCATTATTTGAATTCTCTAAGCTTACATTGTATTCAGTATTTCAGTTGTGTGTGTTTATGATATGATAATGTGAATTAATTTATAATTTAAGTTTTCCAGCCATTTGCTAGCGCACATTTGTAATTGCTACTCCTTAAGATGCTTAGAGGACTCCCATGAAACATTGCAACAACATCCATCCCTAAATTTAAATGGGGTCAGTCAGACATTCAATATGGCCACCATTATGACAATCTTGTTATCACTACTTCTGAATAGATGGAATTATCAACACAAGGTTTTCAGTTGAAGACATTTTTATGTCTAAATGGACCTAGATGTAAATGGTGCCAATCTATTTCTAATATGGCTGACATGGCAACCTTTGTATAAAATCTTATCACTATTCCCAAATGGAAAGTATTAGCAGCATGTATTTTGACCAAAGGACTTCATGTTTCTAGTTGGTCCTAACTTGAAATGATATGATCCCAGTATGGTAACCACAGTGGTCATTTTGAAACTATTATCACTACATATTCTGCCTGGTTCGTCATATCACACTGGCATTTTAACCAAACGACTTATTGTTAATGTCTGGTTGGTTGTAAATGAAAACAGTGGAAATCGGTACGGAGCCATTACAGCTATCTTGTAAATATTGAAATCACCTTGCGTCATAAAAGGAAAAAACATATCAAGCTGGGTTTTTCACCAGAAGACTTCTTATTAAATCTAGTTACTACTAACAGAAAATGATATCATTCTGAATACCATTATGGTTGCAGTTTTCACCAAAAGAATTTGTATGATACCAAGTTGTTCCTAAATGTAAATGGTTTCAGTCTGTTTTCCAGTATGACTGCTTTGCTGGGCATCTTGAAAATCTTGTTATTACTCTTTCAGAATGGATGGTCACATTGACACAGGATTTTAGCCAAAACACTTCTTATGATACATGATTTGACCTGTTGAAAATGATGCGACCCTTACATTCACAATAGCCACCATGGCAACCATATTGGTAAAAAAATCAAGATTTAGTAAATAAAATGAAGAAATGGACTTATTTTGGATTCCTAGAAAGTTATTTTCGGTGATAGAACATTGTTCCACTAGAAAGACTCTTGTTTATCCAAACACACATTTTTGAGCATAAAGTCATCATAACTTGTACAGTATATACATGGCTGAAACCGCTCCAGTGGTGTAATGGTTAGAGCATCCACCTCAGATGTGGGAGATCACAGGTTCAAACCTCAGCGGAGTTATCAACTTATAAAATTGGTACATGCAGCTGCTGCTCTCAGTGCTCAACATTAAGATGTTAGTGTTAGGACTGATCAGCCTGGTGTCAAGATAATGTGACTGGTTTTGACATGATGCTACATTTTTGCAGCATGAAGCTCCAGTACTAGCATTAGTGCTACACTGCAGACATCACAGTCTTATGACTGGAAAATTGTTAAAGCTACATTAAAAATCCAAATCACAGAAGCAGACATAGTTGAATACACAGTGATTTAGAAATGTTATTTCAGATAGCTAATCCACAAAGCTGGTTTTCGAGTTAGATCTCATTAAACAGATGGCCATGTTTAACTGTAGGATTGCTTTCAAAGTCTAGTTTGTAAATTTATGTTCAAAAATCGCAATTAACTTTTTTTTTTCTTTCTCTCCAGGTGTAATAATTGTAAGCCATGACCAAAGATTGATACTAGAGACAGAATGCCAGCTGTGGGTGGTAGAAGATATGCAGATCAATGAGATTGATGGAGGTTTTGATGATTATAGAAAAGAACTTTTGGAAGCTTTGGGGGAACAAATTGCAATACCACAACCTATATCAATAACTGAACTTAAGGCCTGATTCGAAATGGACTGCATTTTGTACACACAGTCATTCAGATCATCAAAAAGAAGGATAATAACCAGTTTTTAGGTCTACAGGTCATACACCAAGAGCTTATGGGATGGCTTGATGTCCATGAACTGTTGTCATTCATCTTTTTAGATGCCTCTTATCACAAATTTGGTATTACTACTTTTCCAAAACAATTTGGCCAGTTATCTTGAAACTTGAAACACATGCTCATCCCAGTCTAGCTGGACCTAGTGAAAATGCTACTGCATTGACATCCGTTATGGCCACCATGTTAGCCATATTTTATCACTTACATTCTTTATTGGATAGTCCTTAGGTTTCAGTTCAGGACTTTCTGTGAAGGCTAATTGGTCTTTATTCTGGCATCAAATATGGTCACCATAGAGGCCATCTTGAAAATCTTGTTATCGCTACTCTTTCTGGATGAATTGTCATGTCAGCATGGCATTTTCACCAAAAGACTTGTTTGGTCAAAAATAATGAGATCTGCCATCGTCTATGGCTACCACAACAGCCATCATGAAAGCACTATTCTTCCTTCTCAACAGAGATTCACATCAGCATTGAGTTTTCTTCAGAAATATGTGATGGTCTGTTGTCTATCAACTGCGAGCAATCGCCTATGGCCACCACAGCAGCCATCATGACAGCACTATTCTTCCGTCTCATCAACAGAAATTCATACTAACATGGAGATTTATTCAGAATTATGGGATAGCCTGTTTTCCATCAACAGTGAACAGACGTCCATCCAGATTATTGCTACTTCTCCAAAGCTACTTGGAGGATTGCCACGAAACTTTTCACACACATTTATCCCAAGGTCTAGTTGGATGTAAACGGCCTAAATGAAACTGGTCTGACTGGACATTCTGTATGGCTACCACAGTGGCCATCTTTGCTTCTGTGGAATAGTTGAGCCCATCAACATGGATATTTCACTAAAGGACATTTTCTGTTGTCTGGTTGGTTCTAAATGGAATTGGTACTGATATGACATCCAGTATAAATGCCATGGCAGCCATATTGAAAATCTAATACAGTTTGGCTGCTACAGTGGCTAATTTTAAAATCATATCACACAAGAAAATCAGATGGTTTCAACACTCGGAAGTTGAAGAAAAAAAAAGGTTGTCTTGAATTCCTGGAAATCTTTTTGGATAGTATAGCGTCAGTTATTTTGAGTGACCCTTTAGAATTAAGCTTTTGACCACTTGGGGAGAAGTACGTGTAGCAGTGTTGCAACTTGTATCTACCCCTAAAAGTAGCTCAGCTGCTAAATGGACTGTTTTGTGTACATTCTGCCTTTTTGAAAAAGAAGATATTAATTTGGTTTTTCAAGAAGGAACTGTTGGAATCTATATTACAGGTAGAAGCAATGCTTATATCTGTCCCCAAAAATGAACATCATTGTCACTTAGTCTTTCTTATCATGTTGACTTCTGTGTACATCAGTGTTAATTTAAATATTTTTCAAACATCATTATGTCATGCTAATATACAGTTTGGAGCAAGGGTTCTCATTCAGAGCTAAACAAAATGAAGTTCAAGATTACCAACCTGGAATAAATAAGGTCCCAGGTAAAAAAAAAAAGTTCCTAAAACTGGGGTTCAAATCCTAGAAACATGATTACTTAAACCATTATTTAGCTATAGAATGTTATAGTGCTTGAAGCATTAATTGTACATCTCAAAGTTAACAATGTAATGGAACAAGTCTTATTTTGTCAGTCAGTAAATAAACTCGAACATATATAAACAGTTAAAATAAATGAAACCCCAATTTAAGGCAGCACTTTCCAAATCAAATTTCAAGAGTGAAAAGTTGGCTGTCATATTTAGAATTGATCTGCCCTTCCTCAAAACTGCACTTAGGTAATATTTGTAATTTATTGAATCATTAATGTTATTAGTAATGTTGATAACAGATTAAGTTTAAGTGATTCTTTTCACATATGGCATCTTGCTCTACAAAAAGGGAGATGTGTTACTATGAACATCAGATTGATTTTATATTCAATATTTTTAAAATATTGCTTATTGAGATTATGTTTTGCAAGAGAATTATATGCATCCTGGCATCTTCTGTTTCTTTTATGAATCTAGTTACAAAAATGTAAACATTTTTATTCCAGTTCTAGTGTAATGGAGATCTCTGTGTATTTGTGTATTAAAGTTACACTGATATATTTGGAGTAAATTTGTCAGGAACTTTCAATATTTATACCTTATCATTATGCCATATATGATGATATTTTAATGCAAGCCACCATATTCAGTATGAATTTGTGGTGTTTGAAAACAATCTGTCTAAAGGACTATTGACTATAATCAAGGTTGGGATTTCAAAGCATTTGTTGATAAACAATGACAGATGTGAGACCCTGGCCTGTCTATCAGAACAATTAGGTACCTAATTGGCTGATTATGTACCAGTCCAGGGGTAAATTCACTGCCTCATCCAGAGAGATTACACAGCTCAGTTGATCCTCCTTTTTTACCCCAGCCCATTCATTAAATTGATCACATCAACAAGATAGCCATATTGATGGATATAGTTACCTCTGTTTATCTTGAGTCTGTTATGCATAGCTCATGTTTAAGAACATTTTTCTTTTGATGTATACAATAATGGTAAAAACAGTAATGAGAGTTAGTAAAGATATAAAACATGACGGTATAGTATTTTATATTATTAATTATGAAATTTTTTAAAATTATTTAGTGTCCTTTCTTACGACTGCTAGATGAAAAATACCAGAAGAATATATAATGGGCATATTTTTTTTATATGGAATTTGACACAATTGTTGGTTACATATACAATTTGTAATATCAGTTGCATTATATAATGCTGTAAAATTACTCATTTTTTCAAACCTTGAAAATATCAGATACATTGATCCATGTGGTCAAATTTATATCCATTTGTTGTTATTAATATTTTAAGTTCTGATGTGGAGAAATTATGGTTAAATATAGTTTGTGTTGCGAAAAATAATTACAAATTCAAATTCAAAGAGCCTATTAAAATTAGTATCAGAAGTAAATATCCTTTCATGTCAGTTATAGGATGAGTCCTAAATTTCAGTGATTGAGTAGACCTGGTAGTAGTTGTCTCCATTTGATATTCTTTCTCTGCTGGTATTATAAGAGGAAACAAGAGTTGAAAATGTTTTTAAATGGAAATGACAACATTTTCTGCAATAATTTTATAAATGGTAATATAAATTATCCAACCACATAAAAAGAAATTAATATTTAGAAAAATATTATGATTGTTAGCAGTGTGTGCATGATAGTAAAAACATCGTATGAAAGCATTATCTTGATAAGGAATCATTATTGTTGGAGTTGTCTCTCTCTGCAGAGGAGCCACATTGGTTCAGTGGTTACCATGCCAGACTAGTGACCAGAAGGGTGTGGGTTTAAGTCCTACCATCAGACCCATCTAGGTCAACTACCATGCATACATGCCAACCATTACGATTTTGGCAATATCATTACGCTTTTTTTTTTCACTGAATTATGTCTTACGCGTAAATGTACTTGGATTTCACTTTTTCGGTATATCCCCCTCCCCAAAAAATTAATATTTTGTTTTCTCATTTTTATTAACATCCCACTAATCGCGCAAAACATATTCTAAAAAAGACTGTTTCTGAGTAACCATGAAATAATAGTACACTTATCATAGACTAGCAGTGACTTTCCTTAGTGTTGTTCTATTTATAGCAGCTGACCTATTTCCAAGAAGACCTCTGTTTCTATTTATAGCAGCTGTCTGACTTAGGACATAACAGACTGGTTTTCTAATTTTTAATCTATGCTCATATATTCGTTAAAATAATGAGGTACAGAACCATTCTATAGGAATTGGCTGTAAAAGTCCTATTTATTGTAGTTAATGCGTATGTTACAGCAAAAATGTTTCTCAAATGATTTCACAGATGGATTAGAAAGAATAAAAAAATGAAAAAAACGAGATGAATACATGAATAACAATACAGTGCCATTCTTGGGTAGCGTCATGCCCATTGCAGGCTGTGTGTCAAGTGTTTTAATATTGGTCATAGTGTAAAACAAAGATGCCTTGAATTAGCTCATTTTGCTAACTCCAATACTAAGGTAATTTTTTTTACAGCAGAACTAAATTGTGGAAATGAATTTTATAAATGCAGGGGTGTTATTTACAGAGCTCTTAATAGAATACTGACTACAACTAGTGGTATAATACAGCTTTGTTCAAATGGATGCTTCCTGATGCCAAAATTGTGGAAAATATGCATGTGTTTTGTACATATGCACATTGAATTTTATTATCTTATACATGGATTTTGCTTTTTCTGCTCAGATTACTTCTTTTGTCCACTTGGATTACTATTTCTTCCTCGCCAGGGGTTGGCATCTATGACCATGGTGTGTTCTTAGGCAAGGCACTTTACTCCAAGTGCATGAGCACTAAATAGGCATACATAGGTTGCTGTGCCATAAAGAACTATCAAATCTATCTGCAGAGGGGCATGTTTTCTGGATTTTGACAGATTTCTGGCTTTAGACACTGCAAGTCAGGTTTTTAGGGAATTTTCAGATTCATTTTTGTATTATCTGAAGAGATTTCTTTTTTTTTCTTCTCAGCATTCATGTTTTTATTAAACATTGTCATTATGAATTGTCTGCTTTGTTTGATTGGTCCATCCAAACAAAGGCTGGAAGTTTTATCTGGTTTCAACCATTGAAAAGTGGTGTAAAAACTGATTTTTCCTTTGTGTCCTGGCATGTTGGCGAAATAGCTGTAAAAAATAAAAGCATTCCTGCTCATGTTTAAGAAACTAATTTCAAACATTAATGTTCATTGGACTCTGATCACTTGAAAGGGGTGTCAAGAAAGATTTAATTGGAATGGCTGCAGGAATAGGACTAATTGGGTATTTATGTCAGATTTCATTAAAGCACATAAACATATCAGGAGGTGTGAAGTATGCAATGACAAGATTATGTATGGATCATCAGGTAAAAAAGAATTATGCAAACATTTAAGGTTGCAAAAATCATTTTAAAAATGCTATAACTAAATCAATCCAATGAAGGAAATATTCATTCAAGATATGCAGGTCAGTTATAAGTAAGAGGTTTGTTATGCAAACAAAAGAAGGATTATGTTAAATGCAGCAATGCTATGTTTCAAGCTATTGTCAAAGTGTTTGCTATGTTTTAAGCTAATGTCTAATTCTGAAGTTAACCTGCGGTGCTACTTAATGATTGAATTTTATGCGTTTCATCACTGCAGTTGTTGGCTTACTGGAGAATTGGTAGTAAACTAATAAACATCATATCTTGTAGCAAATAAAATACTTCCACTCTCAAAATTACTTTCTCAGTATCTAATGTTAATCAGGAATTTATCCACCATTTATTCACACTGAATAGTAATTGTTACTAACATTATACAGGTATGTACAGGTTCATAAGAAGATGAAATATAGTCATATAGAAGTTTGTTAGTTTGCATCAATGACTGACTGGATTCATGCATGCCTTGACAAAAATAAAATTGAAAAATTAATCAGAATGACTTTAAAATGGGAAAATTATGGAATAAAATCAAAATTGAAATAATTGTTTCTCACTATCTCCACACACATACACAGAGACTATAATCCAATCTTTTATGTTTGATACTATGTAAACACTGTATACAAATGGAATTTAACAATTGTTCATAACTTCTAGAATGCTCAATGCAAATTCATATGAAGATTACTGGTACTTAATTGCGATGCCCCTCAATTCCGTATTTCATTCATCTGATCATGGTTACCATAAACATTTTCATTTCTGGAGATGGACTTGACGATGTTCTTCAGGGTTAATTCAGAAGGATAGCTCTAAAAGTAATATTGATTGCAAAGCAACTGGGAATGAAAGCTATTTACGTTCATGATAAAATAAAAATGTTGGTCCTGTTGCTAGTAAAGTATTCTCAGCAATCGGGGATAGACTCGCACGATTATTACGCAGACCGCCAGCGGTCTTACCTAAGTCAGTAAAATTGCCCAGCACCGAAGTTATGCCTTCAAATGTTGGTAAAATAATAAATCAAGCTTCAAGCGAAAAACTTGCAGAGAGGGCTGGTTTACCCCTGCCACTGGTAGAGTCGGAAAAATATTTAAAAAAAGTATAACTGTTAATCTATAACAGGAAATGGTCTTCTTGTTAGACGATAACAAGCATTATAATGTTCAAGCGTGTATCTGATCCCGCATTTGACATGGATGCGCCAGTCAAATCAATTGAGCTGCAAGTTCAGGATACACGAGGATATGTCTTACCTGCTGAAGCATTTATTAAAGCAAAAGGTGAAATTCTTAAAACATGATACTGAATATAGAGCTGATGTTGGAGTTGGGTTTTGTTACTAATGGCATCATGGCGTTGTTCAACAGTGTCACGTATAGCATTGCCGGAAGAGACATTAAATCATGTCTGGCAAATGTCGACATTACCACGAAGATATGGAGTCTAGCAAGATATTCCGATGATTATATTTAAGATCAGCTGGTCCGTAAACGATGTTTGTCAAGGATACTTCTGACCACCCTGACAACAGACAGTATAATATGAGACCACCAAAGAATAATGATAACACCGCTGACGCTAATATGTGGTTCATGGTGTTAATCCAGAATCCAACTTAGGATTCGCAGCACGTCAATCAATGAGGGAGGATGAAAGTAGAGTTTCATGTGCATTTCCACTGTTACATATCTTTGGATTTTGCAGAAATGTCAGAAAGGTTATTTTTGGAGCTAAGCATATAGTTGTACTTGTAAGAAAGGTTACCGACGATGATGCAATCTGGCGACCTGTCGTTGATGCTGGTGGAAATAGCATTGCTAATTTGAGAATCAGAATCAAACTTTGACGCTCCAACGAAGAAATACGTTGACAATAGCAACATTCCGATGATGACCTCGTTAATGACAATGACATAATGACCAATTATGTAACCGCGTTTGCAAATTTTCGCTGAAACACAAATAGAACCATTATTGAATTTATTGGGAGTTCAGCAGTCATTGATATTAAGCTCCCGGACATCGAAAAGATGAACGATGGTGTAGTATATAGAGTAGCGTCTGAATCAGCATTATTTATACCACTGTTAATCCATTAAACATACCGCTGAGGTTACCGGCATGTACAGGTTTTCAGTACTCGGCGTTACATTTGCAATATCTACCAAAATTTCTCGGCGTTATCCAGTTAACGAATATTCTGGATCCATGTTAGTGATATTGGATCAAAACGACGAGGAAATATTTGTGGTGGAATCCGAAGAAAAAGGCTTCGGCGTGTACTATTGGTATCTTGAATTTGTCGCCAAATTACCACCTGCTTAAAATCTAGTATTTTGTATAATGAACCAGTTACTGGTAATCCAGATAGACATTCATTGTTTCAGATACGAACAAGCGTGTTTGTGGCAGATACAGCTGAAAAAATATCATTGATGCGCATACAGTAAAACCCAAAAAACATCGAAGACGTATTGTTGTTACTGATATTACTGTATATTCTGCATCCGCCGTAGTCGCTGAAACGGTAGCTAAATCGGTGCATTATCAGCCACATGCATAATAGCACCAGTAAAAGGAATTGGTGTTGCCGTAATAACCGGAGTTGTTGAGATTATTAATTTCAAATCAAAGAATCTATATGCGTGTGCGGCTGTTAAATTACATGAATATACAACGTTGTTATCAGCGGAAACGCAAGCAATTGCCAAATTATCATCGCTGATATCAACAGGTCTCAATTATGGAATAATATCAGATCAGGAATTCGAAGAAATGATTAAGGTTTACTTTGAAGCAACTGGAAACCAACCCCTTACCTGTCAAGGATTAGAATCCTTGTCTCGGACAAATGCATGGATTTAGATACTTGATTTGAATAATAATATCGCAAGAATTATTAGCATTAAGTCACCGTTAATACATCACCCCCAGCGACAATAATATCAGCAACGTTAACTAAGCCTGAGTTTGACGTTAGCTTTCCTACGGCAATTTCAGCGAAGGAAATAGCACTAGCACAATTGCGAATATAGTCAAATATTAGAGCAAAGTCATTCAGTGTGTTTCAAATAAATAATTTACTATTATTTGCGTATGAAAATAAACCTGAAGGAACACCAGACTGGAATGTTGTCTAAAATTCAACAGGTAGTTATCAAATTGAACAGATCGACACTGAGTTCCAGCACGGAATCAAATCTTTCACAGGAAAAGAATCCAAGATTGTTATCATGGCTAAGAAGCCAACTTTATCTGCTGAGATATAAATAATAACACCTGGCTACAACATCGATATATATCAGTCTTCAATTTGAACTGTGTTAGCATGACCAGAAGTACAACCACTAGCACCTCCAGTACCACCGCGCCCTCAACAATCTGATTATGTTTCAGACAAGAAAATATTCTTAAACCTTCCAGAATATTGAAAAAATCATCCATGGTTGTATTTGGAGCGAGATAGCATTTTTATCGGCGAGAAAACTTTTATTTATGTATGTATGTATGTATGTATGTATGTATGTTGCTGCGGCTGATGGTACAAGGCTTCAAATGTCGCTAAAGACTTTCTATCATTATGATGATAATAATAAGGCATAAGTAGACGAAAATATAGTATCTCGAAGCTATGTGCCTGCATCAGTTTTTTCGAAGTTACATACAAGAATATCTAAAGCGTCAAATCATTGAACCAATAAGCATCTAAATCAGATTGTATCAGACCTCAAGTGTGTCAATCAGATTATTATTGAAACAACGATTGCAATTATGCAGCTGTTTCTCAGACATTACGCGATTACAGAAGTAGAATTATCAACATTCATAATACCAGGATTCAAAACCGATGAGTTGACAAATCAACGATATCATTTATTTTATCATAATACCGTTTCATAGCTCTATATTTCTTCCTTCACAGTCTACAGAAAACTGGGTTTTTCCCCCTGACTCCTTTGTTTAATTTCTAAAACGGTTTTTGACATAGACTTCCTCACCGCACACTCTGTAGGTTGTATCCACAAAAGTCCGTTTCACAAGTCTTATTATAAGGAATTGTAGATCCAGTCATCAACCATATGCAATTAATCTTTGCTTGAATCAATGCATATTATAAATTAATGTTTAATTTAAATTTATATTTGTAAGAATTTACAAGACTTTTACGATCGAACCATCTCAAGCTATATTCAATCTTGACAGAATAACTCCCGACTTGCCGAGGCGAACTATGGCTGATTCTCCGAATCGATTACATACGTGAAGCATGTTATCCCGGAGGTTTTCTTGAAATGGGAGCTTGCTCTGAGTATTTTAAAAAATTTGGACATCCTACACACGAGATGACTTGATAAAAGTACCCTTATCAGATATTGATTTAACTGGATTCGCGTTTATTGAATCATTTGAGTTTGCGTTGCCGGAGCGCTTCATCCGGTTGTTGGTGTTTAATTTGGATATCATTTTAATAATTTTGGTTGGTCTCCGATTGTTTTGTTTGAATATATGTTTAATGTAGATGTTTTAATATCGCTAACCATAAGTGAAGCAAAAATATCCTATAACGCACAAAGAACGGTTTGGTTATCAAATCCTGATAATGAAGATTTTAGCTAGTTTGCAGTAGCAAAGGACTTTGGCAGAAAAACAATTGGAAAATTTACACAATGAGCATAATATGATTATAAACGGCATTTTGCAAGATTAGTGATCGACGATTTATTTTAGTACTTATAAAATATTGCATAATGTAAGCTTTTGATTTTAAGCTATTTCAGTTACGTAGCATGGTTATTAGCAGATTTCTTGCCAAAATCAGAATAAAATATGTATGGGTTTTAGCATTTATATTTTTGTAAATCAAATTACCTTTTGAATATTTACAAAAAGGAAATATAAAGCTTTTATTTTAATTAATATATATTGAAAATGTTTTGAAACTTTTAATAAAACATGCCAGTATGGCCAACTTTCAACACTATCAAAGTGAAATGTATATAAATTTATTCATGTTTTTTTTTATTGATTTCTCATGCTTTTCACGATCTATTAACACACACACACACACACACACACACACACACACACACACACACACACACACACACACACCAAAAAACTTTTTTGGAAAGAGTTGTTGATTAGACACGTTAGTATAACGTACTTAACCGGTACTGTTGAATTTGTCTGTTTTGAATACATTCTCTTTTATCAGTAAACACACAACAACTTCGTCCCAGCACATATAACTAACTAGATCTTTAAGAATCTCCCCATACCGAACTAACTATAATGGCTGTACGTGTTATTTTATTGATGTTCTCCCTTTTTCTAGTGTTTACATATTGTCCCTTTCGTTTTCAGAGTTTCTCACTTGTAAGTGACAACTGCCATGGAAGTCGTTCGAGTTTGATTTTGTTAATTACTTCATAAAAACCCTAAAGGAAGTAATCGCTCTATCATACTGTCCATGAAGGCATACTTTATAGAGAGACCTCCAAATGATGTATTTAATACTCATGATTTTGATATCATGCACTACATTGGTTCAGTCTTTAATTTGGACAATTTTAATCATCAACTTCAAGTATATATCATTACTGTGACTTTTTAGGTGTTATGGAAAATATGAAGATGATACAAATTACTTCGTAAGTCATAGGCACATCTAAAAAAAAAAAAACCAAACCACCCCTCAAACATTTAAACACAGTTCCATGGTGTTATATTCTTTGTGAGTTAACTTTAGATACATAAGTCCGTTGTCCTCACCCGAAAAGATTGTATTCAAGTATGCAGAATCTCGTTCAGAATCAAAAATTAAAATATAAAAATCCAAAATATATGCTCTTCACCTAGGAATATAATAAACATTTTTTTTTATAATTCAAGAAACATTTTAACATCTGCGATAAAATAATGCCTCTCAATTATGTAAGGAGTCCTGATCATTTAACTGGAAATGACAGAGGTTCTGCTCGCATGGTTGAAACTTGAATTCCACATATTCGAAATTCGTGGTAATATTCATCGATAACTTGTCCAACACTCACCTGCTCATCAAGGAATCAGTAAGGTAGGATAATGATCAGAGAACGACCAAAAGTTGTTGAAAAAATGTTGACTATATAAACGTATGTAAACCATATTTCTGAGAAAGGATGCGTATCCGTTTGAGTAATCTTGATATGTTTGTATAGGCATAACGGAACATCGACACCCTCTACTGAGAGATGTTATTCGACACTGTTTAACTCGAATATGCCATAAGAATTTTATCAATACGTTAAGGTGTGGTCGAATAGTTTAACCTTAATGATCATCGTAATTATTATGACAAGATAGTTACAATAAAGTTATCCTACGTGTTCTTAGGAGTTTCGTAATGCTTGTCGGAAGATGATTACAAGTTATGTTACAGTACACCTGGTATAACAGGTGATACAAGTTGGAAGGTATCGGGTGTGTAAATTGAACTTGTAATGGATTGTGTATGACAAAGCTTATAGCGGAACACAAGGAGGGATTTGTATGAACCAGGTGATACGCAAAAGCAAACTCAGAATACTACGCTCATCACAATGGAAAGAAACCACATTGTAAAATCAAAGTCATGTAGTTTGTATGGTACTTTGTTATAATATGCAGTTAAATCAGAAGAAAAAAATGATAAATTCAATGGGACAAAAATGATGTACTCACTTCGGAATCCAGCTACCATTTAAAGCTATATTAGAAATTCTTAAAACTTGCACGATTACTTGAAATAAAAAAATTTTGTGTCACTTGATGTGGGGCTTAACGCCGTTTTTTCAGCACATGATAGGCTATTCATGACGGCCAGTATTAATGGTAGAGGAAGAAACCTGGAAATCCGCGGAAAGAACCATCGACCAACGAGAAGCTACTGGCAAGCTTTCTCACTTATCCACATTCGCAGAATCGTAGACTCGAATACACGCAGACAGAATAGAGGTGGCAGTGATCCGTAACGGAGATCGCTTTAGACCACTCGCCCACTCGGGGCCCCTATTTTGTCAGACCTTCCAAAGGAATTGATGGAGCATAAAAATGCAACCCAATACTACTGTAATTGGATTATCAAGAAAAGCACAGAAAAATACAATTCAATACAGAACTGAAAAAAATATGTACAGATTAAACTAACACTAAAGCTAAGCATATTTATCATTTTCGAGCATCAACAGTGTTTCATATCCTATATCGAGCTAAATACAATGTCTGCAATCCTATATAGAGCCCAAAACAGTATCTGCAATCATATATCGAAGTCGACAGTGTTTACAATCCTATATCGAGCTCAATGAAGTGGCTGAAATCCTACATGGAGCTCACTGCAGTGTTTGCAATCCTACGTCTAGCTTAGTACAGTGATTGCAATCCTATATCGAGCTTAATGCAGTAGCTGAAATCCTACATCGAGCTCAATGCAGTAATTGCAATTCTATATCGAGCTCAATGCAGTGTTTTCAATCCTACATCGAACCCAATACACTGGTTGCAATTATATATCGAGTTTAATGCAGTGGTTGCAATTCGATATCGAGTTTAATGCAGTGGTTGCAATTTGATATCGAGCTCAATGCAGAGTTTTCAATTCTACATTACCTCAATGCACTGGTTGAAGTTCTATATCGAGTTCAATACAGAGATTGCAATCTATATTGACGTCACAGCAGTGGCTGAAATACAGTATGGAGCCCAATACAGTGGCTGCAATTCTATATCGATCTCAATGCAGTGTCTACAATCCTATATCGATCTCAATGCAGTGACAACAATCCTATATCGATCTCAATCCAGTGACTACAATCCTATATCGAGCTTAATGCAGTGGCTGAAATCTTACATCTAGCTTAAAACGGATTTAAGTCCTATTTTGAGCTCAATGCAGTAATTAAAATCATATATTGACCTTGTTGCACTAGTTGCCATATATTGGTTGCAAAATCCTATAATGAGCGTAACGCTCAATGCAGTTGTTGAAATCTTACATCGAGCTTAATACAGTAATTGCAATCCCATATGAACATAAATAGCATTTGCAATCCACTATCAAGCTCTTTGTGGTTATTGCAATCTTATATCGAGCTCGGTGCAGTGACTGTAATCCTACATCGAGCTTAATACAGTGATTGCAATCCTATATTGAGCTCAACCCAGTAATGGCAATCCTATATCGAACTTGTTGTAGTGTTTGCAATCCTATATCGAGCTCAATCCAGTGATTGCAGTCTTATATCGAGCTCAATGCAATAGCTGAAATCCTATATTGAGCTCAGTGCTGTAATTTCAATCGTATGTCGAGCTCAATGCAATGGTTGCAATCCTTCATCGAGCTTAATACAATGATGGAAATCCTATATTGAGATCAATCCAGTAATTGCAATCCTTTATCGAGTTCGTTTCAGTGGTTGATATCCTATATTGAGCCCGATATATTGGTTGCAATTCTATATCGATCTTAATGCAGTAGCTTCAATCCTTTATCAAATTCAGTAGAGCTTGCAATCCAATATTCAGCTCAATGCAGTGATTGAAATTCTATATCAATCTCAGTGTAGTAGTTGCAATCTTATATCGAACTCAATAAAATGGTTGTAATCCTATACCAAGCTCAATGCAGTTGTTGAAACTTTATATTGAGCTCAATAGTGTCCGAAATATTGTATCAAACTCAATACAATGGTCACAGTCCTACATCTAACTTAATACAGTGATTTCAAGCCTACATTAAACATAATTGCAATCCTATATCTAGCTGAATGCAGTGGTTTATCCAATATTAAACTCAATAAAATGGTTGTAATCCTATATCGATCTCAGTGCAGTTGCTGAAATCCTACATCGAGCTCATTGCAGTGATTGAAATTCTATATCGAGCTCTAAACACTGGTTGCAATCCCATATCGAGCTCAATATCGTGGTTTCAATTCTATATCGCGCTCAATGCAGTAGCTGAAATCCTGTATAGATCCCAATACAGTGGTTGGAATCCTATATCGATCGCAATGCAGTGACTTCAATCCTATTTCAAGCTCAATACAGTGGTTGAAATCTTACAGCTAGCTTAATACAGTGATTGAAATCCTATTGTGAGCTCTATGCAATCCTATATCGAGCTGGTAGAAATCCTACATCGCACCCAATACATTGGTTGCACAATCCTATATCAAGCTCAATGCTCAACGCAGTCGTTGAAATCATATATCGAGATTAATGTATTGATTTTAATCCTATATATAAACTCAGTTGTGTTTGCAATCCTATATCAAGCTCATTGGGGTGATTACAATCCGATATTGAGCTCAATCCCGGAATTGCAATCCAATATCGAACCAGTTGAAGTGTCTGGAATCCTATATCGATCTCAATCCAGTGATTACAATCTTATATCAAGCTCAATGCAATGGCTGAAGGTCAACATCTAGCTTAACAATGTGATTAAAATCCTATATTGAGCTCAGTGCAGTAATTGCAATCCTATATCGAACTCAATGCAGTGGTTGTAATCCTACATCGAGCTTAATACTGTGATCGTAATCTATATTGAGCTCAATCCAGTAATTGAAATCCTATATCGAGCTCATTACAGTGATTGCAATACTATATTAATCACGATACAATGATTGCAATCCTACATTTAACGTAATTGCAATCCTATATCAAGCTGCATGCAGTGGTTACAATCCTATATTAAACTCAATAAAATGTTTGCAATCCTATATCGAGCTCAATGCAGTGGCTGCAGTCCTATATCGAGCTCAATGCCGTGGCTGCAATCCTATATCGAGTTCAATTACTGTGGTTGCAATCCTATATCAAACTGACTGCAGTGGTTGCAATCATATATCGAGCTCAATGCAATGATGCAGTCCTATATCGAGTTCAATTAATGTGGTTTCAATCCTATATCAAACTCAATGCACTGGTTCCAATCCTATATCAAGCTCAATGCAGGTGCTGAAATCTTACATCTAGAATAATACAGTGAGTGAAATCCTATTTTGAGCTCTATGCAGTAATTGTAATCCTATATCGAGCTCAATGCACTGGTTGCATTCCTATATTGAACCCAATACATTGGTTGAAAAAGCCTATATCGAGCTCATTACTCAATGCAGTCGGTGAAATCTTACATCGAGCTTAATACAGTAATTGTAGTCCCATATGAAACTCAGTTGTGTTTGCAGTCCTATATCAAGTTCATTGTGGTAATTGCAATCCGATATTGAGCTCAATCCAGCAATTGCAATCCAATATCGAACCAGTTGAAGTGTCTGGAATCCTATATCGAACTTAATCCAGTGAATGAAATCTTATATCAAGCTCAATGCAATGGTTGAAGTCCTATATCTAGCTTAACACAGTGATTGAAATCCTATATTGAGCTCAATACAGTAATTGCAATCCTACATAGATCTCAATGCAGTGGTTGCAATCGTATATCAAACTCAGTAGTGTTTGCAATCCTATATTGAACTCAGTGAAATGGTTTCAATCCTATATTGAGCTCAATGTAGTGGTTGCAATCTTGTATTAAACTCAGTAGTGTTTGTAGTCCTTTATCGATCTCAGTGCAGTGATTGCAATCCTATATCGATCTTAGTGTAGTAGTTGCGATCCTATATCAAACTCAGTAGTGTTTGCAATCCTATATCGAACTCAATAAAATGGTTGTAATCCTATACCAAGCTCAGTGCACTTGTTTTAACTTTATATCGAGCTCAATACAGTGGCCGAAATCTTATATGGAACTCAATACAATGGTTGCAGTCCTACATCTAACTTAATAGTGATTGCAATCTTACATCTAACGTAATACAGTGATTGCAGTCCTATTTCAAGCTCAATACAGTAGCTGAAATCCTATATCGAAATTAATACAGTGGTTGCAATCCTATATCAAACTCAATAACATAGGCACAATCTTATATCAAGCTCAATACTGATTTGCTTCGAAAAGCAACAAATGATTTCAACAATGGCGTCGATAAATTGATGTGTGTCTTAGTGTTTTGTAAGCAATTTGAAAATCTCTGAGTAAAGAATAACTGATAAAATATGTTTTAATTAAAAAAAATATGGCAAACTTAAAGCCCCAATTCCGCCGTTACGTGCAATAAATCATAGATGCCTGTTCATCTGAATAATACTGAATCTTGAAATATATTGATCCTAAATATAATTAATTTCGTTTAAAACCGAATAATATCGACGTTTCATCACATTATGAGCCATTTAATTTCTTCTTCTGTAGGAATTATTCCGATGTTGATTGGCGACAACCGTGGGTGAACCGATTTCAGCGACCGTTGTAAACTTAAGGTGACGCTCTGTAGTTTCGTATTTTGCATAAGGGTTAGAGAAAGAGCTTCCCCTGTTTTCCTCACTGGTTTTACTGGTGATTTTAAAACAAAGACCTTGTATATCACAGGTGTTGTTAAAAGAGCTTTTAATTTATGTTATTATGGAGTATGCTTGATTGCTCTAGTATGGGTTATAGAGTATACAGCTTGGCTTTAGTTCAGATGTGAGTGCATAAAAAGAAAATACTGCTAGTGCCGCCTGGTCATTTTCACTTCCAGGACTTCAGAGATAAATTGTATTAACATAGCCTATAACTTTTTTGACATTTTATATATTCGGTAATTCATTCATTGCACTTTCAGAAGCTAGTATTGTCCAGTCCGGCAACATTCATTTCCCCTATTTTAATAATTGCTAAAGATAGTTTTTTTTAGACGAACTCAAGCTGAATTTCCGAGCATGTGGAAGCAGTCATTATTATTAGAGGCGTGCTTAGATCATGCACTGTTTCCACGAGAACAATATTCAGAGAAATTTAATTCACAGTACATGAAAGTAACATAGATGTATACTAACATTCCCTCCAGTGTGCATGTAAAAATTCCGACAACTCGACAATTTCACCTCACAAGTGTCACTCTTTCATAGTATCTATCAAGACGCTAACACCACGCTATGTCGGAATATATTCAGCCCACATTCACTCTTTAGTGCACACTCCAGAGCCCCAGTTGGTCTAATTTTTTTTATCTAATGTATGCACGCTTCTTCTTATCATATACCCTTAAATAAAAGAAGCCTAGATGTGCATGCATCTATCTCCTATCTCTCTCTCTCTCTCTCTCTCTCTCTCTCTCTCTCTCTCTCTCTCTCTCTCTCTCTCTCTCTCTCTCTCTCTCTCTCTCTCTCTCTCTCTCTCTCTGTGTTTTTAAATAGCAATTCTTAATATGGCATGAGAGAAAATACGCAATTTGATGACACCACCAGTATGAGGAAGGAAAATGATATGCTACACTGAAACAAAAGTTGTTAGTGATGAACTAAATCGAGCACGTTTCAAAGAGATGTATGGAATCGGTACACAATTAATAAAATCCGGTTCAGTACCCACGAATGTAGTCCCAGTCTATTTTTAGATCACTTTTTCCGGTCTAAATTTAGTGGTGATACTAGAGTCAGATTTTGGCATTCTTGGTAAGGATTTAAAGGCAATTGTTTATTCTTTAAAATGTGAGCTTATGGTGTGGTTGTCTGTGTGTATTTCGGCGACAGTGCACATTGAGTAATAAGGTCATGGTGATGATCCGGAAGTGAATTCTGTGTTCCGTTGCCTGGTGTTTTGTTTACAATTCAGCCTCTCAAAAAAATGCAGGTCAACCCTTGACAAGAACTAAACCGTAAAGTCATCTTTGAAGGTATTTTAGATTAACATATGATTTGTATTGATTGTCACACAGTGGAAAGTTCAGTACTGAGAAACAAATGTAGAGAATATATAGTGAAATTAATTGTGTACTATGTCCTGTCAGTAAAAACTTGAAACTGATATAAAATTTTTATTATTAATGACATACACATGAAATTTTAATAGGTTATGTATATTGACTTTAAAAATATAAAAATGAAATTAAAAATAAAAAAATAATTTTAATTTTAAAAATTTAAATGAAATTTAAAAAAACAATTAAAAAATAAAAATTTTCCACCAAGTATACACATATATAATATTTTTTGGGAATGATATTAAATGATATCAGCATATATATACTCCTACACCATATACAAGCTCAAATGATGGATATTTGTCAAATTTGATCAGAGAAAATATCTTTATTAGTCAAAATGAGACCCTCATTTAAAATACATGAAGACAAAATTCTACTTTGCTTTGTACCTTTAGGTCATTGAAACTATTTATTTGGGGTTCAAACAGCTAATTTATGTGTTTATGATGGGGTGACTTCCTGAGTAACACATATCTGCTTGTATAGCTATCAGTAATTGTTTATAACCATAGTTATAGGGTATTTAGTGAGAGGACAGAGATGAAGACTTTATACTAGAACCTGTTCAAGTTCTCTACAAAATCATATTAAGCTGTCAGAGAATGAAATACAGGTCAGAGGGGTAAAATATACTTTACCCAGGTATATTTACCATTGCATGTAAGAAAACAGCAAAATGATGTAAGTTGAACACAGAATGCATTCCATTTTATTGTTCAGTTTCTTTAAGATGTTGATTGATGTAGTGCGACATTGTAGCCTAGATGATATTATGGGAATTCTCATGATCCATTTTGCTTTATGCATTATTAATGACTAATAATATTTGTTATCTGACACTTTAAAGATTACATAAGTAATATTCAAACAGATTATTTGAATTTAACTTTCAACAACTGATCCTAACATGGTTACATAGCTGACATGAACAAATATGCATATATTTTGTAATGTTTGGAATCAAAAGTTGACATTGTTAGGCTGACATGGTACCTATAGTGAATCTGTAAGGCTCAGTTTTGATTGTGTGCACTTAAAATATCCCAAGATGTTATTTTCATCATGAATATGCCTCTGTATGGTAACACATTTCAATTTAGTACTTTGACAGAGGGCGGTATTGCAGCATCAGCTGATATTTCATTCCATTGAATCATTGAATCATTGAACTTAAAACCTTGGTAGCCAAGACTCTTAAAAATAGACTAAAAATATTCAAACAGATTATTTGAATCATGTTTGCACATGTGATTTTAACAAGTACATTGCATATGTCCCACACATGCAAATATCCATCCTTGTTTACAAGTTTTCGGGATGCAAATTTCACATTTAGTTGATGATATAGGATCTATTGGTACCTATAGTTGATCTGTGTGGCCACATTTTGCTATATTCACTCACAATATCTAAAATTGTTTTTTCCTTCATGAATAGGATTGCATATAGTAATAAATTTTAATTTGGTACATTGTCATTTGACTTTCCACTATACTGGTATGTATCAATGTTTGCACCAATGATCAAACCTCACCATTCCAACATTGCCTTAAACTTTATGATACATACTCTACCTGATTAGTTATTTAACCTGTAAATGGCTAAATATGCTTGTAGAAACTTCATCTATTTTTAGGATGCATTTGTCACTTTAATACATGCCCATTGCTTCACATCTTTGAGTGTCACTCTATCAAGTTTACCTTTTTTAACCATATTTGCAACCTGAATGTTATATTGAAATCACCATATCTAACACATTTTAACTTCATTTGCCTACATCTTCCTTTTTTTTAGAATTAAGTGAAACATGTTATATATTTTCAGGTCTAGTCTGGTATCTGAAACAAAGTATTAGAGTTGGATCAATTTGGAAGCTCTCCAGTAGTCCAATGGTGATAGCAAGGTCTCATAAGGACATGTGCAGTGTGCTGCTATAAGTGACCAAGATGAGTTCATATCAGTACACTGATATACAGCATCTCAAAGACATGGCTTAGATCTTCATGAGAGAGATTCGCATCTTTTTTCAGTAAGGTGAAACTGTATTTTCATATTGCATTGTTGACTTTTGTAGTTATCGGCATTAAAATGGAATGCATATTTGCTATAAAACATGGTAGTGGTCCCATCAAAACTTTAAATTTGAGTGGGATATTAGTTATACAAACAACTGTCCAAGTACCTGAAACAATAAATGTGGAACATAGTACCTGTCATTGTTTCTTTAGTATGTACACCTATATGCATCTGGATAGGCATATTGTAATTTGCTGTCAAAATCACTGTGAGCTATCATGCTTCAGTACCCCTGGGATTAATATTATCAGTTGTACAGACCTAAACTACCATTTGTTTTAAAGACCATTCATTAATCAACATTGCTGCCTTAAATTTGTCAAACTGAATGTCATAACTTGTATGAAAATTTATTTTTTGTAAAATAAAAAGTTTTTAAAATTTATATATTTTTTAAAATTTTCATTAAAATTTAATATATCAATATTTTTTAATTTCAAGACTATTTTCAGACAGGCCTTATCAAGTATTACAATTAGGTTTTTACTGCATTGAAAAATTCCTATAATTAAGGAAGATATAGCAAATTTAGTTTTGGTTTCTTAAGAACAATTGGACCTCAAATTGCACCCTATAGAACACCAGCACTACACACTTTCTGACAGCTGTCACATGTCTTGCTTGCAAGGAAATTTCAAAAGACTTTATGTATGAAGTTGAAACAGTAGTGGCATGCAAAATAAAATGCAAATATAAAAGTTTGACAAAAACATTGACCCTTTCAGGAATCGGTACACAATTAATAAAATCCGGTTCAGTACCCACGAATGTAGTCCCAGTCTATTTTTAGATCACTTTTTCCGGTCTAAATTTAGTGGTGATACTAGAGTCAGATTTTGGCATTCTTGGTAAGGATTTAAAGGCAATTGTTTATTCTTTAAAATGTGAGCTTATGGTGTGGTTGTCTGTGTGTATTTCGGCGACAGTGCACATTGAGTAATAAGGTCATGGTGATGATCCGGAAGTGAATTCTGTGTTCCGTTGCCTGGTGTTTTGTTTACAATTCAGCCTCTCAAAAAAATGCAGGTCAACCCTTGACAAGAACTAAACCGTAAAGTCATCTTTGAAGGTATTTTAGATTAACATATGATTTGTATTGATTGTCACACAGTGGAAAGTTCAGTACTGAGAAACAAATGTAGAGAATATATAGTGAAATTAATTGTGTACTATGTCCGTATGGCTCAAGTGAAATCTAAGGTTATTATGGAGTAACAGGTATGTGGGACCCCCGAAGAACTGCGCAACCAAAGAACTTTTTATTTCCGACGAATATGGATTGTTATTATCAGTGGTATGGACATCAGTCAATAAATGAATCAGATGTCGTTCATTCATGATGCACACAACAAAAAGGAGTAATGCATTATGTTGCGTCATCATGACAAATTTGATCCGTTTTGACAACGTAAACTCCTTTACTTGTGGTTATTTACAGCAGGAAATTTTAATTTCTTCAAAATTCAAAAGAAAAAAGTGTATATCATCAAACAAGGATTTCTGTTGTAAAGAAAATGTGATGGAGCGGTATTTAATCAATCACCCAAATATATAAAAGATGTCACTCTACAACAAAAAAAATAATATACAAGCTATTATTAACTCTGAAAATGTTTTCTCTCGACTTATAGATTTATGGAAACATACGAATAACGCGTAAAATGCAGGCTAAAATGAAATATATGCAAAACGTCTTGAGGAAATTTCAATTACTATCATTATTTAAATATGAGCCAGTTAAAAAAATATAAAATCACTTGCTAAGTGTACTTATCTACCATATGTGATTGAATAAAAGAGGCAAATAAGGTTGAGCAAAAAGGAAATGAAAAAATAAAAAGTAAAAAAAAACTAATGAAGTAGTAAGTATTAAACCAGGAAGATACTGCAAAAAAAAAAAAGAGAGAGGATGTAAGCAAGAGGTGATATTTAGTTATGAAAAGGAAAACGTTGAAATTATAGGTAATGAGTTACCCACAACTCAAATGCAATAATAAAAGTCCAAACACTGACTAAGTAACATTTTATGAGAGAGAAACCAATGTAACGAATATCGGCAATAAAATGAGACTACAATAATACTCTTTCTAGAAAACTGAATGAGGTTGCAAGTATTAGACCTAAACTGATTTATTTATTTATTATTTACTTTTAACGGCTAGATTTAAGTCTGCTGGATATATTTCAGCTAAACATGGAATGTCACTCAAACTATAATGGCAGTCCAAGCATCTTTTCTATAACTAATGTTGGGCAGATTTAGGTGAAGAACTACTTGAAAATATGGAAAATGAGTTGGAGTTCGCTAAGTTAGAGGCAAACAGATTCAACGCAATATTCCGTTGATAGCGAATTGTTTACTTCAAGAGACCCAACATAATCTGCTAACAAGAGAGAAACCTAAAGAAAAATATTTAAATATATTATTTTACATAGAATACAACAGAGATAACTGATAATAAATGATATCTTCTTTATCTTGGTTTTATTTGCAACTGATCAGTTATAACTTGCATGTAAAATGGTTTAATTCAGAACTGTCTTTATCTGTGTATGAGCCTCCGAAGACAAACAATCTCTCTCTCTCTCTCTCTCTCTCTCTCTCTCTCTCTCTCTCTCTCTCTCTCTCTCTCTCTCTCTCTCTCTCTCTCTCTCTCTCTCTCTCTCTCTCTCTCTGCTTACAAATTGAGGAATTGCCTTTTAAAGTGTATTGATTTATAGAAAAAAGGAAGGAAGGAAGGAAAAGTGAGATGAATACAACGCAGATTTTATTAACTTTTTAGATATTACAACTTGAGATTTCCTGGTCGAATCAACAACAATAACAACAACAACAACAAAAACAAAAACAATAATAATAATAATAATAATAATAATAATAATAATAATAATAATAATAATAATAATAATAATAATAATAATAATAATAATAATAATAATAATAATAATAATAATAACAATAACAATAACAATAATAATAAAAACTATTTAGAGAAGGTAACTCAGTTACAGAACTAACCTACCTTGAAGTCATCGAGTTCTTATGTACATTATATGCAATATATACATCATTATGTAAAATATATAGCTTGACATGAAATAATTAAGTGATTCTAACAATCAAAATATCAAGCCTGGAACATATGCATCTGTGAACACGTAAACATATTTGAGATATAAAATATCCTGCAATGAAAAATTCAACGATGAAAATGATGCAAAGTACCGAAGAGTAGGCAATATTTTTTTTCCTTGAACTGTTCACTTCTCTGAAGGTTTGTATATTTGAGACACAAAATATGAAAATAATAAATGCTAGGAAAAATCCTTATATTACTGGGAATGTTGTTTAATACCAGTATACCAGTATATTTAAACATTTTTTGAAACAATTCCTTCTTTGGCCTCGGTACAATGCAATTTTTACTTCTTACAGACCTTTAACTTGGTATTCTATAAACATCTTTTTGCTGAAAGATATTGCTTAGATAAACAGGAATGACATTTCGGGATACTTTATACATCAATTTGGTTTTTCTAAGAAATATTCTTTCATGTATTGTTCAAATCCTTATATTATTCATTGCATTCTAGAAATTGTCTATACATTGATCTAGAATTAAATGGCATGCCCTCTTTTGGAGTCTTAAAAGTGTTGTTGTGTTTGAATTAGAAGTATGGCCCCAAATTACATTACAATAGTCCAGATATGGCTGAATATAATTTTATAAAAGATGACATTATACAGAAGAGGAATGTATGTTTCGATTTTCCTCAGTAACCAAAGACAAGAATCAACCTTTTATAAGACATGTTTAATGTGAATAGACCAAGTAAGATTGTTTATCTACCTAGAATTTTACAATTAGAGGTAAAATTAAAGCTCACTTTGTTAAATTGAAGCTGGTGTTTGTTGCTATCTAGCCTTGCTGTTTTCGCTGTATTGTAACTAGTAGTCTTTTATCTTTTCTGTACGTATGATTATACTGTTTTCCTTGCACCAAACTTGAAGTTTGTTGAGAGCATCTTTTAAGTTATTTTCAAGTATAGTTTTGGTTTTACCCATGTCAGACAGTGTAGTATCGTTTTCATAGAGGTCAGTGGAAGAAATTGAAGTTAATATCTTAAGATGTACGTCGTTGATAAACAGAATGAATAACAGAGGTCCGAGGATAGAGCGCTATGGTAATCCACAATTAATTTTTGTACTTTTAGAAAGGTGAGCATTTATAGATTTTTTATGCACTGTATCAGTTAAGTAAGAAATAAACCAATTTAGGAAGTTTTCATTGCATTGATAGATTTTTGTAGTCTTTCAAGCAAACTTTCGTATTCTACTAGATCAAAACATTTACGAAAATCAACCATACCATAACCTGTGTATCGTATCTAATGCGTTCAGCCATTTATCAAACAAAGATGTAAGTGCAGTTTCAAAGGAGTGATTCTGTCAAAATGCAGAATAATTAACATAAATAAGACCACAAGTGTTCAAATAATTAAGCAAAAAATCATGTACATGTTTTTAGTAATCTGGAAAGAAATGGAATGACAACGATGGGTCTGTAGTTATCTACATCCTCTTTTGTTCCAGCTTTATGCACTGGTGTTATCTTGGCAGTTGTCTGTGGAATTTGACTAGACTTAATACTGTCGTTGCAAATGTAAGATATAAAATATTATATTGCAGGTGCAGTTACCGTTAGTAACCATGATCCAATCATGTCAAGTCCTGTAGCTTTACAATTATCCATTTGTAAACTATATTTCCACAGAAATTCAGTTCTCGTTTAAGAAATTTGAAACTTTGTATTGTATGGGAGTTTTATAGCACAAAACGTTTTGAATTCCCGATGATCAGATTAAATTCTGGGTTCTTGAAGTTTTTCAGCAATTTAAACGAAAAAGACATTTAAAATATTTGAGACGTCAGTTGACTTATCGGTATAAATGCTCTCATGATTGAGGGATAAAATTTCAGTTTTACTCTTAAATTTTTCTGCACCAAACTATGTAAAAAAAACTCTTCAGATAGCTTTCGGATTATTTCTATTTTTATCCAGCACATTATTTGTACTGCGCTTGTTTGGCTTGACATAATTTTGTTAGCTTACAAATCCTATATTCGAGCTTGATTTCCTACTGATTTTGCTGATATCCTGCCTTATTGCAGGAAAAAATTCTGGGGAGATCAAGCATGGCTGGTGATCTTTCTTTATTCTTTTTTTTTTTAAAAGGGGCATGTTTTTTTTTTTTTTTTTTTTTTTTTTTACTGTATTCATGAAAGGGTCCGTCCAAGTACCAAGTATATAAAACATGATCAATATCTTAATTATTCATTCGGCTTTTATATCTACTACTTACATATTACTGTTATAGATTATAAGGCCTCGACCGTATAAAGTTGTCAGTATTATTAAAAGCTGATCGCACTGTCCTACGTAGGACAGTGGAGATCTTATTTTAATCAGATTGATAAAATGACTTACCATTGGCAAACACATGAGAATAAAAACAAAATATAAAAAGAAAGAAACTCCTGGTTTACATCCATATAATGTGTCTTATCTAAGGAAACAAACCACACGAAACGTGTAAGTGCAAATGCTTATCAATACTTCAAATCTTTCGTTTGAAGCGTGATTTTTGCACTCTTATGCAGCTGATTGTTTAATGGTGTCAACTCGCCTAGACGACAAGGCGGTGTTCACCATTATAAGCCACGTGATGTTTAGAGATAAATATAGCAGTCCATCGAACACCAGCACGTGCGTTAATAATTAATTTGACATGAAAGTTTATGATTTTAATCAAAGAAACAATTGAATTAAATTAAATCAACAATTCTCTTTGAATAGAACAACGTACAGCGACATATTTCGTTATTTTAAGTGCGATGTTCGCTAAGTGATTTGTTATTCGTGCGGCTTATCTTTCATGTTTACAATTCTTGTTATTGAATGGGGTAATTTAAGGGCAATTCGTACAATTATCGCTCTTTAAAAACAATAGCTTTAGACGCGATAATATGCTATTGAAGTTTATATAAAGAATCACAGTTGCAGTAAATTTCACACATTAAACATGATTCAGATCTGAATATGCGAAACTAAGTTCATATTGTCGATCGATCGATCGATCGATTGATCGATCGAGAACTGTCATGATATTGAAATACGAATCAGGAATGTCTATATTTTTACGGTTGTACATATATTGCGATTTCTGCATGTTTTACCAGAAATAGTGTATATGTCTACTTGCGTGCGTGTTCGTCGCAGTATTTACGAACTAGTCAACTTAAGTAAATACAAAATGGTGCAGTTCTAACAACGTATTGGCACTAACAAGTAAACAAAATTACTGGATAATGTGTCGGGTTAAGGCCCTCCGGTGCCCTAAGGACTGAAATGTTTTGGTGCTTCCCGCTCCACATAAAACTAACAATAAAAGCCAAAACTAAAAAAGAAATAAAAGTTAAAATGGTGGGAAAATACCAGTGTTGCCATCATTTCAAATACAAATAATCGTACCTACAGATCGAAATGGTTGTATCATCAACAATTAATTTGAATGTTTCCTGGTGCCCTGTTTGGCTAGTGCCCAGAGCACATGATTAGTGTGCTTAATGGGAAATCCGTCACTGAGTTTAATATTTTATAAAATACATTATCCTTTGAAACTTAACGTTTTTATTACTGCTAGTTTTACGACGAAATTTAGTGTACATCGATTTAAATGGTTGGAGAGCAACTAACACAGTGATGACAAAATCAAGTTCATTATAAAATGTGTTGTACATACAATCAGAATAAGGTATTGTCGAGATGCATCTAATTCGATATTAATTGTATGATGACTTCTAATTAGTGGTGCATAGAAATAATCATTAACTATTGTTGTCTAAAATAGAATCATATTGTTAAAATAGAATCATATTGTTGACAGTTATTATTATTTAAAATTAGAAATTAATATTTTTAAAAGCAAAATTTAACCTAGCTAAGGATATTCTAGGCTTAAGAAATAGGCTTTTGTAACACATCGTGTTGCAACAAGCTTTCTATGAATATGCTCTTTCATAAATCAGTATATAAAAAAAATAACGATGTGAATTGATAAGTAAACGATCACTGTAACTTAAATTTAATTTTGGGTTATATTATTATTTTTTATTTGTGATTCATCGAAATGAAGCATATCCTGAATAACTGAAATTTATCTTTCTCTCAGCACGTATATAATTACTTAGTTAATAGTTAGTTACAGAAGAAGGAAGCTCGGTAGGTAAATAGGAAAATCGGCGAAGAGTCGGGTGTTTGAAGTAAATAGATACATGACTAGTGCTCCAGTCTTTAGGTTCTTCAGTATTTTTTAATTATGGTCAATATTAGTCCTTTTTTTTAACATTTAACCTTTATCTTTACGGTTCACACACACACACACACACACATACACACACACACACACATATATATATATATATATATATATATATATATATATATAAGCATTTGCCATCCTAAAAACTTTTATTCAAATTCAATTTCTTTACAATTTTAGAACTTTTAAATGGCATAGTATCTTCTGTATTGTGCTGAAATACCGTTAAATTCAATGTATAAGTACATATGAATATCCATACATGCATACATACATACATACATACATACATACATACATACATACATACATACATACATACATACATACATACATACATACATACATACATACATACATATGAATGCTAGTGAAACTTAATATTTATGTGCATGCACGTACAACAGAGAATACGATAAGATGGGGTAGTAAATTATAAAAAGTGAGCTAGGTAACAGAAATAATGTCAGGAAAGTATTTGTATTATTTTAAGGAGTTATTGTATTTGTCGATCACACTTAACACCAATCCGTGAGAAAACTAACGTTTAAATAATAATGTCAGGAAATTATTTATATTATGTAAGGAGTTATTTTATTTGTCGATCGCACTTAACACCAATCTGTGAGAAAACCTAGCGTTTAAATAAAAAAGGAGAACAAAATCTTACATGTAAGCCCCGTTCTATTTTTTTATGACAGAAAAGAAGGAAACAAAACTCATAAATAAATAAGTAATGACTAAAGAAGAAAATAACTTTCATACAATATCAGAGTATGGGATGGTAAAATACATGATGGAGGCATACTTAGTAAAGGTCGGTAAAATAAATCATGATGGCGAATACTTGGTAAAGGGCGGTAAAAACCATGATGGAGGCATTCTGATAAAGGCGGTAAAATAAATCATGAAGACATACTTGGATCAAAGTCTGTCTAAATATAACAATGATATAACTGATAAGTGTTAATAAAAGTCACGTTTTTTCTTAAGCATTTCCAATTACTAATTGACCATTAGGATAGTCTACTATATTCCTTACGAAAAATCAGATGAAAATGTTCCGTTATTTACATATTCTCTATGTGTGTGTGTGTGTGTGTGTGTGTTTATATATATATATATATATATATATATATATATATATATATATATATATATATATATATATATATATATATATAATGCTTTATATGAAAATAATGTAATATACCAAAAACAGTGTTGCTACTTATAATTTCGCACCTTTGGAAATAAATTATGTTCATACACCACAACTGTAGAACTGTGACACACCCTATGTGGAGCCTCGTCACTTCAATACGGTGTGATTGATGAATCATTGCGCTGAGTGGCGGATACGACAAAATGTGAAATGGGAAGTGAGGAATCGGGACGCGTTCAATCGATGTACTACTACTTGCGAATATACTACATGTAAAACATAGAGAAACGTGATGGCACTTTCGTCTTATAATAGAAAGGATATTCCTTTTCCAAGTAGAATCTTTGGGTGGCTTAATATTTGGGGTAAGTGTTTTATTTATTTTTTTACTTGTAAACTGCTTTGATGTACGACACCAGGGCAAGCAGACGTCAGGTAATAGTCGTACGACGAGAGACATCGATGCCCATTAAAATTCCCCGAAGCATACAATTTATTTAAACAATTTTAACTTTTAAAGAAAACATGGACTGCATTGGCATTTATCATTGTTAGTAACAATTAGTGTTCCAGGTATCCTCATCATGATTTGGCTTTTGTAGATCAATATTTATTCAGATGACGTTGATAATGCACTGAATTTTTATTTAAAAATATGACCAAAACGGTGTTTAATCAAATTTATCTTTGTTTGAATCAATTGATCGTACTTTCTTAACGATTTATCTGTCTTTTCTTTGGTCTTTAATTAAGACGAATAAAATGTCCCTATTAAAATCATATTACGTCAAAACATCAGATGTTACTCTGTAACTTAAGCCTTGCCTCACGAATAGCAGACTGTCTTTAAAATCAATCATTCTACATCGCTCAAGCGGGCAAGATTACACTATGAATAATGCAGTCACCTTTAAAAAGGGACATATTAAACGATGATACATGTACAAATTTCAGTGTACCAAATTTCAGGCAACAGCCTATCACAATATATTGCCGAAAAGTTCAAACAAGGCTGAATTAGGCAGACCAAAACGGTGTAATTCTATTGTTTTTATCTGGTACAAAATGAAAATGCCCAAAGCTATTTGACCCAAATGCTTAGCGCATGCGACCCAGTACTGTGAGTTGATGTATTTAAGACCAACTAGTATCTTCAGGTTTTTTCTTCTGCCATTCTGATCCCAGTAATACCCCCCACCATACAACCTTGTCCACAAACAAATAAACAAATAACAATAAAAACCCAAACAACAAACTCACACAAAACAAAAACATATGTAATGTTAAACACACACACACAAACACACACACACACACATACATACATATATATATATATATATATATATATATATATATATATATATATATATATATATATATATAATGTTCTTGGTACTAAAAGTACTGTATTAAACTAGCTCAGTTGGTGCACAAATCAATTTAGGGATTTTTATTTTTTACATATATTTTTAATAAAAATCTTTTAAACAATATTATAAATAGTGTGCACACACATACACACACACACACACACACACACACACACATATATATATATATATATAATGATTAGTATTTATTATGTACTAAGCATTTCATGTACTGTGCAAAAGCATTTCACTTTGATGCACAAATTGGTTTAAATTTTTTAAAATTTGTTTCAAAATGTTTTTAATATCGGGGAAATTTGTTTTAAATATTTTTAACCTGGGGAAAAAATGCTTGAGTCGGCAATGATAAACAAGAAGAGTTGGCTGCCCAGAAGAAAAAAAATCTCTTTTTTGGCTTTAGAAATATAAAGTCAATAATTTGTCATGAGGAATTGGGAATGACCATAACTCTACAGGAGTAAATGTAGCTAAAATTTAAGCATCTTATGTTTTTTTTTTTATAAAAGTTCATTTAAGGCCTTGACAACAGTCAGGTTAGAAATGATAAATGAATGAAAGTTTCATTTTTTAAAATTTCATAGAGGTTTGCTACTGGGGAATGGTGCTGGAAAAAGATATTTTGGAGCTCTCTTAAACCTTATGAATCTTGACTTTGGAATGCTTTGGTATCTGTACAATCAATTCTGGGGACAGATTTCTGCTGTCATATTTAGCTGCCATGTATTAATCCAAAATCATCTATTTAAAAATGAGCAGGAACATATTTGTCTGAGTTGGTAATGGCTGTATTTAAATTTAATATTGACACATGAATTCTGTTTTTACCATTCTTATTATATAGAGAACAGAAAATATATTTTACCATCAGGGATATGTTGAATAGATAATGGCCTCCCTGATAATTATGACATAAGGCTGAAGACTTTTAGCTGCTGTTCCTGTAAAAGCAAGGTAGTGTATTAAAAGATAAACTGGAAAAAAATACAAAGCATGAAATGCCCTGCATGATTTAATGTCTTGTTTGGAAATTTTGTATAATTAAATCTGGTTAATTATACATGACTACAGAGGAGAAAAGTAACTACTGTCTACTAGCCAGAGGTTAGAAAATTCTTGTTGGACTAGTTGCTTTCATCATCTGAATAGTCCAATTAATGATTAACTGTAATTATTGCTGGTTATATTCAGGGAGGGGAGGGGAGGCAAAAATTAGGGATAATACTAGCCTGAGGCTAGTAAATTTCTGGTGGAGTTGGTTGTTTTCATAATTTGAATCATCCAATTAATTGTAATTATTGCAGGTTATAGCCAGGGCTGGAATTTAGTGATAGTCTGCTAGCCTGAGGCATGTAGATAACTTGCTTTGATTTATTTCAAAGCAAGGTGGTATAAATCTGGACAGATTTTCTTAGATGGATATGGTAAAGTTGTATTTCAAAGACTTTAAACTAGATTTATCTACTTGTTATACTGGCCACCATGTACTGCCTATCATATGCTCAGAATTGGAGTTAAACCCAAAACAACAACATCAAAATGGGATTGTAGTGTCATTTTCATCAGAATCCCTATTATGATTAACCATTCCATCTTTAAAGAATTAGCAATTATGGAGACATATATTCCTTTCAAAGATTCATATTGTTTGTAAAGCTGCCTAAAACTGATACTGTCATAAGGAGAGACCTAACTTTAATTTCACTTTAGCTCAACAATTACTATGAGAAATCCTTTTTTTTGTCTGTAGAGTACAATATAGAATGACCAATATGAATGAGGTCTTTGTCTTTTTATCATATTTATATTTTTGTTCTGTATGATGAGGCTTCTACAAATATTTTCTCAGTCATGTTAATTTCTGGATAATCAAATTAATTTCCTCTTGTGAACTTGTGATGAATATTTTCACGCAGCTTCAGTGGTTTTCTGAAGCAAGATGGATACTTTTGGATTATGAATGATGGTGTTTTTTTAAGAAATAATTGTGTTAATCTAGATATGTTGTGTTACATTGTTTTGTGGGAAGGACTAAAGATTAAAAAAGGACTGGTTTCTCAATCTATTAGTCCTTCTGGTTACAAGGAAATTTATGTTAAATTCTAGGCCTGGTGTATTCAGTGCCTTGTTCTGCACATGGGGCATTAAATTATTTGTAGCAGTCTTGGCTCTTGGCTCGATACAGACTGACCTATAATTCTTTTTTACATGTACATGTTAGCCTGCAGAGTCTTTACAGCTGCAGTGTCTGGTATCTGTATATTTTATAACTTTAGAAATAGTCAAGGTCATTGCATTTCTTTTTGACATGTATGACTTGGTCCTTTCATGTATTTTAGTTACATTAGTTAAGAAATGAATGAGTTTCAGGTTGATTTATCCTTTACTAATTTTTACAATTTTTAATTTACTCCAATCAGTTTGAGGATTTCCAAATGTGCAAGTAGTAGAAGAGAATGGTTGAAAAATAAAACAAATATAAATACACTGGACACAATCATGAACAATTTATGTCAATAAAGACATGATTTCACCCAAGTATGATCATTTTAAGGTATGAATTTATTCAAAATAGCTTTGGTAGTGATGCAAATACATGAAAGCAGGTATTTCAACAGGTAGCTTCACTATTAGCTGATTTCTGTATAATTAGCACCAAGATCATTCATGCATTCATTCATTCCTTGTATTTTTGCTAGTACAAGTTTCAGTAGCTAGGTAGTTTTTATGGTATGGTTTACTGGCTCTATGTCCAACCCTCCTCCTTAGTTGGCTTGGAACTGGTGGGTTACTCTCTCAATCAGGTCTTTCTAGTAGATGTTTTTCTTTTCAGTCCAATGGTTAAAATTATGCTCAAAAAACTTGAAAAAAAATATAGGAACTCAAGAAGCTTTGTCCCACTAGGATTTTTGTCCCACCTTGCCTACTTGTTTACTTCTCCTGATAAGTGATATTTCTGGATATACCTGTACATATAGCATGCATGTATATCACTGAAAGGTAATATGTGAAATTCAGCAAGAAATAGAAGGCCAAACATTCAGACATTCCAGCTTTAAAGTAATAAAAGTCCACCATAAGTGATGATACAAACCATAGTAGACTGACCTTGAGTAAATGTAATAAAAGACCTCCATAAGTGATGATACAAACCCTAGTTTTCCATAATTGATGATACAAACCCTAGGAGTAAGACCTTGAGTAAATGTAATAAAAGTCCTCCATAAGTGATGATACAAACCATAGTAGTAAGACCTTGAGTAGACATAATAAAAGTCCTCTATAAGTGATGATACAAACCCTAGTAGTAAGACCTTGAGTAGATGTAATAAAAGTCCTCCATAAGTGATGATACAAACCATAGTAGTAAGACCTTGAGTAGATGTAAAAAATGTCCTCCATAAGTGATGATACAAACCCTGGTAGTAAGACCTTGAGTAGATGTAATAAAAGTCCTCCATAAGTGATTATACAAACCCTGGTAGTAAGACCTTGAGTAGATGTAATAAAAGTCCTCCATAAGTGATGATACAAACCCTGGTAGTAAGACCTTGAGTAGATGTAATAAAAGTCCTTTATTACTAATGATACAACCTTTATAGGATGACCTTGTCTTGATATAATAAGAGCATATGGATTTGTGCTAGCAGGACATAGTTGTCCAATGTAATACCATGAAATCACTTTTTTCTTAGTTATCCAAATTTCTATGGTTTTGAGAGAATAAAATATCAATATTTGTCATTATTTAAATTCATGGACTTTCTTCTTGTTAGCAGTGTATAAAGTATTCAGTGGGTCATTAAATTTATGTTTTGATGTGGGTCCTATGAAATTGCAGAAAATGGGTGTCCCACCAAAAATGTGAATTTACTTTAAGACCTTACTTTAAGACAAGGTAATCAGATACATGTGCATGCATTGCAAACAATGAATGTAAGCATAACTTTTTACTAGTTTTGCATTCATTCCACTGATTGTATGCACTGCACTCTATGCCTTTCTTATTCTATAGGGTGACAGGCAACAGTGATTGAGATTTAGCACATTACCAGCAACACTATAACAGCTGACACCAGCTTATTTCCTGTTTGAATCAGGATGTGAGATCAATGCAGCAGATGTAGATAAAGATTTTTGGATATACATAGACATTTGGTTAATTACAGGCCTATGACAGTGAAGGTTGTTCTCTGTGTTTTTTGTCACAGATATTGAAACTTTGTTAGAGACCCACAGTGTTAGTTTTGGATGGTTGTAGGAAGAGGTGCAGCTGTGATCTCTTATCAGTCAGTGAGATGAAGTGATTGGAAGAGAGAATCTGATTGGCTCAGTTTTTCAGCAATGATTAGTTAAAAAGATTTATGTATTTTATTAAGAAAGAGGAAAATCCTAGTCAGACTTAAATGGGTGAATAAATAATGTAGCAGTTTATTGCCTATGGCTTTTGAAAATAGTTTGCACACATCAAGGAGACACCAATTTTTTTGTTGAAATTTTTTTTCTTTTCTACAAGTATTTCTACTCCTGTTGGAAACTGAACAACCAATATCAGTGAATTTCATATCTGCAGCTATGATACTTTATCCATCAGCTCCAGTACTTTTGTTACCCATGAGCAAGTTCTTTTGCTGTTAGATCAGCCAGTGATGTTTACTGCATTGCATTCTTGAGTAAGGCACTTTACTTTTGACTGGCTGAACACAAACTAACCTATGGTACTTGTTTTTATGTGCTGCAAAACACCAAACCACCACCAAAATAAAAGATATCCATTTCTCAGTTGGTTTTGTTTAAGAGTCTTGCTAAATTGATGAACATATTAATTTGTATTTGTGTGCAAGAAAATTCTTCTGCCATTGCTTTTTAAATTTGTTGGTTATACTTTATGTTAGTCTCACACCTCTACTATGATAAAACGCCCATAATAACATAGTAGGCTAATTCAGTCCATAAAGGATTAAGCATGATCTATAAATTCTCTTAATCTGGTGTACAGTGTTTCAAAATAATTTGTAATGTGGAAATAATGTCATAAACCTATTCATTCTGTGATGAAACTGGCCAATATTTAACTTTAACAAGAAAAGCTTCTTCTGAAAATACATGGAAGTCACTGCAGTTCACTTTGTTTGACACTCCTGTCCTAACAAAACTTTCATTACATCAGAATGTACTAATGTAGAGTTCTTGTCTTGTACTTATACAAGTTTTGCCTAAGGCTAGTTAATTGAGTGAGTCAGTGTACACCAACATATAATATCCTAAAATTAGTCATTTTTGCATTATTGGTGTGGTCTTTCTCAGAATTAACATCATCTGAGGGACCCCCTAGTTCTAAAATTCAATGCATTTTATGTGTATTTGTATTTTAACCAAGTGTATGTGCTTTGTGTTTTATTTTTCAAATTTTGATTTTAAAATTTTGGATTAGGGTATATACAGCACTCAAATTTGATACATTTCGATATTTCTGGTTATTGATAATATTTTCGTAGTAATGATTAACAATATTTTTTGTTAAGAAAGAGTAGAGGTTTTTGTTTTAACTCATCTAAATGCATTAGCATAAGCTGCTCAATTAATTTTAAATCCATAAAGTTCATGGCGCACGTGCACAACCTGTGCTCTCAACAGTGAGCACCATGTGCACGTGCTGCACCATTTCCTCATATTCAAATTCATAAGTATGTTTTTTTTAAACTAATTTATACATATATTTACATTATTTATTGGTTCAATATTAATATTTTAAAGATTAATGTTCGTGTGTATAAAAGTTACAAATAAATTATAAGCTACCCAGTTTTAGAAAGTTCTAAATATCGATCTTATTCTATTTTTAAATATCTATTACCTTATGTTCTGTCCCAATTTCAGTAAGTTCTAAATTTCTATCTGTTTCTAATTCTAAATAACTATACCATTTTAAATAAGTTCTAAATATTAGCATAAATAAAGCTATAGCAAGGATAATTCAAAGTAAGGTAAGCAGTAGGTAATTTCTAGAACTGTGCATCTGTTAAGTCAATGTATTCTTTAATATCTTTCTAAATGTTCCTGCATCAAGTTCATAATATCTTCATTTTACAAATTCAATTTTTTCCTTTCCAATTCCAGTATTTCAAAATATTTATGTTCTAGTCCCTTAAGTCTGTGTCATTTCATTTTCTTTATGAAACATTATAATATTAATTCATTACCATATTCAGTTCCATTTTATCCATAGTTCATGTACAAATCCATTTTCATACATGTAGACATTTCCAGTATGGCTCGTCCTTTCTTCCCAGCTCATGACCTCCCTCACATCCTAAGATCCCAAAAGGCCACTTCACAGGAAAGGAATATCAAAACCACTAATTCCATTTTGACTCTCGATCAATCAATCAACATCCTCTCATAAATGTTTTGTTTGGATGAAAAGGCAGAGGTGATAGCAGCAGAGAGTCATTTTTGCATATTTAGAAAACTAGAAATTATCCAGCAAAAATGTGCAAATTGTATCAACCTTTATGACATATAAAGTAATTAGTTATGTACAGTTTAAACTGTATAGAACTACTATCTTAAATTTTAAATACATCTTAATTTACTTTAAAATACTGGATTCCAAAACTGTAGTGTTACTTGAGATTCTGTAATGTCTATGATTTCTTATTTGAGAACAGAGTTGTTGGGCCATTGTTTTCGTACAAAATAAAAGAATGATCCATTGGGAATAAAATCATGAGGAGTAAATTGCTGGAAAGAGGAGTTTTAAATTGCCCATAGGACCTGTTTACAATGTTGACTTAACTCCTAGACAATCCCAGCTGGTTCCAACTTCAGGTATTGCATTTTAACCATGTATACTGTATGTAAGTACAAGTCTGACATCTTGGAAATGAAGAAATGGAGTGACTTGCCTATGATTTGATGAACTTGTCTATGATTTGATGAACTTGTCTATGATTTGATAATGTGCCACAAGTCTGTTTCTGGTGGATATCATGGATTTTAGTTCTTGTTTTACTAGAATTAGTTTTCTTTGCACAAGATCCATCTGGCATTGTGAGTTGGAAATACAAAAAATGCTTCATACAGTATTATCTTGATGGTTTTAGTACCAAAGTAAGTAGACAGTGAAACTTTGATCATTTCCAGAGACTTAGAGATTATTCTAGCAATTCATTTTTATCTTTTGTGAGACTTTGTGTTACTAATTTTTATCCAACATGACTGTGAGTTTATTCCTGTGATCAATTTTTATCCTACATTACTGTCAGAAATTATTCTAGTTAACTAATTTTATTCTACATGGCTGTCAGAGATTATTCTAGTTAACTAATTTTATCCTACATGGCTGTCAGAGATTATTCTAGTTAACTAATTTTATCCTACATGGCTGTCAGAGATTATTCTAGTTAATTAATTTTATCCTACATGGCTGTCAGAGATTATTCTAGTTAACTAATTTTATCCTACATGGCTGTCAGAGATTATTCTAGTTAACTAATTTTATTCTACATGGCTGTCAGAGATTATTCTAGTTAACTAATTTTATTCTACATGGCTGTCAGAGATTATTCTAGTTAACTAATTTTATTCTACATGGCTTTCAGAGATTATTCTAGTTAACTAATTTTATTCTACATGGCTTTCAGAGATTATTCTAGTTAACTAATTTTATTCTACATGGCTGTCAGAGATTATTCTAGTTAACTAATTTTATTCTACATGGCTGTCAGAGATTATTCTAGTTAACTAATTTTATCCTACATGGCTGTCAGAGATTATTCTAGTTAATTAATTTTATTCTACATGGCTGTCAGAGATTATTCTAGTTAATTAATTTTATTCTACATGGCTGTCAGAGATTATTCTAGTTAACTAATTTTATTCTACATGGCTGTCAGAGATTATTCTAGTTAACTAATTTTATTCTACATGGCTGTCAGAGATTATTCTAGTTAACTAATTTTATCCTACATGGCTGTCAGAGATTATTCTAGTTAATTAATTTTATTCTACATGGCTGTCAGAGATTATTCTAGTTAACTAATTTTATCCTACATGGCTGTCAGAGATTATTCTAGTTAACTAATTTTATTCTACATGGCTGTCAGAGATTATTCTAGTTAACTAATTTTATTCTACATGGCTGTCAGAGATTATTGCAGTTATTATTTTTTATCCAACATTACTGTTAGATTATTCCAGTCATTTTTGATCCTATGTAACTAACAGAGTTTATTCCAGTGAATAGTATTTGTAAGCCCACCTGTCAGTTTAGATGTCCCATCTGATTTAAAATAAAGCCTTTTTAGAATTTATAACCTAATTGTAGCAAGGGTGTCAGAAATGCTGTGTTCTGTGCAACTTAAACCAAATGGAAATTTTGTTGTAAACAATGAGTCCACACTTGGTCTGTTTCCTAGAAAGGCCCATTTTTAATGTGAGAGTGGAATCTTGAGACTACACAAGGTAAACACTGCATTGTCTGCATCCAGTATTTTTAATTCCTAGGTCTAATATTTTGCCCCAAAATTGAAAGAGAATAAAAAGAGCAAAAAATATTTTAAAACATGCACAGTAATTAGTTTGAAAAATTTTAACTTTATTATGGACACCATATTAGTATATCAACCCCATTTGGTTTAAAATACAAAGAGGATGCCTGTGTTAGGATCTCCTGTTGATTAAGTTTTTAGCATTTTTAAAATGCACAGCTGAAATGGGGAACAAAGTGTTGGGGTATCATATGGCATTGACCAAATATACATGGTTTTGCAGGCAGGCTCTCGCTCCTCTTGAAAAAACCAGCAGATAGAATTAGTTTGGAAAGTAAAATGGCTAGACCAGCCCAGCAACCACTTCCATTTTGGCCAGGACATAAAGCAAGCTACATAACTATTTCCTTCTATCTTCAAGGGCTTCAGCAATGATTTACTCCATACAAACCAACTGAGTAATCTTGAGACATCAGTTGGGACTATCTTCATGCATACCCTCAATAGCCAACCCAATCAACATGCCAATCTCACTGCAAACAATCTACAGTTTCTTAAGTGCTACCACTTTTCAATCAACCCAACCACAGTCATTGAAACCTAGGAAAACAATGGCTAAAAAACTGAAGCAATAACCCACCTTGGTACATGTATCTCTTGGAGAGACAACACAAAGACTGAAAAAGAGGTTAAGATTCATTGGTGGAGAAGAGTATTGTATTTTGTCATGTGATCAGACCTATATGGGGTGAACCTAATCGAATCTTACAGCATGTATCACATCTTACTGCATCCATGAGCTTCAATGGCTGAAAAGTGACACTGATCTCTACAGCAGAATTTGCAATTCTGAAAAAATTTACATTCTAAGAATGGTTGTATTCACTTTGTTTAGCATTGGTCTTCATAATATATATATATATATATATATATATATATATATATATATATATATATATATATATATATATATATATATATATATATATATATATATATATATATATATATATATATAAAATAAGCTCTTGCTTGTATTGTGTTTAATTCATCAGCAGTAACACCGAAATTAAATAGAAAATATCCAGCATAAATTATAAATTATTGAAATCATAATTATTCATGCATTTGTCTATATTGTTACTCTTAGCAAACTTTAAAAGGTAAAATATATATATAACAAGCTGTTGCTTGTATTGTGTTTAATTCATCAAGCAGTAACACGGAAATTAAATAGAAAAAAATCCAGCATAAATTATAAATTTTTGAAATCATAATTATTCATGCAATTTTCTATATTGTTACTCTTTGCAAATTTCAAAAGGTAAACTTCAAGTAAACAGAACACTAATTATTTTTACATAAATTGTTGTTTGTTTAATTATAATAGACAAATGATACCTTCATGTACATAAATCATTTCTCCAGTAAATGAATTATTTTCTTGTATCCCAGTGAACAATGTTCTAAAACATGTGGACAATTTTCATAATTAAATAAAAGATATTATGAGGAATACTCTGGCAATAATCTATTCAACTCAATGTGACAATTTAACAGGGCTGCAAGTTCAGTGGTTCTGTCTGTGACAGTGACCATGCTGGGCTTTCACTGATGTGGCTTAACAAGATCTGCTGGCTCTTGCAAGATTATTCTGTATATTATTCATATTAAAGCAAAGAAAACTTTTAATCAGCGACTTTGGTAAATTTTTGACATAAAAATGTAAAAATAGTCTTCTTTGAAAGTATCATATATTTTATGAGTTGAAGGCAGGAATTGTCATCCTAACTCTACATTACATTGAAGAGTAATTCTCTAGAACTTAAATATTGCTAATATTATTTCTATCTTAACAAGATGAATAATTATTTCTGCCAAAAGTACAGTTTAAAACATATTCTTGTAGTCTCTAGCACAAAACTGAGCGATCCTACAAGAATTGTTGTTGTTGGAATTATTGTTAGAATAAAAGGAGAAAGTTGGCTGAATGATTAAACTAACATTTTTTCCCAGGCAATTGCTTGAAGGGTGTTTATGAAGGAGAAATAAATCAGATAGATCATATAAAAGAAGCTTGTTTCCATTTTACATAAGATTTTAATGCCATGGTTGTTGGCTAGTATGAAATAACAGGATGAGAAATAGTGTCATTATAAGCTTTTACTCATGCATACCCTCCAGCTTACTCCACTGATATCCTCCATCCATCACATCTAACATGTGCTTGGATGGGAATGGGTTATTTTTTTTTTGCATGTATAAAACATATTTTGAAAGAAATGAAACACAAAACACTGAAATCAATAGACATATTTGTTTTGGTTCAAAATGAAATTTCTGAATGAGGTCCAGTTTGCTGTTGTTAATTTTTTTTTCCAAAAGGAACATCAACTTCTGTAGGCAGATGCCAGTATAAATGGGCTTTTTAATACTGGATTTCATTAATTGAGGGTTTTTAAATGACAGCAACTTAAACTCTACATTCTTTATAGGAAACATATTAATTCAAAAGAAGAGCACATGTCTGATGTACCCATATAAAATCATACTTTTCTTCAAGTGGGTTCATTATAAAACCATTCATAAATTTTGCATCAAAACACCATTTCTAGCCTTATCATTGTAGGGTTTACAATATCATGTACTTGTGTATATTTACTACACTAAGTTATTTACCTAATTTTACAACCAGGAGTGGGTACATATAGGCAAACTAGGCAATTGCCTAGGGCACCAAGTTTAATGGGGTGCCAAATTTGAGAAGTTTTCTGTGTGTGGGTGTGCAGATTGCATGGTTCTCCTAGGGTAGCAATTCTAGGGCTGCCCCTATTTACAATGTATCAAGTCTTGAATGTACAGGTGTACCAGAAGTCTTATATGTGACAGTATATAAAATCTTGTGTCACAATGATATAATCCAGAATATCTTCTAATAAATTTATAATAATCCCAAAATAGTGTTTTGGACCAAACAGTCAATGAGCACATTGTAATTCCAATGATTAATTTAAATAATTTCTCTCAAATTACAACTGAACACAAGTTCAATTGATTCCACACCAGTATTAGTAGGAATGATCTATTTCCTTATCTTGGTTTAAGAGGACTATTTCAGGATTTTTGCTCTTAGTTCTTTTTTACATTGTGAATAACATTTTACATCAGAATGTGGTGTTACTGTCCAGTAAGAGCCATAGTTGTTGAGAATCGGTTGTTCAGCAATAAACATCAGATAGCTTAATGATCTTTCAGTCCAAAATTTCCATCAAACTTTATTACATATCATAGCCAAACATTTCATTAACTGACCTTAAATATAAGTAAACTTTTATTTTAAAGACAAAACCGTATCAAGCTTGCATGCCACTGTTAGTTTCTATAAAAGCATCATATGTACAGGTCAAAGAAATTTGTCTGGCTGTGTTTAAAATTGTGATGTCTTTTATCTCTACATTGCTGCAACTAGCAAGGTTGTGAACAACCAAAGATGTGTAAAATTACATATGTAGCACTCTCACCTCATATCATCACCAAAAAGAAAACAGATGTGGATGTGCTGATTGCACCAACTATAATACTTTCATTTGACACTGAGGTTGCAACAAGTATTTGTGGAGAGAAATTATATATTGCATGTGACCCAGTAAAGTACTTAGGTCAGAAATAGGTTGAGAATAGCAGGTAGTTGACATTTGTGTTCAGGCAGAGAAAGTTTGACAATAGCCATAATTAGAGCTGCTGAATGTCATGAAATTCTTGTCAACAGACTGCTCTTTTGTTGAATTTCCCCAAGATCTCTGGAATAATTTTGGAGATAAAGTTTTGTTACAGATTTGGACATTGTCCACAAATTCGTCTTTTATACAATGCGACATTGCAACATTGTTGATCTTTGAAATATAGCCTGCTGGTTTGGAGAACTTTAAGCAAGTTCCATGTTTTATGTATTCAATCGTGATCACTCTCATTCATAGAAACAACTGCTCTTTCATTATAATTTGTAACAAATTAGGCCTTTTTCAGATTTCCAGCAAAGGATACATATTCAGGGGGAGTGGAGGATTTGGGGAAATATTTATCAGGCTCAGCAGTGAATGGATCCCCATTTTAAACCCAGATGGATCCTGTCTATTTTCCATGTTCCACTTAATTATCATTTGCTACAGCTGCTTAAATGTATCATCATTGGGTTGCTTGTTGTTTTTTTTTAACTTGCTGTTTTCCCCTTTTTTAATTTCCTTTTTATTTTAGTTCTCTTTCCTATCATAATTGATCATGATTAATATTCCTTGTCTGCAGCTGTAAGCCTATAACTGAGAAAATAGTATTGCTTGACCTGCAAACTATTCAAAGCTTGGCTTTGCTATTAAAAGTATCACATATAAAAAAACCAGCAAGTATATTTATTTAGTTTGAAATTGAACCTTGGTACAATACTGACCACAAGATTGGAAACCAGTCTGTAGAGCTAGTTGCATTTTCAGGCACTTTGTTAATGAGACAAGTTGCAGTGCGTTTGATTGGTATACAAGCACTCATTCAGCCAATATACATTGATACTTTAACCATGGTTTCATTAAATATATACCAAAAGCAAACTAATCAGTGAAGGTAGAGGTAAAAATAAAATTGCATCGTTTGTAATTTTTCAGCCTTTATATGGTAAAGAAAATAGTTCTGTCAAACTGAATTGTGATAAGACCAAAAGAGGAGTTTCTAAACCTGCCAAAGTCAGATGTTCTGTAACTTGTAATGTCTCACTGCAGTTTTGACAAGTATCATGGTTTAATGGAGAATTATGATGCTTTTTGAACAAATAAAACAGTTTACTTTAATAACAAAATAACAGTTAATGGGCATTATTGTAAGACTTTGGCTTCTCATGTATAAACTTGCTTTTTTACCCAGCTGCTTGCTTTGACAGTTGCTCTTTAAAGAGAAGTCAAATTGTGTCATATTTAACTCTGCACTGGATGAGAGTTGGTTATTTCTTTAGCATTCACATCAATCAAGATTATGCATTATCAAATTCACCAACACAATGTGTGATTTGGAATGGGAAATTTTGAAAAGTCACAGCCTTGATTGCATTCCATTAACAGCTGTTATGAAGCACTATTTTGTCCCACAAATACATTTTCAATACTTCTTATATAAATTTATGGTTAAAATAATCCATTTAGAGCAGTAGTTCCCAACATTTTCAAGTATGATGATCTCTTCTTAACTTCCGCAAACAATTTGCACATCCCCACATGCTAATAGTTGTAATTTTAGGCTCTCTTGGAATAACTGTGCAGGTCTGTGGCCCACAGGTATGGAGCCTTTGCTGTAGAGTTAAAGTATGGGGAAGATTAAGGCAGGTGGACGCTAAAACACTTTGAATAAACCCTTTTGAAGAATATCACTGGTGGACAATTCTTTTTACCCATTTTATCTTTATGGAGGACAACCTGGATATTACTTCTACACAGGGATGTTAATATTTGCCCTTACAACCTATTGATAGTGAGTCATTTTCAGCACATAAATAAGGCTTCAACATTGACACATTTTAACAGTTTTGTTTAGTTTAGTGTCTGTAAACATTTGCAAAATTGGTCACTTTGTAAATAACCAAGCACATTGCTGTCAATGACAATGGAATTAATTACCAGTTCCATTTGAATGATATGGTTTGCACATCTGGCTTCAGATGATTGTTTAGTAAGATGTTAATTCTTTCCCTATTATTTTGATGTGGCCTCACTAGTTAAAAGCTCTGGCTTAACTTGATTGGTTGTGTTGCACATTACTCATCAGGTTGATTTACTGACAAAAGTTTTTGGAAGTAAATTATTTGACTTTGTGGAACTTGGTCAATGAGAAAACCTTTAATGAGTAACATTTGACTTTAAACAAGCTTGCAAGACTGCAGTTTTTTAGTCTTTGTAGACCACATAAAAGCAATCTTTTTGCATGCCCATGGATTATGTCTGGTTGCACAGTTTATTTGTTCATATATATATATATATATATATATATATATATATATATATATATATATATATATATATATATATATATATATAGATGTACTCAATGATCTCTGTATGATCCTAAGTAAATTTAAACTACACTAATTCAACAAAGACATGTTTTGTAATCTGAATCCAATCATAGTAAATAGATAGCAAATGAAACAACTTCAGTCTAAGTAAGGAATGTGGTACACAGCATCAAAGGCTTATAAGTTTATATCTGTCTGTAATCTGCATGCCAGAAGTACAACTGAGATGAGTATTAGTAATTTCCCATTTTGAGAGCATAATTATCTTAAGATTTTGAAGTCTTCTTGATTCACACATTATCCCAAGCAAGAAAGCAGGCTTTTCAGTTGTACAACTTAAGCAGTCACATAAAAAAAATTCCACCACTCTACTAAAGAGAGACCTTCTGATGAGGAAAAAACCATCAAATTTTTGTGTGTATAAATAATGTGTTATATCTAAGGCTGTGTATTATGATTTGTATCAATACATGGCATTTTACCCATAATTTACTTTGACTTACAGGATGCTACATAAGAACTCCTTTGTATCTAACTGATAATCTCAATTATCAGTTTAACTGAGGTTTATATCCCCAAATCAGTTCACATATTTGATTGGCTTCATTCAAAAACTCCCATTGTTATATGATTAATTGGATTTTAAGTCTTTCAGATGTCAGGGATGTAGGTTAAAAAGATATAGACTTAGTAGTCTTGCAGGATGATAACAAATATTAGTGGTTGTTACTAGTATATTTTGCTTTTGATTTGGGTCAAGACTACACAATTTTTGTTATAAAGTTTCAACAATATTTTTTGCCATATTGCCACATAACATAACTAAAAACCACATGGTATGAGGGACTTAAGTTTCTCTTTTATGGACCCTTCATAGTCCTTCAATTATAGTCCAGGAAATAAGCTTTCACACCTCTGTTGTTATGTATGATGTGTATGTAGAAGGTTCAGATGAAGGGGGGAGTGACCAGTTAGTTGCTTGGAGTAATTATAGACACCTTATTGCCAATGATGGACATGTCATGTTAGAAGACAGTTGTTTAAGTTCATTTGACAGGTAAACACTTACAATATAAATGGAAACATTTTTTTGGACAGAAAAAGTAATAAAATTTGAGAACCAAGACATGCAATTAAAGAACTTCAAAGCCAAAGTATATATATTGCTGGTATTAGCAGTATGTCTCCAAGCTCTTTTGCATATAGCTGGAATCCTCATAAGTGGTAGCCATATGGCACTATCAAGTGATATGCCTATTTCTTTGATACACTACCTGAGTTACTTATTGGCAGGTGGATCCAGACCTCCCTGGATTGTAAACAGATCTCAGGAAACCTGCTGTTGATATATCTGTGGCATGCAGTATGAGTTTGGGAGGGAGTTTTTATCACCTAGAAGTGTTTTTAATGCACCTATGACCATTTTGTTTAGAAAATGGGGATAATTGATGTTAACAAATAATGAGTGGAAATGCATCATTAATTTATAGGCTTAGAATTAAGAGCATTCAGTTCTAGTGTTTACATATGCATATTATTGCACATGGATGGATCATAATTTGATGTGCCAATAGTATACTAATGTTATATCAAACAAATTGCTTGATACCAAAACTGTAAAAGCCATGTTATTATATATATATATATATATATATATATATATATATATATATATATATATATATAAGAAAAATTAGTTAATATAATGGAACATAAATTTATATGACTTAAATTATATACCCAACATCAAAACATTAGTACCATGTATACAATTAGCACTGCCTATTCAATGGCCTAAGCCAATATATAGATCATCTTCCTTAGTCGCCATGGTGGTTCTGCCAAACAGAGCTCTGCCAATGCTTAGTTGTGACTTCATACAGGGAATCTCCAAAGTTCCCTATACTTATGCTTTTTATATTGTCTCATGATTTTGTCTCATGATTTTGATTCAATAATGCATATTATATATTATGCAAGCTTATAGTTATTACAAACTGAAAATTAAACCAAAGAAATAACATTATTTGGTGTCAATAATTGTCCCAAAAACTAAAATAAATGAAATTTTTATGTACTAATTGCATGCCCAGTATTTGCTTACTTTTACTAAACCTACTATATGTCCCCACACTCTTTTCAGATGGGAAGTGGGTTTGAAATTTTGGGTTGTAGATAGTGAAAACTTTGCCAGCCAGTTTATCTGATTGCCTGTATCTGTTATCTTTTGTTCACCATCCTGCCATGTGTGTATTACACAAGTGGATACTGTTTTGGGGAAGATAACTTCATGTCATGTGATTATCTGAAGTGGCATGTTCAAGCACCTGTCATTGAGCCTCTTGCCTTGGTATATAAATTAGTTTTCTTGCCATATCATTACATATATGCAAAACCTTTCAAAACTAGGCCTTATATTGATAATACTGTACTTCCCATTATAGGTACAGAGTTACTTTCAGCATCTTTTAAAAAGTGTATAATACATATTTTTACTGTTTGTCCATATGTCTGTCATTATTCTGCCTAATTCATTTCCACACATGAGCTTGAACTCTCTGCTCTACCCTTATCAAACTCTTTATTAAGTAGACTGCATTTGGATAATGAAAAAATCTAGTAGGTTCAATTGGGATTTTGGGCCTCTAAGCTCAAAGTCAGTGACTGAAAACAGAAAACTGTTTCCACATAATAACTTGTATGTCAGAGACTGCATTTGACTAAACATTATTAATGGCTTATATATGACAAAAGAAACATTTTGATTTTATACTTTAACAGAGGTCAAGAACACTATGTCTGAAAGAAGAAACTGATTTTTACACAGTAGCATTAGTTAGTCATCTTAGACTTAAAGCTGTAGACCAGGGGCTGCATGCATTTTTCCAAGCCATATAATGTAGCCCGAAAAATGATTGGCATCACAAGATGTAATGAAAGTGGTCCTTGGGCCATTGAAAATGCTCTTATGAAGCCTTCATGGTGGTTTGAGTTTGAGACCCCTGCTGTACACTGAACTTTGTTGAGAGCTTGCACTTTGAAGAACAATACAAATATATTGATTTAGGTGAAAGGGTCAAATGTCAATGCCACTGCATCAAAGAATCAATATTGTTTCTTAGATAATAGCTTTTGTTCCTGGGGTAGAGAGTGATTTGTGCCCTCCCAGGAGGGAGTGCAGCACTCAATCACTCTCCCCATTACACAAAGGCAGAGAAGAAGTAAATACCACTAGGAGAGAGAGGGAGTCATGCTCTTTTTTGGGGAGGAGCAGCACCTGCTCGTATCCAATAGGTCAGACTGAGTTATGCCTGTATTCTTGTAAGGACTGAGTGTGTCATCCCCCACACCTATAGGGTAGTAGCACCCTTTTTGTTCCAAGGGCCAATTGTTTTTGATGCAACAGAGCCTTCTAACAAGTGGATTGCTCAGATCTAAGCCTGTTAAATCTTGGGATGGATATTCCTATAGGTCAGAGTTGCTTGTTGTGAGTCCTTGTCCTCTGGTCAGTCACAGGGTGCTGGTTATACTGGTCACTCAGGGCTCTTGGTATGGGTCTTTGGACATCATATGGTATGGAAATAAGGATTGTGCCTATTGCCCTGCTCTCTCCAGAAATCTATTTCATTACTTGGGGTACAGAGAATATGTTTAAAGATGCCAGATTAGGCAAGTGATGAAATCAGCATCGCCCCTTCCCTATTTTTCTTTGAACTTTCTATGGATGTGGGGCCTTACACTGCAGGGACGTAATTTGTCCCTACATGCAGGCATGGACTTCTGAACTGGGTCACATAGTAGTGAGGTCATCCTTCCTATAAAGCTGGGTCTTCTTAATCAAAATGATCAATGCATGTGGAGAGTCACCCTAAACCACCAGCAGAACCCTGAAATAAACAGTCTATTCACTCCAATTTACTGGGTCATTATATCCTGGTTGTTTGACAAAGTGGTAAATAAGGATTGCCATCTCTTGCCTAATGATTTGTGTCCAAACACTTCAGATTCTGGTAACTCCAAAACTACTTGCTGCTAATGCCAGATTCCCTTCTCCATAATGTTCCAGTACTACTCCCTCAAAATAATGATGAGTGCCACCATGCATGCCCAATATGTATAGGTTTTCCAGTGTTCTGGAAGATTCCGGTTTACCCTAATGTCATTTGGTCAAGTATATTCCTAACAGAAAAGTACTAGCTATGCAGTATTATAAGAAATGTTAATCAGCATTTGATACAACTTCAGATCCTCCACTGAGTTTCAATAATCATTTTTTTAAAAATTTAAAATAGCCTTGGTTACATATTGCACCCTTGTTTTATTCATTGACAAAGGGTTTTTGCCATCACTGTCTTCTGACAATAGTTTATGTTAATAAAGACTTAGCCATATCAATGTTAATGGTACAGTGCATTTAAACTGACAATAGTTTTATTGCCAACTATAACATTTCCAATTTTCATTTTTTCATATGAGAAGATATTCACTTCATGTAGGAACTGGTAGTCTTAAAATCAAAGTGGATTATAACATGAGTTAAACTGAGTGTGTGTTTTTATTAGAGGTAGTTCAATATCATCAATTAGTCACAAAATTTACTCTAGAAATAGTTAATCATAATACAGACTGGAATATGTGTGACAGAACCAGGATTTCAACTGGTAGGTTGGCTTCTAAACCAGCAGATTGTTTAAATTTTGCTTCAAAAGGATTGTAACAAAACAAATGTTTGTTTTTTTTCTTATACTCTCAATTCTCTTCATACAATAACAAAACAGCTACTTTTGAACTTCAATCAAATTTTAATGGAAAATATTATAATATTAATTAATATGAGAGACTGCTCCACTGGTAGCCTAGTGTTTAGAGCTTCTGCCTCAGATGTGGTAGGTTGTGGGTTCAGTCTTTGGCCAAGTCGAACCAAAGACTTATCAAAATGGTACTAACAGCTGCCTATCTTGGTGCTGAGCATTAAGAGCCTAGTGTTAGGATTGGTTGGCCTGGTGTCAGGATAATGTGACTGGGTGTGAAATCATGCTACATGTCTGTAGCAGTGCTAGACATCACCACAAACTGCCACACTGCAGACAGTAGCAATATGACTAAAACATTGTTATGTTAAATCTATGTTAAAAAATCCAATCACATACACACACAAACACAATACATGTATTAATATGAGTTGTTGTGTTGTCAATTACTGTAAAAATAAGATTTGTACATCTTATAATTCACTGCAAACACTTATTTAAATGAAATCTAATAGCAGTTTTAGTTTTCCTTCATATGTCTCGTGACCACTGATAGCATTGGTTGTGATCATTACTTGTAAGCTTCACACTTAGCAGACTCTCAATAGTTCTCTAATCCAGATTGCCTCCTTGATCACTTTGTATTTTGCAAACAATTTAGAATGTTCTCTCTGTATCAGCAATAGAATGTTGTCATGAGAAAACTACAATGCTTATCCAACAAAGAAGCTCCAATTTTAGTTTTCCTGTTGCTGGGTTTGTAAGGTTGCTGACTTCCGGTTTTCATGCAAGCAGTGTTCACCCTGAGATTAGAATGTTTCTGACATGTATTCTTGAACCTCATCTCAAAGTCATCTTTCTCTTTGGGACTTAATTCCTAAAATCTGTTGGCAAGCTTCACCACATAAAATAAAAAAGATAAACAATGATTTAAACTTGAGATTAATAATGATGCATTTATGCTTCTGTAAATATATCCCAACCTTTAAAGTCATTCCCTTGCTATTTTATATATCTAGGGCTTGAATGTCATTTATGTACGTCAAAACATCATATTAATTTATAACATAATAAGATATTTACCTAAGAAACACACACTGCAGACTCTGGATGTTTGCTACTGTTAAATGCCTGCACACACTTAAACATGGATATTGTTGAACTTGTAATATTTTTTAGCTGCTTGTTTCTTAGCATTGGGAGACAGCATAAGTTTTGAAATTGTGACATGAGTTGGAAGTACCTTGTATTTTATAAATAAATTTACCAAAACAATTCTTTCACTTGTCAAAAGCATTAGGGATCAACTATAAAGTGATGTATGCAGTAAATGGTCCTTAAAATGGTACAGCTGGTTGTGTTTGGACTAACATGTAGTACATGATGGTACATTTTATCACTTTGTATCTACTATATCTATAAATAACTGTTACACATTCTTCTGAAATTCAAAAAATTTTGCCTGTGATTGTAGTTATTAATCCGTTTAAAGTATTTTTCAAAATAATATCATATGTTAATTTTGATTTCTTTCTGGTAAATCTTTTGTCCATCTGAATATTGATTGTATCTATACACACTATAGATTGATGATTAACTTCTTTAACTTAAAAGTACATATGCTACTATACTGAAATAAATATTGCCCACCCAGCTCCTATTTAAATATAAGCAAAGGCCTTTCATTGACTTAATGATTTCAAAATAAAAGAATTCAAGCAAGAAAGTACAATCTGTGTTCTATAACAATCAAATTTTTACACAAGAGATATGCAAGAATTCAAAGCAAAACATGACTTTAAATGTGTCATCAACAAGAGGATAATAATCTCAAAAACATAAATGACTTTAAAGCGCATGGCAAATCAAGTTCATTAGCATAAAATTTAACTGCACTTGCAGCGATTGGTTAAGCAGGTTTATGCATGTTGATGTGACACGAGGAATCTCCTACATAGGCATCCGTGGGTGATAAAATGAAAATAGAAGATTGTTTCCTGTGGTTTGCAGCAATGATATAATAGTATATTTTATTGGGAAAATGACATTAGCAGTGATGCTGTGTTTATCTCAGTCTGAGTAATGTCTCTATTTGTGTCATGAGGGAACCAAAACAACAACTGAAAACTGTAAAATATATAGAGTATACCAAAAGGGAGGGAGAAGAAGCTACGTTAGTTCATGGGATCTTAAACAAACTCCCACTCCTAACTTCATGTTGTGCAGTGCATGCATCTATTAAGCACAATAATCGAATAATAATAAAATCAATAATTGTGTTTTTAAATCATTTGCTCACCTCACCATGCCAAGGCAAAGTTTCTAAGAATTGTGTTGTTCAAGTTGATGAATTATTATATTGTAAAATCAGTGATTTATGTAGCGTTGTGATGTATATAAAGGTTCTTTGCACCAATATTATGTGGCATATACAATAATGGCGACCTTTTGCCTCATGTTAAGTATCAATTACCACATTTTATGAGCTAATGAGTTGACAGAGAAGCTCTCAGGTCACTTTACCACCCCTTAGGTAAACTAGTATTTTCTAGTGATGCCCTATTTTTACTTAATAGTTCTTTTATTGATAAATTCCCACTGAAGATCTCGACATAGCTTCTCAACCTAGTTTATCCAGTAAAGCAAGTGGATACAGAATTTCACTTGTCTAAATACTTGGTGTTCTTATCAGATCTTGAGATGAAAAATGGAACATACAAAAAATACTTTATAAAGCAATAGTGTAAATTGTAGTTGTACTGATTAAAGGGTGCTGATAGTCATATTTTTGACCTGGTCTTTATATTCATCATAAGTAAATTTGAAAATGGCATGCTGTTTGATAAAATTAAATAATGAAGGCTTATGTCACTGCAGATTCAATAAGATTATCTCAATATACCCAAAAGTGGGCAGGATTACTGGTAATTACATTATTGAAGTGGAATTTAGACTTTTTATGCATGTAATATTTGAATGCTTTAGTGGATTGAAACCAATTTGATATGAGACACTATGTTAACAATACCAAAATTACGATTTCAACATTACACAGAGTTATGGTTATACATGTAGTTTCACTTGAAACTTTGCCCTTAAGTTTCCTTTTATTTGCTTCAAACAGACATTGTGCAATGAAACCAGTATAAAATAGATTCAAGTCACAGTTCAAAGTTGGCATTTTCCAGTAAAGTTGTTATAGTCCTAATTTGACTTGGAACTTTGTTGCTCAGTCACATCATTTTGGCAGGGACATTTGTATTGTATGGATAAATTCATATTTTGATGCTTTTTGAAAAATTAAGTTGCATTGTATTATCTTGGAAATTCTGTTTGAAGCAGAAGATATAGGAGTGCTGGGCTCAATCCTTGGTCATTGTGCTTCCCAAGAAAGGAAACCTGTGCCAAAACTCCAGAACTGTCAGTTTTATCCTAGCAAAGTCATGCTGAAGATAATTCTCAACAGACTTAAAAGCCATTAGCAGAGAAACTTATTGCTGAAGAGCAGGAAAGCTTTCAAGCAGGAAGGAGCACCCCAGAACAAATCTTTAATCTCAGACTCCTTTGTGATAAATACCTTCAGCATCAGCAGAATATATACTATGTCTTTATAGATTTCAGAAAGGCTTTTGCTAGGGTATGGCATGCAGCTTTATGGGCAACTATGAGGAAGTACATCAGCTCCAACCTGGTGCAGGTTCTTGAGCACCTATATGACAAAGCTACTAGTCAATGGCAGCAGAGGAGATTGGTTTCGACAACAGTTGGAGTCAGACAGGGATGTATAATGTCACCTAAACTCTTCAATATTTTCCTGGAAAGGTTCATGGATGATGCCTTGCATGATCATAAGGGCACTGTCAGTATTGGAGGAAGAACAATCACCAACTTTAACTTTACAGATGATATTGAAAAAGAACTGGCTGACTTGGTTGAGTGCATTGACACAACCACCATAGTGCCAACAAAACCAAACTGATGACAAACCGTATGAATGGCATCAGTGCAGAAATAAAGGTCAGTGGACAGAAACTGGAAAGAGTCACAAGCTTCAAGTACTTGGGATCAATTATCACAGATAAGGACTCCAAACCAGAACTACTATGCAAGATTGCCCAGACAACATCAGCAATAACAAGGTTGAGACCAATACAGACAGATACCAACATTGCTTTTGGTTCCATTTTAAAATAAGGCTGACGTGCTCGATTGTCATATCTATTTTTCTGTATGCTTGTTTAACATGGACGCTCACATCATATCTACAAAGAAGAATTCAAACCTTCAAAATGAGGTGCTACCACAAGATCTAAGGCATCTCATACATTGACCATGGAAACAATAAAAAAAAAGTCCACAACAGGATCCAATGAGCCATTGGATCGTATGAATACCTCTTGGCCACTGTAAAAAAGCTCAAACTGAAGTGGTATGGTCATGTCTCAAGATCATCTGGACTGGCAAAAACTATCTTGCAGGGCACAATGCGAGGGTACAGAAGAAGAGGCAGACAGAAAAAGAGATGGAAGGACAACATTAGGGAGTGGACAGGCATGGGATTTGGAGATTCCCAAAGGGCAGTAGAGAATAGGGAATAATGTAGAGAATTGGTTGTAAAGTCAATTGTGTATGCCCCAATGACCTCTTAGGTGAAGGGATTGATGATGATGATGATGATGATGATGATGATGATGATGATGATGATGATGATGATGATGATGATGATGATGATGATGATCATCATCATCATCATCATCATCATCATCATCATCATGATACTTTAGAAGAAATTTGCATGTTAAGCATTTTTTGTCATGTTTTGACATCTTTCTATCCATTTGTGTGTCTGTAACCTATTTTGTTTCTGTAAAGTGTCTAGAGTTCTCCAAAATCTACAACTGTCAGACTTTGTAAACTACTTCCATTTAGGGTAATAGAAAAGCCTATTGAATTCTTGGTCAAAAGGTCAAACGTTAAGACTAGAATGCTTTCTGTCAAATTTTCAGTCACGTTCTGTTGAGCAGTTTTTGAGAAGAAGTATTTGAATTTTTAAAACTTGCAAAGATGGTCATATTTGATGATAGGTAAGCATTATCAATATGAGAATTAAATCTGTTCATCTCAGAATACTTTCTGTATATTTTTGTTTGAATTTTGTTTAATGGCTTTTGAGAAATCATTTCAATGTTTTTCAAAATTTAGTAATGTCAGCTATATATGATGGCAGATAAGCATCATTTATACAAATTTGAAAGCCCTCCGTGCCAGCACATGTAATTTTGTTAAGTCTTTGTGATGTACAAATGTTTGTTACTTTTTTGAAATGGCAAACAGATTTTAGACAGATCTATATAATTTTACAAGCTTGAAAGCTTTTCATGTAAGGACACATTCTGTCAAATTATGTCAAATTTGAGCTTTTTTGAGGTGCTGTTTAATGGTGTTTCTAATTTTAGTAATGGTAACCATGTTTGAATTGGAGGTCAGCATCATTTGCACAGCTCTAGAAGCCATTCATGCCAGGATGCTCTCAGCCAAATGTTTTTGAATTTTGTCCATTGGGTTTTGAGAAGTTTAGAAGAAAAGAAATCCTGACATTTGACTCTGTGAATATACCATGAGCTCATTTGACGTTGATCATGGTTTCAGATGGAAACAAAATTGTACATGTCAAATTTTCATTAACAGTTTAACTTAATTGATATAAATTTGTTCTGATCTGATGGGCAACCTATTTGCTGTTTAAACTTTTTATGTGATTTGTGCCTTTAGGTACTTGTGGCACTAATGGGGTAACAGTTATTTGCATAGATAGTGCGCCTCATTGCACCATAATGGAGAATGGATTTAATAATCCTCTTATTATGTGATGTGTAAAAGTACCCTTGAGCTGTGTAACAAAGGGCTTCCCTCCAAATGAGCTGATCTAAATCTTTAACTTGGGTAATTAAGAATTTCCTGTTCAATTTCTCTTTCTATGCTTGATCAATAAAGGTTTGTTCTGTAAGCAAGGTTGTTCTGTAAGGGAATTTATTGTGTTCATATTTATCTTGCCAGTTAAGCTATTAGAGAATTATAATATAGTTGAAGCATTGTACTTTTTTTTCCCCTATCATTTAATCTAAATCAATTTGTTTTCACAGTGTTAACTGTGTTATTCAATCAGGAGCAACAATGAAACCTTGTGTGAAATAAGGATACACATACTTAGTTGACAGCAAATTAATTAACTGGATACTTTGTAGCATTAATCAATACCTTGAGTTTTTAATAGCAGACACTTGATAATAATAATAATAATAATAATAATGATGATGATGATGATGATGATGATGATGATGATGATGATAATGTAATAATAAATTTTGATTTATGAACTTGCCACAATTATTACAATACAAAAACTAGCTTCCCTTTTTGCCCACAAGTGTTTACCTGTGCAAAGTTAATTTTGATTGCAAACTTTTTGTCACACACATTCACATTCACACACACTTATGGTATGCTAGAATAAAATTTTTTAATAAATGACTTTTTAGTAATTTTTGTTGTTGTAGTTGCTTTTAACAGCACTGATGGCAAACACTGAATATACTGAGGTACATGTACCTGACCCAGGCTGGCCTCAGTCAGGTGTGGAACTGATGATCCTTTGATTAAGAGTCTGAGCTGCTGCAACTCCCAACAAATTTGTTTGATAAATAACTTTGAATAATTTTTGATGTTGAATGTTTTTTTTTATGTTAGTATTCACTTCACATGCAGAGGAATTGACCCAGATTGGCCTGGGCAGGTAGGGAACTGATGGTAGATGGACAGAAATTTACAGGGCAGAAATGTCCAAACATGCACAGAAAGTCATGGGAGAAAAGGTCACACTTTGAAATACCATAGTCTTGGAACATAAAGTCATGCTTTGAATCATTGAAAACTTATTTATAAAAAAGTGTCATTATGTTCTCATATTCTTAATGATCACAGTGAATTATTGATGTATTCACATGAAAATGGTAATTTTCTGGAAATAGAAATATTAAGGGCCAATTGTACAACAAGCATATAATATTGAGATCACTAAAGTTTATTTAAGGCTAACTCTGAGACAAGAAAGATAGTTTTGTTATGGATAATCCAGGTAGAATTTTGGATATAGTCTTTAAGATGCAGTAGGTATCCAAGTCATAAAGAGAGAACCACAACACCTAGTTCTAATGCTGAAAAGACTAAAATGTTCTGTACTGGACATGTGTTGGGCAGGAGAAGACCATTCCTGAGTTTCTTCATTGTTTTCTTACGAAAACAATATATACAGGATATACAGAATTTCAACAAGAATTATAAAACTAAACTGTATTAACCATTTCAATTAAATCAGTAATGAACTTTTGCATTAGCAGTGACAGATATAATGTGATTATTTTGTTAATACCGTTTACTCTCAAATTTTTTTCAGACTGCTATAAAATATATTGATAATATTACTTTATTTATTATCTTAATTTCTCAGTGGAGAAGGTGAAATTAAGTGATTTGTTCATATGAAAACCGTCAATTCAAAGTGTGACTATATCCTTCGACTTTTTTTTTGTCCTACATATTAAACATTATGGTAAAAATTAAAATAGTGACTTTGTGACTCTCTATCCTGTAACTTTCTTTCCTATAACCAAAACCTATGACCCACTGATTATGAGTTTGAGCTATTACATAACTGGAACCAATGACCCATTGATTATGAGTTTGAGATACTACATAACCAGAACTGATGACCCATTGATTATGAGTTTGAGCTACTGATGACCCATTGATTATGAGTTTGAGCTACTACATAACTGGAACCAATGACCCATTGATTATGAATTTGAGCTACTACATAAATGGAACTGATGACTCATTGATTATGAGTTTGAGCTACTACAGCTCCAGACATACAATAAATAAAAATCTTAATATCAGCACATGTCTTTGATAATGTTTTTTGACTTTGTTTTAAGGTTAGTTGCATTTTAGAAATGTTATAAAAGAGACATTACAACTGAACTCAGAAAACTTCATTGCAACCATTATACAACCTCACTGAGTTAGTTCAATGCATTTAATAACCAGATAGTGAAAGTATCTCATTGCTCAGTTGCACAAGGTCATTAGTAAGCATGATATGATTTAGCTAATTAATATTAATATTAATGTTAGACTTATGGCACGTTGTCACTGATTTTCAGAGGGGAATTTATGAAATTTATTTGGCATTCACACAGTTGCATGTTCTAGAGAGTCAAAATACTAACATTCATTTCAGGTCTATGTTTGAGTGACTAATCTATTATCAGCTTTTGGTTTGTTACTTAATATCTTGGATCCTACTTCATCTACAGTTTTGAAAATTGGTTTGTGGATATGTTGGAACAAAAGTGACTCGGTCATGCCAAATGGGGCCAACTGGATCCACATTTAATCCTTTAATGGCTTCTGTATTTTCAGCTTTCTGTTTGTTAAACCACCAATGTCTGGGACCCTGTTTCACTAAGTCTCGTGAAAATTGGTATGTGACTGTGCCAGAAAGAAAGTAACTTTATTATGCCAAAACTAGTTCATTGTAATGTGACTGAGTGACTGAGTGAACTTTTAATTTTAATTTTAAAGATTTCATTAATTATATTCTCTGTATCTTGGACTCTGTTTCATGTACACTTCAGGAAATTGTTTATGTGGATTTATAAGAATAACAGAACCATAATAACACTAAGTTGATGTGACATTATAATTGAGAGACATTTCCATTGTTGATCCTGTAAAATAAAACTAGGTCAATGTGATCAAATTTTCATGCATGAGGTGATGTGTTTTTCAGCTATTTATTATACCCCTAATGTATTAAAACCTTTTCTACCAAATGCATCAAATTGGTATGTGGATGTATGTTAAAGGGAGCAACTCAACCATACCAAAAGTAGGTCACTGACCTAACTTTTGCTCTTGAATGGCTATGATATATATATATATATATATATATATATATATATATATATATATATATATATATATATATATATATATATATATATATATATATATATATATATCTGGATCAGTTTTTTATATAGTCAGCTGCTGTAAATCTATTCCTGATGGCAGAATTGTGTTTAATATCCATAAATGCAAACCAGAATGTAAGAGTGTCAGTATTTCTTTTCTTTCAGATGTTCCCCCATGTCAGATTGATGATATCACATTTCAAGCAGGGAGGACACCAAAAGCCAAATGGGATCCATTCTTCTGTGTGATTCGACAAGACCTGAAGACCTTCACTTGCCATAAATTTGAGGAGGTAGAGGTCAATTATATAGTGGTCATTAAATTTTGAACATAGAAGAGCCTTGAGTGCCTAACTGATGAGACTTTAATTTATCTCAGAACATTTTTCTCAAACGTAATGATGGCAATGATGATGTTGGTGGTTGTGATGGTGGTGGTATTTGTGGTATTAGCAGCTTAAGTTCGATCCTGATAACTACAGAGGTCCTATTAATGCATATATTTGCATCCTGGATAGAAAATAATCAATTAGGATTAAAAAAAAACCATCCAGCTTTGAACTGATGTCAGTAGTTAGAATGGGATGCACTTGATAAAAATTTGCATCTGAGTTTGTAATAGTTTTGTTTATATTCATTCTGAATAATCCTCCAAGACATGAGAGAAGGTTTCAAATATCTACTGAAATGATGTATACAAATCTTTGTTCATTTCTATACAAAGGAGTCCCAGTCATTTTCATTATCTACTGTAAGTGCAAATGTGGTGATGAAAGAGGTCTTTTGGATTCTGTACTAGTCTGGTTCCCAATCTTTGCCTAGCTAATTTTAGTTTGAAGAGCTGTAGTTGGGATTCAGATCAGTGTACAGTAATGTGCTCTGTTTTCATGTAAACCAAGTGGTGCATGCTCCTAAATTATAGGAATAGTCTATTGTGGTTTTCTCCCAAAATCAGTGATGTGTGCATTTTATTACTGTGCTGTAACTTATATATATATATATATATATATATATATATATATATATATATATATATATATATATATATATATATATATATATATATATATATACACACACACACACACATACAAACACACACACACACACACACACACACACATGGTATTTAATTAGTGCTTGTGCTTCAGGGAATAGTTTTAATAGCTTAGCCTTCATATTTGTTTGGATTAAAATGTGTGGATTTAAATTCTAATAGGAATGTTTGCTACCTCTAATTAGAACTAAGCATGTTTGCATTTTATCTCTGTACAATGCATTGTTCAATCAGATATAGATGAATCACAACCATAGATAAATTTTAGACCAGTGTATTGCAGACATTAAAGTAAGATTATTTTATATCATGTAGGTTTTTATGATGGCAGTTTGAATTGAATGGATTTCTGTAAAAAGAAAAAGAGTAATAAATCTAATCTTGGTAGAACATTTTATTATTCTTTTCATTTTCACCAGTAGCATTACTTTTCTTTTTCTTGTCATCCTTACATATCTGACAACACATATATATTAAATGCAGTGAGTAGGAAAGACAGATGCTATAAATTGTCTTCATACCTGTACATGTGCATTGTCACAATATTAATTGCTTTGTAATTCTTTTTATTCTTAATACAACAGCTAAAATTAAACAGACATATGTGAAAGATAATATTTATTGCAGTAATGAAGTTGAATTACCAACTACCTGAGCCTTGTTGATCTTTAGGAAGATATTAGTTGGGAAATATGGAGAGATGAGGGGTCTGCATCACACATAATTAATTTTTCATTGGTCCATAAATTAATAATTAAAAGCAAACATCAGATCCATGAAAATCAATAATTCACAAAAATAGTGAAACCACAATATTCAAGAAAAATCTTAACATAGAGTTCAAAACAATGCAATATCTTTGGTATCTGGTTAAAAACTCACCTATTACAAAGATATTCTAACACTCATTATTCATCTGTTAACTTGAAGTGGATAGATCATCAACACTTTAAATATATATGATCAATTACAGTATATTTAATTATTGCAGAGGTCATATATTAGTGGGAAAGATGGAAGAGGTAAGAGTGGTTGGGATCAGTACTGGATTTACCTTTGTGCTTAGGTGTGCTTAAGCACAAGGCTGCCTGTTGGCCAGGAGGTCCATCTTCTTGGCAAAAAAAAAAATTATGATGAATTTTTCATTGTAAGGGGCCTCATAACTTAACTAGCACAGGCCTAATTTGTCCTAACTCTGGCACTGGTTGTAATCCATTTAATCTGAAAGATTTCATTTTATGAAGGTTTTGCAATGCAATAATATATATATGTATATTAACTTCACCAGTGTTCATAGTATTGCTGAATAATAATATCTTAAATATAAGTCAGTAAGCAATGTGAAAAGATAATGTCTTAGAGCTCTACATTTTTGACAATGTCACAGATGTTCATCTGTTATAGTATGTCTGAATGAAATATGGTTATTGTTGTATTGGAATTGCCTTGACAAATCAAAAATAATTATCAGATGTACATTAAAGTTTGTTTCACATACAAATTTTAACCTCTCTGTAACATCGTTAGATTTTAAGGTCAGTGTCAGCAAATGTAGCTAAAAATACCTCATTTTTTTCACATGAAGCATTTTAAACAATTACAGTTACAGATAGGGTAAAATTAGTGATGCTGTGTTGAATGAATTACACTGTATAGTATATTACTCTGCAGAAAGTCATACATTTTGTTTGATGGACATTTTTTTCCCAAATAAAGCAACTGGAATCAATTTGGACTACCTCTGCTTTTTCTGTGATTGATTGACCAATAAGTTGCAAATTAAAAAATAGTGTAATAACTATTTAGCTTTTTGGTCAAGCCTTGTTTCATACTGTTAAGAATATTTAATTTGCATTGTTTGTTTTGTTTTTTTATTTGTTATATGATAAGGAAAATTTTATTTTTGACTTCATCTTATCCAAAAATCAGGTTCATTTTCTACCTTACTTGAATCATTGATTTTGGTTTTGTAAACAACATGTTTATCTCAATCTGCATCCAGAACATTGGAAATTCCCCATAAAATGCTGCATCTACCCATTGTTGACCACATCTTATATTATAATTTTAGTAACAGATTTTCTGATTATAACTAAGAGTTTATCTTGTAATTGTTTGGAACCTTCCAAAATGAAGTTTTTTCCATTAGGCAATACTTTTGTTTAGAAAATGCTAATTGTGACCTGAGGTCAAGTAGAGGACTTCATAGTATTGTTCATTTAGAAGTTATTAATTCTTGCTGTAAGATCTAAGCAGAATCAGTTGTATTATTGTTGTTTCCAGTATTTATATGGGCTAGAATATATTTATTCAAATTATTTAATTCAGGTTATTCTTCTGTTGAAAAACAGAGTACACAAAAAAAAACATTCTTGGAAACAGAAACTTGAATTAGTGAAATAAGGATATATTCTTCAATTATATTATTGTGATTCAACAAAAAACTGTTGGTATATCACTACAACACAGACCACTACAAGCAAGTCAGTACTTTCAGTATTGGTTTATTTTGGAATACCACTAATGTTTATTTAGAACTTTGATCATTATGACCTGATTTAGAAGTTCTAAGATTATTTGGGATTTATTTTGCATTACAAAAAGATACATTATTTGTACATTTTCACTTTATATTCTAGGGTAGTAAATTATTTGTTGAATTTTATAAAACTTGTTGGGTTTTGCTTTTTTCTATTTCTTAGTTTCAGACCATAGAATTGTAATACATATATGAGATTTCATCTTATTGGTAGTTTGGAGTTAGATCATGGTACATTTTATAAAGATGAAATTATGTAATATCAAGAACCCCACTTGTTGAGCCACTACAAAATTTCATTGACTCTTATGGGGTTTTTTTTAGGTTTTCTTAGTACTTGTCAAGTGTGGCTGACTTGAACAAGACCTACTTATATAGTTATACATTTTATTCTATCAGGTTAATCTGATCAACCTTTCCTCAGAGATAACTGTATGAGTGGTGAATATTATTCTGCAATATTTCCTAATCTTTTTTACAGTTAACTGGTCTTGTAGAAAAACTTTTGTTGTTAAATTGGGTAAATATTGTGTGATATTTAATTAATTTAGAAGTCTTATACAGCAGTTTGCTATATACCTTTTTGTTAAATATGACATGATGGTTATTGTATAAATGTTAACAAAGACTCAATTAATCACAAGTTTATATTATGTGGTCTAAATATTAAGATAGAAAGGTGCAACCCAGCAGTATTGGGTCTTCAGTGATGGGTATTATACTTTAAGCCTATAGGGGTTACCTCCCTTGCTTTAGTTCACATGCGTCCACATTGCAAGGGGTGTAACCCCTGTAAGCTTGTGTGCTAGGTTTAATTGTCACAGTTTTGTTTGTTTATAACATTTGATTTGTATATGTGTTTTAATGCAAATCCATCAACACATTTTACTGATGGTAACAAGAAATTATTTTTATCAGTGTTAAATTACCATTTTTCTTATGGTCATCTCCCATTTTCTTTCCTGAAGCAAAGTAGAGCTAAACATGTAAGTCACTGCCCTAAAAAGGAAATGCCTTGCTAAATTGGTATACCTGTGTGGAAAAGGAATACATTTAGGTTATGTAGATAGGGTTATTTTAAAATGCATTTGTAAATGTAAATGTTTAAAGAAAATTTTCTCACCAGTTTCTTAGTAGTAATTATTTGTTTTTGTGCAGTTCTTTATTTTTTTAATGTTGGCACCATATTGGGCATGTTTGTCCAATGCCACTGGATGCACTAGCTAAAATAGACTAATGAATGAAGGAAGGAAGGAAGGAAGGAAGGTAGGAAGGAACTGTTGTGCTGAGGTGCTGTTAAACAATGTTGCATAAATTGAGAATTCATTATAACATGCTTCATTATGATACAAATTGGATGACATATATGGCTTCTAAATTGTTTTAATTATGTTAAGAATTGCTTGAAATGACAACAACTTTAGTGCAAAATAAACAAGAGTGTGATGCAATAATTAGGCACAATATGTTGTATTCAATGTTGCTTATTTTTGAAAGATGTTAAATCCTTGAAAAGCTGACAGTTTTGTTAATCTAAATGTGATTGAACAATGAGCAATAAAACCATTATATGTTCTTTGCATATTTTGTTGAATACCTGCTGAATCACCCATCATACATATACTTTGAAACAATGTTTATTGCTACATAACCCACATCCCTCCCCATCATTGTTTTTTTTGAGTTAGAAATGCTGACAATTGCTTCAAAACACTGCCATATATACAAGGCCCTTGTCATTGTGATCCTACAGTTACATGTATAATCCTGGTATCCACTTTTGACTGAACATATCCATTTAAGTTGTAAGGGTGGAGATTTGCTGTTATACTTAAACATACTAATCCCTGATTTTGCTCTGCAGTACTGCAAAGTCATAGTTACTAACACAAGTTTTGATAAATATAGGTTTTCCTTTATCTTTTAGAGAATGGCAAATCTTTTTATGTAGCTCCTTTATGTAATGTGTTTTAGTAACTTTCAAGCCAAAATAAACAATTTCTTTTTTTAGAAGCTCCTCATGTCTGATTTATGAATTTTTGTTGTCAGTAAAAGATCAGATCCACTGAATATGTCCTGTAAATATGAATGTTTTGTAAATGTTCTGTTTCATAAGTTAGCATGAGTGTATTTTTGTTACCAAGAAATTTTATATTTGAATTTGAGTTAAATCTATAGAAAAATTAGAGACATTCTTCTTCTTTGTACATACTTTTGATGGAATTACTGTTTTATACACTGTGAGATTTACACTGATATTGGCTAAAGGGTACACTTGTTGCAGATATATATATATGCTTCATGTACCATTTTTTTTATACCTGTAATTGTATGTACTAGTGAATGGATGTCTTCCCAAAAATAATATGTAATAACTGTTTCAAATATTTCATGTTTAATAATGCATTATAATTTAACTGCTTCATTGAAGCCTTTATTTGTACACCTTCTCCAATTGCCTTGTATAGCTAAGTGGATATATGTGCAATATTGTCTTTAGTCAAGTTGATTTGGTCACAGGGGCTTGCATGTTGCTTACAATTTACATACGTGTAATATATAATAAATGCATAGTATTATATAGTACATATATGACAGTAAATTGTAAGCAAAGAAACAGCCCATGTGGATTTGGTTAGATATTGCAGAGTGTGGTACACTGCATCATGGTACATTTGTCGACCGTGACCATTGTGCTAAAGCAGGGTTGCACTGTATATAGACATACATCTTAATCAAAAGACTGTTTCAATTTAATAGACACCCCTAAGTTTCATCATCATTAATATCCTTATGTAAGTATGTATGTATGTATGTATGTATGTATGTATGTATGTATGTATGTATGTATGTATGTATGTATGTATGTATGTATGTATGTATGTATGTATGTATGTATGTATGTATGTATGTATGTGTGTGTGTGTGTGTGTGCATGCATATGTATGTATGTATGTATGTATGTATGTATGTATGTATGTATGTATGTATGTATGTATGTATGCATGTATGTATGTATTATGCATGTATGTATATGTATGTATATGTATGTATGTATGTATGTATGTATGTATGTATGTATGTATGTATGTATGTATGTATGTATGTATGTATGTATGTATGTATGCATGCATGCATTCACATATAGCATCATCTAGGCTATATAATATTGAGTCAGTTTAAGTTTCACGCAAAGGGAATACAAAACTAAAGGCAAAGGCATAAAAGGTATCAAATCCTTTGAATAAAATGTAAAGTTTGTTGTATGTGCCACATTCTTTTAAAAGTACAAGACCTTAAATTCTGAGCTGAAACGTTATATTGCAACATACCAAAGGGGACAAAGGTTGTCTCTCAACAGTTGCTTGTTACAGCATTTAGAATGGCACATTGAGTCTGTTGAAGATCATCTATTTTGGTGGGCTTAGTTTAGATGATTTATTTTAACTCTGTGTTTAATTCAGCTGCATGTAGACGTAATTGCAGCAAGAAGTAGGAACAATGTTATTGCATATTGCATATATGTGAGCTGAATTTTGTACTATATACTTGATGCCATTGAATTGCAAATGCCCATAACATGCAGATGTGCTTTTAAAGGTCTGATCTTTTATGTCAAAATGTTATTACCATTTTCAGTTTATATTATGTCTCCATCTTGGCAGAACCTTGTAATAAGAATAGTTTAGGAACCAACATAAACATAATCTGATGCAGTTTGGATCTTGATGTACTTATTATTGGTTTTATCTTGACTCCATGGAGGATAGTTATGGCGCAAGTTCAAGAACCATTCAGTGTATTCTGATGTAGTTTGGTATATACATAGTCTCATAGACTTATAGCTGAGTGACTTTTATGGGTCCAGTCTCATTTCTAATAGATATGGCTGCATGATAACTTGTTCTGACTTTGGTTTCTGAAAGAAAATTTCAACAATGGTTTTTGGCATGCAACTTTTATTTCATGAGCCCTTGAATGACTTGAATTTAAACATTCAGTGTTATTATTTAGAAGGCTTATGTCTTGGCTGTACATCCTCCAAGCATTGATTTTTGCAGTATAATTTTAATGAGGAATATTGCATTTAAGCCAGAGCTGTATATCAAGTTGCATTTTCATCATTCAGCCTGAATTTTGAAGAGTTATTGTTCCTGAATTCCTATCTTTTTTAAAAATACTTTGGTTGTCCTACAAAAGTTCATTTAACACTCTTGATACTAATTTAGTTCACATGGGAAACCTATGCAAATACAATGAGGTTCAAAATTCAGTAACTTCAGAGTTTTGAATGCTCATGATCAAACATCTGTTTATCATAATAGATACATACGATATCAGCTTCTGTGTAGAGAAAACCATATAAGCAGCATCATTTTCTGGAACTACATGTGTTTGAAGCATGTTCTTTTCATTTCACACCAAAGAGTTATTATGTGATAATTTTAGTAACAAGTTTTTCTGCCTCACATACATCAATAAAAACAATGTCTCTGTTTTTTTCAGTTACAACCATGATAAGCTCTCAAAAGTTTTTTCGAAAATCTTTCTTTCATTATCAACCAATCCTGGCCATCCAAACACATATATACTCTATTTTATCTTTGCCCATTTCTTGGCTGTTTCCTGTTGTTGCATATATGTAACTAGCATCAAGAGTCTACTAAGGTCATGCCAGTCAGATTGTGACAGGACTCCACTCATTGCTGTTTGGTCTGGTTTTTTGGAAAGATGCCTCACAATCTTTCTAATTTATAATGTTTATTGCAGAATTATGCTATGCTTTTTGTGCACTTTCAAGTAAATCAGTAACTTAAGTTTTAATAAAATCTACATTAGTGTTGTTCTAGCATTGTAAAATTGGTTCCATTTTGATAAATGTTTACCTTATGCTTTACATGTGATTAGAAACTTTCCACTTTAGAATCTAGTCATATAAATTACAAAAAAGTAGACAATACATGTTACAATTATCTGCAGTGAAATATCAGCACTGATGGATGACAGAAGATGAAATTATATGCAGGCAACACTAGTTTCATGAACAGTTGCAGTTCCTTGTTTTTTTTCTTGTTTTCTACATATGTGTAGTTTTATTTTGTATTTCTTTAGAAAAAAAAATGTCATCATCATCATTATTATCCTTATCTGCTTATAAGATTGGTAGTATATTTTGCCAAATCATAAGAATTGTTTTTTTAACTTTCTTCAATAGGTCAGAGAATTGCCGGGATTGATAGAATTGCCAAATATTCGTTTAGATGAAGGAAAGTGGGAATTTGACAGAAGATGGGGTTATGAGACACTGAAAAGTATCAAGGAAAATGCCTTACAGCACAGAGGTAAGATATAAAAAGTATCAAGAAAAATGCCTTACAGCACAGAGGCAAGATGTAAAAAGGATCAAGATGATATACAGCACAGGTAAGGTGCAAAAAGTATTAAGGAAAATGCCTTAAAGCACAGAGATAAGATATAAACAGAGATTAATAATCTTTACAGCATCTTTCACTACAACTTTGACCTTTAACCTGTTATATTATTTAGAACATTTACTTCAAAAAATTATAGATGCAGATACAAGATATAGTTCTTGATAGAAAATTTTTAAAAGAAATTTGGCTTGCTGAATCTGATTACACACAATCTGAGTGAATACTAGATCAGTTACTTTGTTTTGCCGCATGTACAATTTATTGATGGTTTGTAAAGCAGCCAGTCCAAATAGCATAGTTAGCTCATTGAGGTCCTTGTGGTTGAAAGACTTACTCATGCTAGATTTTTCATTAAGTATTGAGGGAGATATTCATCAACTTAACCAGTGCCAAACAAGACTGTTTGAGATGATCTAAATTGAAAATAGATACTATACCTATCCTGGAATTAAAGAGCATGTAGAATGCACTGGAATACAGTTTGATAAGGGTCTAAATCAGTTGTTTTTGTTCTACTGAAGGATTATTTTAGAGAGGTTTACACCAGAAATGTCCTGATTAATCACTTAACATTACTGTTGGATTGTATCAACATTCTCTGAATCATTTATTGGAATTTCTACCTTGTCCTTAGGTTAGTGCATTTGGGTTTTATACAACTGATTAATAAAAAAAATCAGAAATCTGTGGATTTATAGCCTTAGAGCTTTTTCTAATTTTTCTAAAATTGTAGACAGCATTGATGCCCCAGATATTAAATTGTATGAAAAATGATTCTTCAGTAAGCATATGAGAGACATCTCTGATTGTCATAGAAACGCAATGATTCAGAGGTCAAAATATGTCTCCTTTGCCCCCCCTCCATAATTCTGAAAATAACAACAATTGTGTTTTATATTGTGTCCAGGCCAAATTTAAATTCTTTACATATGACAACCCACCGCCATGAAAAAAGACTCTGAAGTTATTAATTAATTTTAAAGGAATGTAGACTCTGGTGCTGTGGTTCACTGTTACATATTCATATAGCTTTTTTGAGAATTCATTGATATACACTAAAGTCTGAATATTTTCCTTTAAATGATGAAGCAGATAGACTGTAAATTTATCAGAAAAACTTTGACATATTACCCCTACCCTAATAAAAATGGAATAAAGTTAGGGTCATGCCTTTTTTCTTATATACAGGGTTTTGTTAGGTAGGGAGGCAATTATACTTTTTTATATGTCTACCATTTATTATGTTATGATGTTATCCAACTGTCAATCTGTCTGCCATAAAACTTGGTGAACTTGGGGTAAGTAAAAACTTTAGGGGGGGGGGAAAACCCTCAAAAATCAAGGTCAATGTGAGTTAAAAGAAGAAAATGGTTTCTGCAGAAAAAATCAAGTTCTTCCCTGTCTATACAGTTGCTAAACTTTGTGGATGGCTTTGTAGTTGGGGTAAAGAAGAGCAAGATATTCTGGTGAAACTTGTAGAACTTGGCTTTTTATGATCATATGTAAGCTTAAATTAGTAATGAAATTATTGTTTTGTGATGGTGAACAAGACATATTAATTTCAGTGATTATTTAACATGGTGATGATTTATTTTATTGGATGATTTAAAGCAGGGTCTCAAACACAAACTCAAACCAAGCTGTGGGTCACATGAGGACATTTATGATGGCCCAAGGGCCCCACAACCTTGTTATCTCTCATGACACCATGTAATGCCAATCATTTTGTGGGCCACAGGATATGGCTTGGCAGACTGCATAGGGTCTGTTGGCTAAATGTTTGAGACCCATGAATTAAAGGGAGCAGGTTACACTAATCTTGTGTAGAACATAAATTTTGGAAAGAACAACATGCATATATTTTTATGATGTCATTGACTGGTGAGCATAAAATCTTGATAAAATAATAATAATAATAATAATAATAATAATAATAATAATAATAATAATAATAATAATAATAATAATAATAATAATAATAATAATAGTAATAATAATAATAAAAAAAATATGAATGAATGATGTTTTGTTCTGAAACTGTGGACAGAGGTTACTTGTCTACAGTGACTTAATTTTGCATTTTGGCTGGCTGCTGTCAACGTGTTTGACTGTATTTTGTTTTGTTGTACGAAAATTGTGAGGTTTTAATATGAGTGGCAAATGAGTGATTAGAAATTAATCATCTTTGTTGTTTGACCACAAAATAAAGTATATCCAGTATTTAAATAGGAAGAGAAATATATTATTATATGCCACATTTGTTTCTGAGTTGAAAGTTTGAAAATTAAACTCCAAAATAGTAGTGAAACAATATGTGCCATAATTATTGTGTTGCTTTGTAAATTTTCCTGGCACAACCCTCCCTCCAAGGACCTTGTTCTATCCAAACAGTAATTGGATCTCTAGAATCAGAGACAGCATGATCATAGTCTGAAATTTGGAATATCGCCCTTCTTTTCCATGGACATTCTACACATATTTCTTCTTATATCTGAACATTTATAAGACATTCTACACATATCTCTTCTTATATCTGAACATTTATAAATTCAAGTCTTGTGTCAAGTGACAGTTGTATCATTATTTTGTGCTGTATTTATTATCTTGTCCTTGCTTTCATTTTTTTTCCAATTTTGTTGATCATTAGGTTTTGATTACATAGATATCAGAGTGATGATTTTCGTTTCATCTCTGAGATAGTATCTGGCATCAATAATTTCTACTCACCTTTTTTTTTTCTTTTTTTCTTTCCACTTTCAGTAATGCATTAAGGTATTGGTAAATGTGGGCATAGAAAGGAATTGTGGGAATCACATCTCACCTGTTTTAGTATTCATGGCATGTGTACTAGTGGATGGCCACTTCATTTGTTGTTTTTGAGATACACATCTCACCTGTTTTAGTATTCATGGCATGTGTATTAGTGGATGGCCACTTCATTTGTTGTTTGTGTTTTAGTATTCATGGCATGTGTACTAGTGGATGGCCCTGTTTTAGTATTCATGGCATGTGTATTAGTGGATGGTCCTGTTTTAGTATTCATGGCATGTGTACTAGTGGATGGCCCTGTTTTAGTATTCATGGCATGTGTACTAGTGGATGGCCACTTCATTTGTTGTTTGTGAGCAAATGAGGGTTGGAACTTTGCAGCAAATCACCAGGCCTATATGGCCAGATAGTAGGAACCTGCTTTTTCCTTTTAATCTCTGGAGAATCCCATTCATTCTCAGAAAGGATCTATGGCACTTTGTGATGTAGGGAAGTTGTCAGCTTCCATTAGAGAGGTCTTTGGGATAAGGAAATCACCCACTGCACTGTATGTGTGTTTGTGTTTGTGTAGGATGCTCTCAGCTCCCATGAGAGAGTGAAACTTGGTATTCTCTGGTTGAGGGAAGTTTCTAGTTGCCTTTCCAAAGCAAGGATAATGCAGTCATCTTGCTCAGAGAGATCTTAATTTAAATCAGAGAGCATGTTCACCAGTAGTCTACATGATCTGGCTGGTCACCTGGCACCAGACACAAGGTAATATGTCCTAATGGTGACAGTCATTAAAATTCTGTCACTGGTCATTGGGTATTGGGCACTGGGCACTAGGCTTCAGTCAAATGGCATTGGGCATTGGACACTGGTCATTGGACATTGGATGCACCAAGTGTCATGGAGCAACAGCACCAGGCATCAAGTCACTTGGCACTATGCAACAATTGCCACATATGTTCTATGGTGCTGGTGTTGTTTTGAGTATCAGATCACTGATACGGGAGCACTGAGTGCCAGTTTCCAGACACCAAGTACTGTAACGTGCCGATGTACATCCATTATTAAATACTGGTCTTAGAACTGTGTGCCAGAAGTGGTGTGCCACTGGTCTTGGGAAGAGAGAGGTTCAGTAACCTACATTTCTCTTTGTTTCCATTCAATCATTTGGGAACTGGCTTTGAGTTTTGAGAACTGATCATGGAGAATGGATAATGGATGGGATATAAATATCCTGTTGTGTTCCTGTTCAACCCTATGGAGCTTGGGGACTCCTACAACTTTTTTGATGAGTTGGGTTTATCTCCTTCTTAGACCATGACACCATGAATGTATGTGCTGTAGCTTCATAGATCAGCAGGTCAAGATCTTCCCCACCTCTTTTGGCATTATTTTGAAAACCAGCAAAACCATGAATTGTTTGTTTTGTGTTTGCTGTGATTCAAATGGACCAAAAACTTAGTATCATTATTTAACTTTAAATACCATAATTACTTACATTAAATGAAGGTCCAATCACCAAAAGCATACCCCCCAGATCTGCTGTCTCCTAATGTGCCTCAAATCAGCATCTGAATTATTGTTTGTTTAACTAATTAGCCATTACTAACTGCATATACCCAAATATGCTGGTAGGTTCTTGTCATGTCATATCTGGGTTTATGCAGTATGGATTCAAATTTTAAATGAGCATATTTAATTTGAAAAAGATACTGTCATTTGATCAAGACTTGGTGACAAATAGTCAAGAATAAGCAGTCTTTGAATTCTTATGAGTTCAGCTTTATATATATATATATATATATATATATATATATATATATATATATATATATATATATTTATAATAGCAACAGTTCATGTATGTTCAGTCACTAATAATTTGCAAATTTCATGTGGATGTTAATTTTTGATAAAAGTTTATACTAGAATCCTACTTTGGAGTTCATTTTTAGGCATTTTTTGACATCACTTATAGATTAAACAAATGTGTGCTAGAGGGTTTACAGTGCTGACACATTTTAAGATCTGTTCATCACTTCATCCTGAGAGAGAGAGAGAGAGAGAGAGAGAGAGAGAGAGAGAGAGAGAGAGAGAGAGAGAGAGAGAGAGAGAGAGAGAGAGAGAGAGAGAGAGAGAGAGAGAGAGATCAGAAGTGAAATGAAATAAGCCTACAAATGGAAATACATCTTTGAATAACATACATACGGGTAAATATATTTTCTGAATGTGAAAATAAAGTAGTTCCATGAGTGAATCACTTCTATAGCAATAGTAGAATCTTGATAATAGTGGGCAGAAATAATAGTTTAATACAAACAATACTATCATACAAGTTAGAGAAATTAAATTCGTACTCTACCGAATTTCGAACGCCAGGTCCGCAAGTAATCAGCACCCATCGCCTTGCCTGCACAAACCAGCCCATATACTGTCACATCTAAGAACGCATCACCAAAAAATGATGGCACTGAATCGGTGTTGTATAAGCTCAGTGCGTGAGTAGAGTAGCAGACACACTCTTATGACGACCTAGTAGATAATTCTCATATATATATAGACAGTCATTCCAGATTCCTATGAAAGAAATCAAGGTATTGTTTGTATTAAACTATATATATATATATATATATATATATATATATATATATATATATATATATATATATATATATATATATATATATATATATATATATTGGTAAGAATACTGTGGCTTTTGACAAGTCTTGTCTGTTTTGAGCAAGATGCAGCTTAGCCATATGCATTGACTGATGAATAGTAACCTGTGGTCAACTGGTATGAACCTAAATGATCTAAATAATTCAGGGTCATTTTGGTTAATTTACTGTCATACAAAACTTTTTTATCATTTGTATAATTTTGCAAAGATGTTTTTGAATGTTGATTTGAGAAATGTTTAGAATACTGAATTAAAAGGCACTGACTATTGGTGAAGAAGGATAAATTTACCTTGTCTGTGTTCTCAATTATTGTTCTGCTATTTGTGCAGTTTTCTATTTTTTTAAAATTAAAATTCCTCCATTTTCAACACCACTGATGCTCTGATGATGTCACTGTAAGTGGTTCAACTAATTTTTTAGAGGGTGTTGTCACACACACACACACACACACACACACACACACACACACACACACACACACACACACACACAGACACACACATGCACAAAGTAGAATGTCTTGAGAGACCACCCATTCTAGCTACTAGGAAATCAGGGTTGCTGGCAGGTCAGGTCTGAACACTATTTAATTGAATAATGAATACATTAACCATGTGGTCTCCCAGGATGAATGGTCATCTTGGTTTTAACACGTGCACATGGTGTTGATATTTAGAAAAGTAGTATAGAAAGTTTGCATGTAAATAATTTACACACTTTGATGTAAAAAAGAATAAATGGGAGTGAGTGTTTTCTGTGTAATATTTTCAGTCCATTTTAATATACTGTTGATTCACATTTGGGTGATATCATATCAGTCATTAGCATGTAAGTTTTTGCCTCAGCTTTGTGATATCTTCTGTAGACATGGAAAAATTAATACAAAGAGTTTCACTACTGTCTTCATGAATAAATTCAAATGATCAAGTATACTCCACTGTCAAAAGACTAGCCTTCCATAGAAATTTGATAAAGCATCCATTATTATAGATACATGTTTGGGATATCTAAATATATAGTATTTCTCCTATCTTAATTTGATAGCATTGCACTTGGGAAATTGTTATAAAGGGGAATGGCCCTATCACTTGATTAGCATAGAGTTGAGACTTATAATATGATATTTATGATATCTCTAATCAATTACATCTTGTATTCACTCACCTGAGTTGTTGTTTTCTACCTTTCTTATGATATTACCTTTCCTTTCCAAATTAACTTGAAAAGGTAGCAGATTTGGTTTTTACTGTGTCATATAGTGTATCATATTTTATCGGATTTAGTCTTTCTGCAGACAACCAGATGAAGCCCCATCATCTCATGCAGTGTTTGCATATCATTTTATATGTAAATGTTTATTAGGCTTACTTACTGTTTTGCTTGGTTTAACTTTTTAATGATAAGTATTATCCATTTAAAGATAATTTAAGTAGAAACCCTTGTTTCAAACAAAAATTTTGAACAAGGACATTTATTATACTGTAGAGTTTGAGTTGCATGTGTTGTGCATGCATAACTCCAGATAAAAATCAAATGACCTATCACCTTTTTTCTTTTAGCTCACCTGGCTAGTAAGGCCAAGTGAGGTTATGATATCATCCTTTGTCAATAGTGGTCATGTAATTGACTTTTTTCACAGTTGCTATTTGCAACTTCCTACTTCTCAATACAGCTCAACAGAACTTGATAAAATTTAAAAGAATGCCTTATGGCATGAGCTCTTTCAAAGAATGTATTATAGCATGAGCACTTTCAAAGAATGCATTATAGTATGAGCACTTTCAATGAATGTATTATAGCATAAGCACTTTCAAAGAATGCATTATAGTATGAGCACTTTCAATGAATGTATTAGAGCATGAGCACTTTCAAAGAATGCATTATAGTATGAGCACTTTCAATAAATGTATTATAGCATGAGCACTTTCAAAGAATGCATTATAGCCATGAGCTCTTTTAAAAAAATGCATTATAGTATGAGCACTTTCAAAGAATGCATTATAGTATGAGCACTTTCAATGAATGTATTATAGTATGAGCACTTTCAAAGAATGCATTATAGTATGGGCACTTTCAAAGAATGCATTATAGTATGGGCACTTTCAAAGAATGCATTATAGTATGGGCACTTTCAAAGAATGCATTTTTATAGTATGAGCATTTTCAATGAATGTATTATAGCATGAGCACTTTCATAGAATGCATTATAGCCATGAGCTCTTTGAAAGAATGCATTATAGCCATGAGCTCTTTGAAAGAATGCATTATAGAATGAGTTCTTTCAAAGAATGCATTATAGAATGAGCTCTTTCATAGAATGCATTATAGCCATGAGCTCTTTCATAGAATACATTATAGCATGAGATCTTTCAAAGAATGCATGATAGCATGAGCACTTTCAAAGAATGCATTATAGCCATGAGCACTTTCATAGAATGCATTATAGAATGAGCTCTTTCAAAGAATGCATTATAGCATGAGCACTTTCGAAAAATGTATTATAGCATGAGCACTTTCAAAGAATGCATTATAGAATGAGCACTTTCATAGAATGCATTATAGCCATGAGTTCTTTCAAAGAATGCATTATAGCCATGAGTTCTTTCAAAGAATGCATTATAGAATGAGCTCTTTCAAAGAATGCATTATAGCATGAGCACTTTTAATGAATGCATTATAGCCATGAGGTCTTTGAAAGAATGCATTATAGCCATGAGCTCTTTGAAAGAATGCATTATAGAATGAGCTCTTTCAAAGAATGCATTATAGAATGAGCACTTTCAAAGAATGCATTATATAGCATGAGCACTTTTAATGAATGCATTATAGCCATGAGCTCTTTGAAAGAATGCATTATAGAATGAGCTCTTTCAAAGAATGCATTATATAGCATGAGCACTTTTAATGAATGCATTATAGCATGAGCACTTTTAATGAATGCATTATAGCCATGAGCTCTTTTAAAGAATGCATTATAGCCATGAGCTCTTTGAAAGAATGCATTATAGAATGAGCTCTTTCAAAGAATGCTTTATAGCATGAGCACTTTTAATGAATGCATTATAGCCATGAGCTCTTTCAAAGAATGCATTATAGAATGAGCACTTTCAAAGAATGCATTATATAGCATGAGCACTTTTAATGAATGCATTATAGCCATGAGCTCTTTGAAAGAATGCATTATAGAATGAGCTCTTTCAAAGAATCCATTATAGCCATGAGCTCTTTCAAAAAATGCATTATAGCCATGAGCTCTTTCAATGATGCATATAGCATGAGCTCTTTGAAAGAATGCATTATAATATGAGCTCTTACAAAGATAGCATTATAGCCATGAGCTCTTTGAAAGAATGCATTATAGAATGAGCTCTTTCAAAGAATGCATTATAGCCATCTCTTTCAAAAAATGCAATATAGCTATGAGCTCTTACAAAGATAGCATTATAGCCATGAGCTCTTTGAAAGAATGCATTATAGAATGAGCTCTTTGAAAGAATGCATTATAGAATGAGCTATTTGAAAGAATGCATTATAGAATGAGCTCTTTCAAAGATAGGATTATAGCATGAGCTCTTTAAAATAATGCTGATCTTCCAGAAAATATTTCTACCTTTACAGAAAATGGACAAACATTTTAAAATATGGCTGTTAAGAATTTGTCCAAATTTGAGAGCACCTTGCATGATAGTTTTTCAAATTTGTACAGATAATGCCAATGTATGGTCAAACATGGCTGCCATTACCAAAAATAGACAAACATTTTAATGAATTCTTAAAAAAAACCCAGCTTATCAGAAACTGAGCTATCTTATAGGTAAGATTCTGGTAATGAGCATTTAGAGCCAGTTCACCATCAAATATACCACTATGGTGGTCTAGTGGTTAGAGTGTCTGCTTTGGATGTGGGAGGTTGTGGGTTTGAATCCCGGCCAAGTCATACATAAGACTTATTAAAAAAATGGTACTAACAATTGTCTCAGTATTAGGAGGTTAGTGTTATGACTGATCTACCTGCTCTCAGGATAATGTGATGGGTGGGTCATCATGTGACATGTCTACATCATGATGCCCTAGTGCCAAATATCAATATAAATTGCCACACATCAGACATCATAGTGACTTGACTGAAAAATTGTTAAAGCTACATTTAACCCATTAACCCCTGGAGGTTTTTGTCATTTTCACCTGAAATGCAATTGGGAAATCGATTTTGGAAGATATTTCTGAATACATTATAATACATCGACTTGGAAGACATTTTTGGTTAACTTAATGCCTATTTGTGTTAGAAATGTCAATTTTCATTGGCTCTTTTGCCTGAGCATGAGGAGAAGGGTAAAAATTGGACTTCTTTCTTTTGTTTCCTTAACGGACCCATCATTTTCATGTTGAGACCACTCTTCATTCTAAATGCCCATCTTATCCTAATTTTTGCAAAGGTTCATATGTCTGTGTGCAATTCAGACTGGTCTTAGATATGAAGCCAAAAAGTCTAAAATCCGGACACAAAACCGGATCCTGACTTAGGGTGAATTTGGGCTGGAAAAAACTCAGGTCCAAAAGGTTATGTTTTTCCCTCTGTATTTTGTAATGCAACTAGAACATCCTTAATATTTAATATCATCGTAAAGCTACATCTGTCTACCTTTCAATAATACCACCCACTTTATTGTGTTGCACATGACCTTAACGCTACAGAGCTCAGAAGTAGGCTACCATCTCCTGCTAGGGGTTAATGAGTTAAACAAAATTTTCCAAAATATCCAAATCATCAAATACAGCCATGATTACTAATAATGGAAAATCCATTTATTGACTTCTTTTCAAAAGCCTTTAAACAGAATTTGATCAAATTTTACAAAAAGCATGCTGGCATGAAAACAATACAGGTTGAAAGAACTTTTTCATTATGATAATTAGTTAGGTTGTAATGATAAAGTTTTATGTTATATAATAATAAGTTCATAGGAAGGTGATTGACTGGGGTCCAGTCAAATCATTTGTTCAGTCCAAATGTTTATTAGTATTATATACATTTGTGACTGGTTGGGGTCCATTCTAATCATTTGTATAACACTAATTTGGAGTGAATATGTCATCACCCGGAGGTATATTTAGATTGGTCAGGCAACAATTGGAACCCTTTGTGTTTAAATAATTCATTGCTACAGTTGTCAGACAGGCTAAATAATACTGTACTAAATAAGCAATACAAGATTTATTCCTTATTGCATAACTAATTATATTTACATTTCTGAACTGTTTATGCATTTTAGTTGACAGTGGATATTTTGAATTTACATCAGGGATATTGTATAATTGACAAAAAATAGTCATGTTGACTTTTAAATGCCAATTAGTTTGTAACATACCAGTTTATATACTGAAGAACAATGAAAAATGCTCATTGTAATCAGTGGTTTAGCCAGAAATTCACAGAGGAGTGGAAATCCTCTCACAAACAAAAGACTATATAATATATTGGAGTGTGTCCATGATGTATGACTTTGCTTAAATATTGTGTTTTATATATTTTTTTCAATTTTGCAAATCTGTAATAGTTTGTAACGCTTGTTATGGGTTTTTAATGCCATTTTGCAGCACATGATAAGTTAATTGTACATGGCGACCAGTGTATTTGTAGAAGAAGAATGTGGGAAAAACCTGGTAAGAACCACTGACCCACAGGAGGTTATTGGATCAACCCAGTTGGGCACAATGGTGCATCCTTAGACAAGCCACTCCAGATGTCTTGGCACAGAAAATGACTAACTTATGTTGCTGTGGGTTGTGTTATGTATATTTCATTTACCCTCATCCTGGTATTACTGTCTTATATTTTCATATTAAAATTGATTACATCAGAATTATTTATTCCATTCTTAACATCTGTTTAGTAGAATCAGTCTTTTAGTTGTATTCCATTATAATTTGACAGAATTTAGCTATTTAATTTATTCATTGGAATTACAAAGTTCTCATTGACTTTAGGGCTAAATCACTAATTTAGAATTATTATAAATTCATTCAAAGATATTCTGGATTACATCAAGACTGTTAGCACACCAGCACAATCGAGGTTATTGGTACATCAGCACATTCAAGGTTGAAAATCATTTGGCACGCAGCAGTTCATTTGGTACACTATACTTTTGGACTTATGATTGAACCTTTAGGACTATTTGGTATGAATTCACAATACTGAAAGTTCCTTTTAAATTTTCACTGGTATTTTAAGGAAATAAAATTATTTGATGAACTTATTAAACTTTTACAGTTTTGATTGTTTCTATTACTTAAAGAACACAGTCATAAAACGTGATGCAACAAAATAAACTAAGATGAATATTGTGATGTGATAATCTAATCATGACCGAAATATATTCTGATCTTGTGTTTGCTAGTGCATTGACTGAGATACCTTATAGGCAAAAGGACACATAGTAATATATTCAGTTACACCAGTACCCATCATTTTGATAAATCTCAGATATGATAAATTATCTGCATAATCAGTAAAGATATTGCAGCTGAATTGATCCATTTACTTGATATTCACAACTTACCCTCATATGATAGCAATCATTTTGGGCCACAATACAAGGTTTTTGAGATCATCTTAAATATATTTAGGTGTTTAATTTTGCTACTGCACCTAAATTAATGAGGAGATTGCCATGAAACATTTTATACATCACATGATCTAGTTGGTTTTAAATGAAAATGGTGTCGCATGGACATCTAATATAGCCACCATGGAAATCTTATCTTTGCTTTGTCTGAAATGATTGTTATATTAACATGGTTTTGATAGAAAGATGTGTTACAATACATTGATAGTCTGTGTTGACCTGAAAATTCAGTATGGTCCTGAATATCTTCTTGTTTTGCTACAGAACAGATTCACATACTGATATGGGGTTCTCACACAAAATAAGTTCTTATGATGTCAAGTTGGTCTGAAATGAAAATAATGCCTGTTGGACATCCCATCCACTATGACAACCGGTATCACGACATCTCTTCCCTGGACATTTCTCCCCCTGACCCCCCATCAAATAGGACTCCCCGCAGTCATCCCCCGCATTATCTTTATACTACTTTTTTTATATAGTAACATTTAGTTTTGATGTATACTTGCATCTTGTGTCACCATTAGTGCACAGGTATGACTGTTGTCACCTGAAATAAATGCATTTTCAAATGTAAAATATCTACTTTCCTGACCTTTCTCTCTCTCTCTCTCTCTCTCTCTCTCTCTCTCTCTCTCTCTCTCTCTCTCTCTCTCACACACACACACACACACACACACACACACACACACAACCAGAGTCATGGATCTTAAGGGTAGCTTGACACTATATTTGAGCTGACAACATAAATTCACACCCATTTTTTAGCATTGTTATAAAAAAATGGGCATTTTTTATTTGTCAATCAATTGCTAGTGCTTTTACTCACTTTCAGACAGGAGTTTTCTTTGAAGTATGTTGACAAGGCTTGAGTTTAACCTTAGTATTTTGTGCATATTTGGTATATCAGCCATGGTTCAATTAATTTGTATTTGTAAACAGAGCTTAAATAATGTCAGCCTAAATCAGATCTTCAGTGGACATTTGCCTTAACAACCAAAGAAGTAGTACAAGGACTGATCATTGAGAATTGCAAACATAGTCGCTGACTTCAACAATTGTGACATAGAATACTTAAAGCAGTTGCTTACATTAACTTCTAAACAAAAAATTTTTTAATATGTGAAAATGTTAAGTTTGTTTAACACTTAAAACTGAAATTTATTTCAAATAACCTTTTTCTTTTAACATAACTTATAAGTTTTTATATTTTATTGCCAAAATGTCATATTAAATGAATTAAGTTTTAAGATCATAGTGGGGGGAAAAGACTGGGGGGAAAAGTCTTATTTGATGGTGGGGACAAGTCCAGGAGGAAAATGTTCGGGTGGGGGTATGGGGGTTATGTCTGAGGGGAAGATGTCCTAGACTCATGACAACCATGGTGGCTGTTTTGAAAATCTTGTTCCAACTCCACCCAATTCACTGGTCATATTGACATGCTGGTTTTATTAAATGAGTTGTTATGTTGTCTAGTTGATTCCTAATTAAATTTTATCACTACACTTTCTGAATGGATGACCATAGTGATGTGAAATTTTTCACTGAAAGACTTCTTATGATGTCCTGTTTGTTCCTAAATAAAAATGGTGCTGATTTGATTGTGACCATCTTTACAATTTTACTATGACTTCTTCATCTGAATGGATGGTTATGTCAGCATGGGATTTTCACCAACAGAGTTCCTGTTCCTAATATTTTTCTATGTAACGATGCTCTTTTACCTCACATCAATAAAATTTATCCTCCATATATTAAATCATGTAATGTATATATATATATATATATATATATATATATATATATATATATATATATATATATATATATATATATATATATATATATATATATATTTTTTTTCTTCTTTAGACATGGAATTAAGTGATCGGCTTTTTTGTTGGTCCAGTTTATTTTCTTTTGATTCTGTTCCCAAAGAGCAAGATGTGCTACTTTTAGTGAAAGAAAATTAAACTTTAACGAGCCAAATGAAATTTTTTTAAAGTTATGAATCAATTGGTGTCAGATGAGCCCAGGATAAAATAACTTTGGTAACCATCCAAAGTAGGCATTTCTCCAGAGCATGGACTTGATAATTAACCATGCTCTGTAATGTAAATTAATCGATAAAATCTTGGGCTAGATCCAGCCCACAGGCAATATTTTGCCCACCCCAGGTATAATGTGTAAGAAGAAATTGCTACATGTATATACTTGGTCTTATTTCCCAATGTAATAGTAGTACAGGTTGTAGTAGCTGCTGCTGTTGTTGTTGTTATTAGTAGTGCATGTAGTAGTAGTAGTAGTAGTAGTAGTAGTAGTTGTTGTTGTTGTAGTAGTAGTAGCATTGCAGAATCATGTTTTGTTTACTTCAAACATCATACCTGAACCTAAAAGAATAATGGTAATTACTGTTTTATTATATGTAGATGATTAACAGAAATATTAGGAGAGAACCTAATCAGGTGTCTCTTGCTATGCTGCTCTGTTTCACACATGCTCTCTCTCTCTCTCTCTCTCTCTCTCTCTCTCTCTCTCTCTCTCTCTCTCTCTCTCTCTCTCTCTCTCTCTCTCTCTCTCTCTCTCTCTCTCTCTCTCTCTCTCTCTCTCTCTCTCTCTCTCTCTCTCTCTCTCTCTCTCTCTGAAGTTGTGAGCCATGGCAGTTCAGTTCCTAGAGTACTTTGCTATCCTTTCCTTATCATGATGTAGCCAGTAATATGTAAAACTACCACTAAACCAGCCAATTAACCAACCCTGCCTACAAAGCCAAACCATCCTGCTACACAGAAATTCAAGAAACAACTTTGAAAACTTTATCTTTTCAATAATTTATAGTAGTATAGTGATAGACTGAGATTTTTGTCCAGCTACATGTACATGTAGTAATGAAAATTGGGTAGACCTTGGTTTGCTTAAGCATAATTGGTTTGACCAGAGTCATTTCATTATTGTGACAATAACATTATGTTTGAAAAACATTATGTTTTTTAATTGTTCATGTTTTGTTAAGCATTGTATAATAATTGACATGTGAGTTACTTAATAACTACCATTAACCCTCAATAACCGCATATCTTTAATAACTTTTAGCCAATCATTGAAAATATGGAATTGAAAAATATCCCCCAAAGAACATCTTGAAAAGACTGTATGATAATTAGAGCTGTTGGTATAATCTAAGTTTTGCATTGTGAAATTGACATTTAAAATTGGGGAAAAACTGAAGTGATCAAACACCTAGTTTCATGTTTAAAATTCAGACTATATTTGGATACATGAAAAAAACAAACATTTTAATTAAATTTGTGATAATTTGTTATACCTCAGTTTCTTCAATTAGAATATAATAATATTTAGAAACTAATAGTTATATACTTTTCAAACATTTTGATTTTCAAGTTGTAGATTTTTAACATAACAGTCTAAGTAACTACACTTACCCAAAAATATTGGTACAAGTGTCACCCTCTATAAAATAAAATTTGAAAATGAATTTCAGCCAAGACAATTTAGATGCTATTTCCTATTTTGATTGATAACAAAGAATCCATCGAAAACATGATGTACCTTTTAATCCGATTTCATGGCAAAAAGATCAGAGATAAATTCTCCCTGAGGTTTTTATAATTATTGAAACAAAGTTAGAACTTTTAATATATGGTTGCTATTGTGTATCATCTGCATTTTTAAGAGTTAATGGCTATTGTTTTCAGACTTGAGTATGTGGCAGAGTCCTTTACTAGGTTAGCACTGAGACTTTCCCTCACTTCATTATGACACAGTGTTATACTGTTGGTATGGTTATGAATTCCATTTCATGAAATAGTAAAATTGTTATGTGTCATGAACTTCATTACAAGTTTATATACTCGTTTGTTCCATGAACAGCATTATACATGTAATGGGAAAGTGTTATATGTGGAATGCAGAGAGTAACAATTAATTACTGACTAGTTCAGCAATAGTCTTTAAAAATTTTAGAGCCAGCATTTTCAAGATTTCATATTTTTTACTTTTATGTTTTTAACAGTTAAAGTTGTTTACAATCTTTATCTTCCAGCTTATATTTATCACTACTGATACTTCATGTTTATCTTTCCTTGGAAGGATTTATTTTTGCAAAGATAATTTTGAAATTTTATACTGTTTACCTTTTTACAACTTTCAAGAAGCACCATAGTATAGCCAGTATGGTACTGATTTGCATTCAAGCCCTAATGCATACATGCATAAAATGTTGGAGAAAAAATTAATTTCAATTGAATTAAAGCAACCATAAACTATGTGTTTGGAGCAATTTTCATTCTGATTTCATCACATATTTCTCTAATAGCGAAACTTTGTCATAATTCATGGGCCAATGTATAAAAATTGTATCCATTTATGCAGATATTGGTGCAGGTACAGTATGTGCCTAATTTTATACCAAAAATACATATGAAGCTATAATTGTAAGGTGCAGGTTTGTTTTTAAGTTCATAATGAAGTCTGATGCTTTCAATCTCCCCTTTGCAGTAGATTAAATTTGCCAGTACACAATAGTTGGCAGTGCATCAAGAAATAATGTACATGTAAAACTTGAGTTCTTTCCAGTTGTTAATACAGACTTTTCTACCTGTGTACATAGACCCAAACTTTGAATTACATGTTGCACTGTATATTGAGCTTACAATGTATTCTTTGTCACTGAAACTTCAAATAAATTGTGTAAACTAATGTTTTGTTAACTTTTCTTGCTTAAAGATTGATATAGAATATGTACATGAATAAATAATCAGCAAAGTATATGTAAAGGGTTTATAACTTACAGGGCATAAATTGATATACATGTATTAATAAATTAATAAATAAATCAATGGGAAGGCATGTAAGAAGTCTTCAGAGTTTTCAGTGGTATCTTGTACATAGTAACATAATGTTGAATTAGAGATCAGTTTATTTGAATGCTTCTTTTCTTGTGCTTAATCTTATATAACTGCATACCTTGGGGGATTTTTCTTGTACACATTTAATTCCATATATAGTCTTTCTAGTTCTACATGGCTGACTTCCTGATTGAATAAATGACTATGACTCATTGGCTCCCTGCAGTACATGTATATTCACTTCCATTCACTCTCTTTGCCAAAGTTTAATGTGTATTAGAATATACAAAATGATATATTAACTGGGAAATTACTATAAGATATTTCCTTGTGATCACAATTTCAAATTACATTGTAACTACTTAACTCTATTACTGCTATGTTTGCAACAGTTGGTCAACATTCTGAATGTTTCACTGTATAATGTCAAAAGATGTTCTTCTCTATATATGGTATATGGTGAACTTGGTGTGATGTGATGTGATGTGATGTGATTATGACTTTGAATTAGCTTTTAAAAATTTTTTGGTCATATTGCTACAATGTCTGCTGTGTGGCAGTTTATAGTGATGTCTACCACTGGGGCATCATGCTGCAGACATGTAGCATGATGTCCCACCCAGTCACATTATTCTGACATCATGCCGACCAGTCCTGACACAAACCTCTTAATGCTGATCGACAAGCGAGGAAGCTGTTAGTACCATTTTTATGTCTTTGGTATGACTTGACCGGAAATTGAACCCACGACCTTCCGCATCCGAGGTGGACGATTGAACCACTAGGCAGTCTGGAGCATTGGCAAAAGTTGGTCATTTTTCCTTAATTATCAACATTAAAATCAGCATGATTAGCTTTTGGGCTAACGTGGTTTGTGGTTATGAATGAAAATAATATTATTATATGTATTCTGTCTGATGCAAACACTTTGGTGATAATTTGTATGACAATAAATGATTACTTAAAGTAAAATCTATATTAGACAAAGTTGGGTTATGTTATTTATGGTGAAATCAAAGTTTTTTGTCATTTAAATGGGTAATAGATTTGGTTGAGCAAAAGCTTAAACATGCGAGCTTAGGCTGCTAACATCAATACATCATTTAAAGGTTTAAATTACAGGTTATTTTAAACAAGAGTAGTCTGGATTTAGAAATGATTTATTTCTCATTACCACAAAATATATCTAAAAACTTTATTAAGTTTATAACTGCAAATCATGGGTTTACTGTTGAAACTGGTTGGTAGGCTAAAAATCTCTGTTATGAAAGATGCTGCAGACTTTGTTTGGCTTCAGAAATAATGGACGAATGTCACTATCTTCTATATTGTTCTTATTTTCACGATGAAAAATGAAAATTTATACGCCCTTTTTACACTTCCAGGACAACATTGATAAAAATAATCAGTTAATAAATACAGGTAGTTTATGTCTCTTAAAAGATATCTCCAGTCTGTTAAAGTCTTGTCTTGTCTTCTCATGTCTTGTCTTGTCAAACATACTATCAGTGATTTATTGTAAGTCTACCTATACACAATTCTCCACCAATAATAGGTTTCTGTTTCAGTTGCTTGCAAACATTGATGTAACCTCATCACTAATTGCCTCCATATTTAATACCAAATGCTGCTACTAAATTTAACAGAAAACACAAATGCACCACTCAATCACTGCCAAATAATTCATTTTGTCAAGAGAATTATAATCATATTTAATGTATCATCTAAGACACAGACAACTACATTACCACCTGAAATAATTAAATTTAACACTTTGATGTATCTAGCATAAACATGTTGCAGCTTGAGTATGGGGATTCAGGTTTCACACATCCTTTTTGTCCAATTCCTTCAAATCTTGACTGCTGGATGTGGATTTTTGTTAGAAAAAAAGAAAAAGATAAATCTGGTGTTTTTCTTCATTGCAGTTCCATCCATTTCTTTGATGGCTAAAGTTAATAAAGGTGATAAAAATAATAAGATCCCAGTTAAAATCCATTTTGAAACAACATTTTTGTCAACTAAAACATTCAAGGATTGTGGCAAATTGCTAAATTACATTGTAAAGTCTTAAGTGGCTGCTGGTGTAATTTGTTTTTTTTAATTCAAGGCACATGTACAATAATGAAGATTTAATTATTTTATTGTTGAATTAATGACACAAGGGATTAAATTTATGTAAAATCATTTGTTTTGTAGCTGATGAATTATTATATAAAGATTAGAACTAATTAAAACAAGTCGAAGTTATTATTTTAATGCTGGTAGGTAATGAGTGTACACTTTTATGTATATACAGACTTTATGAAAGTCAGCTGATGTCCAGGGCAAGCTGATGGGAAAATTGAACTTGCCCATGGGAAAGTTGAGCTACCCCAGTCATAATATATAACATGAATAAAAAAAACCAACATAATGTAATGGATATCCACTTGTTATGGCACCTTTGGTTCAGTGATCATTATTTATGAGATTTATGGACCATAGTGTTATTGCCAGCATTAAGTAAATAGTAAAATGTGAAGTCAATGCCTGGAATAACTGAGAATTGAGCAGAGATATAGAATAGATTAACATGAGCCCCCATATGTAAAATATAATGATAAAATATAACAATCAGTTATGTAAACAAACTGAAATTGAACATCACATTTGTAGGATACACTTAGACACAAAAAGATTGTCTTAGGAATTTAATTTCAAAATTAATAAGAAATGTGATTAGCCAATTCTGTTATATCAACAAAACAAATTCATCCTAAGATCATGTATGCAATCAAACTCATTTTACTCAGCATGCCTGCCTAACCTGGTTGTTTCTGGTCCAGAGTCTTAAAGTCAATATTTGTGACAAGTCAGAGTCATTGTGATCCTTTTCCTTTTTACTCAAATTCTCCAGCCTTTTTCAGCTCATCAGCCATTTTTGATTGTCTGCTCTCTTTTTACACCATGTGCTGTACATATGGAACTATTTTTTTTCCCATGTGTCTTTTTTCCCATGTGACTTGCTTTCTTTCCATGTCCCTTAACTTCCAGACAACTGTCCCTTGGACAGTATGATGAGAAATACATGTTATTTCCTGGAGCTAAAAAGTCTTGGCTTACCACAGAAACTTAAACTGATTACTGTTGTGAAGGAAATTTCTCAAAACCTTGAATTTTATATGGAATCTCACACCCCTCATTTAGCTTAGACAGTTAGGATTAACATTATCTAATTGCCAAAAATTTTACAAGGCCATAAAAGTTAGAATAATTCTGTCAATTCCATCTATATTTATAACTAACCTGGAAAAACTCAGTTTTGACACTTGTTTCAAATGGTGCAAATTGTCTCTGGTTTGTCTCTAATTTGTTTTCTGCTACTTAACCTGAAGTTAACATATCTTTCAAGCCATTATCCCAGCAGGTCCTAATTAAAATCCAATCATGCCCCCAAACAAGATCATCACATCTATCACAGCAGCTTGTGATTTATCATGGGCCTAGCCCATACTTCAAAGTTAATTATGTGTCATGCTGAAGTGATAAGATTGACTAAAGTTATCATACAGCAATATTTTTTTTTCTCAAAATTCATTGTTAAAAATATTATAAAATAAAAATGGAATATTTTAAGGAAATTGCATTATAGTTTAATATTTCTTTCTTTTTTGTCAATGCTGGCACCTTAAAACCATATGCTAATTAAGTTGAAGTAGAGCTGCTGTAGCAACATAAGCAAATTCCTTGTTTTTTCTAGACATTAAACTGATCTTGTCAACAATAATGGAAGCTATACTTTATAGTGAATTTTATATATACTCACAACCAAACGATTTGTGAACATTTATTTTATTTATTTACACCTTGAAAACCAGTTATTTGTTTGCCAGGCAGTAATAATATATATCTCATGTACTTACATGTATCAGGTACACAACAGATCATAAACAATGCTTTTAGAAGATGGATTTCTTGATTATTAAGTTTTGAATAAAACTCCATCTGATGGTTAATTGGCAGAGACAAGTGCTTTTATTTCCAAACATGCATGTCAATGAACTGTACAAGTTATATTAATAACAGTTAACACCAACTCACTTTAAAATTGGCAACATCCATCAAAACAATAATTAAGAAGGTGATTTTATTCATTCTACTCAACATTAGGGTCTTAATTTGTGAAAATCGCAGATACATACAGATATAAGGATTAATTTTTACAAATCTCAGATACATAAAGAGATTAAGATTAATTTTTGCAAATCTCAGATACATACAGAGATAAGGAATTAATTTTTACAAATCTCAGATACATAAAGAGATTAAGATTAATTTTTGCAAATCTCAGATACATATAGAGATTAAGATTAATTTTTGCAAATCTCAGATACATACAGAGATTAAGATTAATTTTTGCAAATCTCAGATACATACAGAGATAAGGAATTTTTACAAATCTCAGATACATAAAGAGATTAAGATTAATTTTTGCAAATCTCAGATACATACAGAGATTAAGATTAATTTTTGCAAATCTCAGATACATACAGATATTAAGATTAATTTTTGCAAATCTCAGATGCATACAGAGATTAAGATTAATTTTTGCAAATCTCAGATGCATACAGAGATTAAGATTAATTTTTGCAAATCTCAGATGCATACAGAGATTAAGATTAATTTTTGCAAATCTCAGATGCATACAGATATTAAGATCAAGATATAACTGATAAGTCAGAATATAAATATTTATTCCTTGTTTGTCAAAACTTGCTTAAATGGTAAATATTCACATAATAATGTTTGTGTTAAAACAGTGAGTCAGAATTTGACTTCAAGAAGGAAATGATTCATGATAGATGGAAGAAAACATGGTATTTTATGTATTAGAAGAATATGGTACATATAAACACTAAATAAATGTGGCAAGATTTTCAGGGTTTAAAACTTGCAATCATGAAGCAGAATGAACATGACATGACCCCTTTGTCTCTGAATAAGCACCTTGGAAACTTGAGCTTGTCCATCCGATTGTTGGGCAAGTGGATTGGATAATCCCTGACTTAAGCTATTTCTGGTGAACCACATATTCAATCAAGCATGTTCAACTTTTCACAAGTTACCTAAGTACTTGATGCAAAGTTTATTACATTAATATAAGTGTCCAAGTAAAATATGTTAGTACAGTACAGGCAGAATAATAAGTTTTGGTGGAATAATGTCTAATGTCAAAGCAAATTAGGTTATGTAATATTTTTAGTGCTACTAGTCTATTAAGTATGTTCTTGTTTTTGGTTTAACACCATTTTCAATAGACTGGTCAGCTTTCTCCCATATGAACCCACAGAGGTGAGAACCCACAGAGGTGAGACAGGCATTAATCAGTAAATGTGAGCACTTTGTTAAAATGTTGGAACATTGAAGACACAGCATGCACCCCTGCCTTTGGAATACCAGATAGAACACTGAAGTGTTCCATCTTTTAAATTTGAGCTTAAATTTTCCTTAATTTTTTTTGTAAAGGTTTGGGGATGGGCTTATAAAAAAAACTTGAGCAATTTGATCATCGGAGAAATATTGTGTATGTTATGCTGTAATATATGGTACTTGAGTGGGCATTGTGAAGTGCTTGAGGGACAACAGTTTCCATTAAACTTCTGAATGGTTTTGAAATGTTTCTTCAGTCAGGCAAAACATGGAGCTAATTATGACATGGATGTCAGAGACATCTACATGGGTCTGATCAGTGTAGGCATGAATTAATTATTTGTTCTACACATGAACTGTTATGCTGTATCTATTTAGATGGCAAATAACAGAATATGTGCCTGAACTAATGCATCAATAACAGTGGAATTGTTCTTGTGCCAGGTTTTGATACATCATTGTTTATTTGATGCTTTTTTGCATGTTACAGGACTGTAAACAGAGTTAGATTAAAAAGATTAATTCCTTTCAAAGTGTTGTGTATCAAATTTAATCTTGGATAATCTTTTTAATTTGAAGATAAATTGGATACAGAAGCATTCAAGTTATTGAGAGTATTAGATTGTTGGATTTAACTAATTGTGGAATTTAAATCAAAATATGTTTTCATTCCTGTGAAAGAACTCAAGGAATAATGCAGATCAAGTGTGCTGTTTGCTACCTGTAGTCATAAATAATCTGTTTATATCTGGGAATGTTAGACTACAGTGGTATTTGAGAGTAGGCTTTATTTGTTCCCATCATTGAAAGAAAGAAATTTTTTTTTGTAAATCATAATTTTTTATTGAATTTTACCAGAGTATGAGTTCAGTTGGTTTAACCTTAATGAATATATGAGAATGTTTTTTATGTGTAGAGTGTGAAGTTGCTTTGTATTTGGAATATAATTATATAGTACATGTACAATGGTAAATTGTAAGCAACAATACCAGCCCCTGTGGCATAGACCAGGCAGTGTCCTGTTGATTGGTGAAACATGATCAGTATTTTCCTAACAATGAGTTAAAACAAGCCCCACAGGAATCTGATATGCAGTACAGCATGTCAACAATAAACAAATAAATAAATAATTTTAAAAAAATTTACAGTATTAACAGTGCAGTTGCCATGAAGTGTAATTTCTGAACCTTATGTGTTTGGGATTGGCATTGTTTTAAGTAACTATGATAGGTTTATTCAAGGTTGCTATGACAGAGAGATGGAAAATGATTAGTGCAGGGAAACTTGGCATCATGCTTACATTAGGATGGGAAATTGGTCTATTTTCCTAATAATTATATATTTTGATCCAGTTATATATTGTAGCCATTGTTTTATGGAGATCTTTTTCTTCCGTTTTCTTGTTTTTGTTAATTAACTGAGGTTTCAGCTTTGAAGATTTTTGTTTAAATGACATATGAGGGTGTTTAATACAATGTTTTGGGATGGATTGGTGACGGTGTTTAGTAACTATCTTATGAGAGTCTGTGGTAGTTATCTTTTCTGTAGCTAAAGAAATAACTTTGCTAGATCATATTCCCATCTACACACATTACCTGTTACAGAAACCTTATAAAAGAGAGCAGTATTTTTCATATCTTCTGGAGATAAGACCCACTGGCCAGACCTCCTTGAATAGGGTCATCTACCCATATACAACCTTTGCTTTGGATGTTGTGTTAAGAAGGAAAAGGAGTTTTCAACAAGTACACTTTAACAATATACTGGTTTTGTTTGTGCATAACAAGCATGCAGAGTTCTTTTATGAGAAATAGCATATACCGCTTTTCAACTCTGTAATACTACATTTTAATTGTCATTCAGAATTTGTGAGAATACAGCCATATGAACTTTCTGGTTCAAAGTTTTTGTGTGATTAGCTAGTGTGTCTGGTACATGTGGATATTCATAGACTATGGGGAGATGCCCTTGTGATCATGTTTGCATACTGGTAATGTTGATGTTGCTGTGGAAAAGTTAAATGTGGCATGAAAAAGCACATTCGTTTATATGACAGAACACATTTTTTCTTGACATAAATTGAGTCAGGGCAAAAGGTAACAGTGCAGTGTCTTTAATATGGCTATGCAAACCTAATTCTGGGTATGTACTTTTATTACCAACAAGAAAATTTCAAGGTGAATTGTTATCTGTTACCTTTACACCCATGTAAATTCTGGTTATGATGATACACATAATATGCTGCCATTGTGATTTTCTGGACTGTAGCTGCATGCATGAGTGAAAAAGTTATTCTCATATGTATATACAGAGACTGTTAGGCCTCTTACACTAGAACAGACCTCTTGAGTTTTCTTGTTAAATCAAAGTGTTATCATAGAGATTGTGTTCATTTGGACATCAGGATATAAACGGTGACTTTAAAGACCAGAGGAATAACGTAAACATAGATGCCCAGAATGTTTCTACATCGCTCAAAGAAATACAGCTTTGGTAAGTACAGGAGTTTGAATCCCGATTTAGTAGAGTTGTCACGGCCCCTGAGGGACCAGCCCTTTGACAAAATATGATAATTATAACACTTTGTAATCAATAAATCCTGCATTGAGAACAAGTTCTGTTTTAAAAGTAGCCTTACTTGTCATTCAAGACAGAATTTACTGCAATTTCATTCACATCCAAGACTCACTCTTTGGTTATTTGCTGTTTATTTCAATATATTTCAAGTAAAATCTCTTTTATATAGTCACTTCTGTTTGAAGGCTTTATATACTTTGTAGGATAAGTAACTGTTGAATGCAAATTCAAGAGGCTTAGCCCTCAATCCAATTTGGTATTCACCAGCCAGCTAACATACCATATAACTTATTATCATCAGCCAGCTGCTATCATAGCTGATAACTTACTGTCAAAGTATTTGTAGGGGTGGACTCTTACTTGCACTGTCATAGACAGAGAAGAGCTTATGGTATGGTCTGTTGTTTGTTGTCTGTTAGTACAAGTTTGTTGTGACTACTTCTAAACTGTTTGGAGGATTGCAATGAAACTTGATACTGACGTTGATTCCATTGTATAGTTGGTCATATATACAAATGGTGTAGATTTGATGTCCAATGTGGTCATCTTAATCTTATTATGGCTGCCCCTCCAGAATGAAATGTCATATTGCTGTGGGGTTTACACCAGGATATTTATGCTGTCTTTTTGGACGTAAACGATAATAGTGCTGATTTTGAAAACCACTATGGTCACCAGAGTGGCCATCTTGAAAATGTTATCTTCTTAATGGGTGGTCACATCAACATGGGGTTTTTACTAAACATGTTATGGTGTGTAGTAAGTCCTACTCAATGGAGGGTCACATTAATATGGGGTTTTACTAAACACGTTATGGTGTGTAGTAAGTCCTACTTGATGGGTGGTCACATCAACATGGGGTTTTTGCTAAACATGTTATGGTGTGTAGTAAATCCTACTTAATTTGTTGTCACATCAACTTGGGGTTTTTACTAAACATGTTATGGTGTGTAGTAAGTCCTACTTAATGGGTCAGGTCACATTAATATGGGGTTTTACTAAACATGTTATGGTGTGTAGTAAGTCCTACTCAATGGATGGTCACATTAATATAGGGTTTTACTAAACACGTTATGGTGTGTAGTAAGTCCTACATAATGGATGGTCACATCAACATGGGGTTTTACTAAACACGTTATGGTGTGTAGTAAGTCCTACTCAATGGGTGGTCACATCAACTTGGGGTTTTTGCTAAACATGTTATGGTGTGTAGTAAGTCCTACTTGATGGGTGGTCACATCAACATGGGGTTTTACTAAACATGTTATGGTGTGTAGTAAGTCCTACTTGATGGGTGGTCACATCAACATGGGGTTTTTACTGAACATGTTATGGTGTGTAGTAAGTCCTACTTAATGGATGGTCACATCAACATGGGGTTTTTACTAAACATGTTATGGTTTGTAGTAAGTCCTACTTAATGGTTGGTCACATCAACATGAGGTTTTACTAAACATGTTATGGTGTGTAGTAAGTCCTACTCAATGGATGGTCACATTAATATAGGGTTTTACTAAACACGTTATGGTGTGTAGTAAGTCCTACATAATGGATGGTCACATCAACATGGGGTTTTACTAAACACGTTATGGTGTGTAGTAAGTCCTACTTAATGGATGGTCACATCAACATGAGGTTTTACTAAACACGTTATGGTGTGTAGTAAGTCCTACTCAGTGGGTGGTCACATCAACTTGGGGTTTTTGCTAAACATGTTATGGTGTGTAGTAAGTCCTACTTGATGGGTGGTCACATCAACATGGGGTTTTACTAAACATGTTATGGTGTGTAGTAAGTCCTACTTAATGGGTGGTCACATCAATATGGGGTTTTTACTGAACATGTTATGGTGTGTAGTAAGTCCTACTTAATGGGTGGTCACATCAACATGGGTTTTTTACTAAACATGTTATGGTTTGTAGTAAGTCCTACTTAATGGTTGGTCACATTAATATGGGGTTTTACTAAACATGTTATGGTGTGTAGTAAGTCCTACTCAATGGATGGTCACATTAATATAGGGTTTTACTAAACACGTTATGGTGTGTAGTAAGTCCTACTTGATGGGTGGTCACATCAACATGGGGTTTTACTAAACATGTTATGGTGTGTAGTAAGTCCTACTTAATGGGTGGTCACATCAACATGGGGTTTTTACTGAACATGTTATGGTGTGTAGTAAGTCCTACTTAATGGGTGGTCACATCAACATGGGTTTTTTACTAAACATGTTATGGTGTGTAGTAAGTCCTACTTAATGGGTGGTCACATCAACTTGGGGTTTTTGCTAAACATGTTATGGTGTGTAGTAAGTCCTACTCAATGGGTGGTCACATCAACTTGGGGTTTTTGCTAAACATGTTATGGTGTGTAGTAAGTCCTACTTGATGGGTGGTCACATCAACATGGGGTTTTACTAAACATGTTATGGTGTGTAGTAAGTCCTACTTAATGGGTGGTCACATCAACATGGGTTTTTTACTAAACATGTTATGGTTTGTAGTAAGTCCTACTTAATGGTTGGTCACATCAACATGAGGTTTTACTAAACATGTTATGGTGTGTAGTAAGTCCTACTCAATGGATGGTCACATTAATATAGGGTTTTACTAAACACGTTATGGTGTGTAGTAAGTCCTACATAATGGATGGTCACATCAACATGGGGTTTTACTAAACACGTTATGGTGTGTAGTAAGTCCTACTTAATGGATGGTCACATCAACATGAGGTTTTACTAAACACGTTATGGTGTGTAGTAAGTCCTACTCAATGGGTGGTCACATCAACTTGGGGTTTTTGCTAAACATGTTATGGTGTGTAGTAAGTCCTACTTGATGGGTGGTCACATCAACATGGGGTTTTACTAAACATGTTATGGTGTGTAGTAAGTCCTACTTAATGGGTGGTCACATCAACATGGGGTTTTTACTGAACATGTTATGGTGTGTAGTAAGTCCTACTTAATGGGTGGTCACATCAACATGGGTTTTTTACTAAACATGTTATGGTTTGTAGTAAGTCCTACTTAATGGTTGGTCACATTAATATGGGGTTTTACTAAACATGTTATGGTGTGTAGTAAGTCCTACTTAATGGATGGTCACATTAATATAGGGTTTTACTAAACACGTTATGGTGTGTAGTAAGTCCTACTTGATGGGTGGTCACATCAACATGGGGTTTTACTAAACATGTTATGGTGTGTAGTAAGTCCTACTTAATGGGTGGTCACATCAACATGGGGTTTTTACTGAACATGTTATGGTGTGTAGTAAGTCCTACTTAATGGGTGGTCACATCAACATGGGTTCTTAACTAAACATGTTATGGTGTGTAGTAAGTCCTACTTAATGGGTGGTCACATCAACTTGGGGTTTTTGCTAAACATGTTATGGTGTGTAGTAAGTCCTACTTGATGGGTGGTCACATCAACATGGGGTTTTACTAAACATGTTATGGTGTGTAGTAAGTCTTACTTAATGGGTGGTCACATCAACATGGGGTTTTTACTGAACATGTTATGGTGTGTAGTAAGTTCTACTTAATGGATGGTCACATCAACATGGGGTTTTTACTAAACATGTTATGGTTTGTAGTAAGTCCTACTTAATGGTTGGTCACATTAATATGGGGTTTTACTAAACATGTTATGGTGTGTAGTAAGTCCTACTCAATGGATGGTCACATTAATATAGGGTTTTACTAAACACGTTATGGTGTGTAGTAAGTCCTACATAATGGATGGTCACATCAACATGGGGTTTTACTAAACACGTTATGGTGTGTAGTAAGTCCTACTCAATGGGTGGTCACATCAACTTGGGGTTTTTGCTAAACATGTTATGGTGTGTAGTAAGTCCTACTTGATGGGTGGTCACATCAACATGGGGTTTTACTAAACATGTTATGGTGTGTAGTAAGTCCTACTTAATGGGTGGTCACATCAACATGGGGTTTTTACTGAACATGTTATGGTGTGTAGTAAGTCCTACTTAATGGATGGTCACATCAACATGGGGTTTTACTAAACACGTTATGGTGTGTAGTAAGTCCTACTCAATGGGTGGTCACATCAACTTGGGGTTTTTGCTAAACATGTTATGGTGTGTAGTAAGTCCTACTTGATGGGTGGTCACATCAACATGGGGTTTTACTAAACATGTTATGGTGTGTAGTAAGTCCTACTCAATGGATGGTCACATTAATATAGGGTTTTACTAAACACGTTATGGTGTGTAGTAAGTCCTACATAATGGATGGTCACATCAACATGGGGTTTTACTAAACACGTTATGGTGTGTAGTAAGTCCTACTCAATGGGTGGTCACATCAACTTGGGGTTTTTGCTAAACATGTTATGGTGTGTAGTAAGTCCTACTTGATGGGTGGTCACATCAACATGGGGTTTTACTAAACATGTTATGGTGTGTAGTAAGTCCTACTTAATGGGTGGTCACATCAACATGGGGTTTTTACTGAACATGTTATGGTGTGTAGTAAGTCCTACTTAATGGATGGTCACATCAACATGGGGTTTTTACTAAACATGTTATGGTTTGTAGTAAGTCCTACTTAATGGTTGGTCACATCAACATGAGGTTTTACTAAACATGTTATGGTGTGTAGTAAGTCCTACTCAATGGATGGTCACATTAATATAGGGTTTTACTAAACACGTTATGGTGTGTAGTAAGTCCTACATAATGGATGGTCACATCAACATGGGGTTTTACTAAACACGTTATGGTGTGTAGTAAGTCCTACTTAATGGATGGTCACATCAACATGAGGTTTTACTAAACACGTTATGGTGTGTAGTAAGTCCTACTCAATGGGTGGTCACATCAACTTGGGGTTTTTGCTAAACATGTTATGGTGTGTAGTAAGTCCTACTTGATGGGTGGTCACATCAACATGGGGTTTTACTAAACATGTTATGGTGTGTAGTAAGTCCTACTTAATGGGTGGTCACATCAACATGGGGTTTTTACTGAACATGTTATGGTGTGTAGTAAGTCCTACTTAATGGGTGGTCACATCAACATGGGTTTTTTACTAAACATGTTATGGTTTGTAGTAAGTCCTACTTAATGGTTGGTCACATTAATATGGGGTTTTACTAAACATGTTATGGTGTGTAGTAAGTCCTACTCAATGGATGGTCACATTAATATAGGGTTTTACTAAACACGTTATGGTGTGTAGTAAGTCCTACTTGATGGGTGGTCACATCAACATGGGGTTTTACTAAACATGTTATGGTGTGTAGTAAGTCCTACTTAATGGGTGGTCACATCAACATGGGGTTTTTACTGAACATGTTATGGTGTGTAGTAAGTCCTACTTAATGGGTGGTCACATCAACATGGGTTTTTTACTAAACATGTTATGGTGTGTAGTAAGTCCTACTTAATGGGTGGTCACATCAACTTGGGGTTTTTGCTAAACATGTTATGGTGTGTAGTAAGTCCTACTTGATGGGTGGTCACATCAACATGGGGTTTTACTAAACATGTTATGGTGTGTAGTAAGTCCTACTTAATGGGTGGTCACATCAACATGGGGTTTTTACTGAACATGTTATGGTGTGTAGTAAGTTCTACTTAATGGATGGTCACATCAACATGGGGTTTTTACTAAACATGTTATGGTTTGTAGTAAGTCCTACTTAATGGTTGGTCACATTAATATGGGGTTTTACTAAACATGTTATGGTGTGTAGTAAGTCCTACTCAATGGATGGTCACATTAATATAGGGTTTTACTAAACACGTTATGGTGTGTAGTAAGTCCTACATAATGGATGGTCACATCAACATGGGGTTTTACTAAACACGTTATGGTGTGTAGTAAGTCCTACTTAATGGGTGGTCACATCAACTTGGGGTTTTTGCTAAACATGTTATGGTGTGTAGTAAGTCCTACTTGATGGGTGGTCACATCTACATGGGGTTTTACTAAACATGTTATGGTGTGTAGTAAGTCCTACTTAATGGGTAGTCACATCAACATGGGGTTTTTACTGAACATGTTATGGTGTGTAGTAAGTCCTACTTAATGGATGGTCACATCAACTTGGGGTTTTTACTAAACACGTTATGGTGTGTAGTAAGTCCTACTTAAAATTGTTTTTTGTATATATTCAATATGCCTGTCAAAGTAGCCATCATGAAAATCGTGTTATCATTATTTTATTCTGAGGGAATGGTCATATCAACATGTAAATTTGACTGAAATATTTCTTGTGATGTTTTGTTTATTGTAAATCATAATCAAACTGATCCAGCTTTCTATATGGCTGTCACATTGGCCATCTTAACTGAACCTTGAGACCTCTAAATCATTCCTTGATGTGCATGTAACATGCAGGCACTTTTTGTTGAAATATGACATGGATTTTAACTGTACAATTCCTGATCTGTTTTTACTATCTTCATGCAAGAATGGCATCAATTTTAGTATGTGAATATTACAGAGCACCTACAGTGATGAATATTTTGTATGTGGATGAATTTTTGTGTTTTGGTAATAAATTGGCTATAAATGAGTGAATAACAGACATATTTCTTCTCATGGATGAAATAAATTTAGCAAGTGTTCCTTCTTGTTATGCTTAAACATATTGGCTATCAATATGTAGATCAAATTGATTACAGATTTTACACTGTATCCTGTGCAATGTCAGTGGTTTACTGTTGAATTTCTGCTGTGTTTTGTGAATATTCACAAAAAATGTGAAATGTAATATAATTCTTCTTCCCAATTCAAGGTATATTAAGAAATTTTTTTTGAAATGTTTGAGCTTTTAATTTGGTTCATCATTAACAGGAAGCAGCCATACTTACTGCTGTACTATGCAGGCTTTTAAGAAAAACTTCAAAATTTCTTGGTTATAGTGTTATCATTGTCTTTTCAAAGGCAGTGAATTATAACAATTATTTCCCTCAGAAAATTCAGTAAATCACAGCCTGGCCTAAAACCAATAGATCTTCAACATGCTCATTTCTTCAACACAGTTTCATAAATAGTCTCCTGCTTGTGTTTATTTAAACCTTAAATTTGAAATTCTTGAATCAGTGATTTTACTGCCATTGAGTTCCACATTTCATAAAGAGAATGAAAACGGTAAAATTAAACTATTTGGTATCAGACAATGAATTAAAGGCTTATTATTTCTCTACAAGTGGGAGTAAGAATATTCCAGGGTATTTGAAATGCATAAATTTAAAATGGTACTGTAAATATTCTAGTAAATAATGGCTGCTAAATTGGTTGTCTTTCATATCTTGTTATTGTTACTCGGCAGTGAGTGGTAATATCAGTATGGGTTTTCTTTAAAAGACTTTCTGATTAAGTTTAGTTGGTCCTAAATGAGAATGTTGCTGATATGATGTTCAATATGGCCACCATGGTAGCCATTTTGAAAATCATTTTGTCTCAACTCCACCTGAATGGAAGGTCATATCTACATGGGCATTTAAATAGAAGACATCATATTAAGTGTAGTTGATTTTTAAGTAAAATGGTACTTCTTGGAAAACCAGTCTGACTGCCTCATTGGCCATCTTGAAAATCTTTTTATTCCGCTTGAATGGAAAGAGTGATCAAAATGAGGTTTTTGATAAAAGAGTTTTTTTCTGATATCTAATTGGTGCTAAATGAAAATGGTGCTAATCTGACATTCATTATGTCCACCATAGCAACCATCATATTCCTCTTCGGCAGAGCATCATTTTGACATGATTATTTAATAGGAAGGCTTCTTTTAATGTCTATTTGGTAGCAAGTGACAATTTTGCCAATGTAGTGTCTATTTTGACCACTTCAGTAGTCATCTAGAAAAGCACTTTTTATTGTTACTCCAGGATTGATGGTCAAATTATCATTTTGTTTTAGTCTAAAGACTTCTTCTGATGTTTGGTTGGTCATAAATGAAAATGGTGCCAATGTCACATCCATTATGTCAACATGGCTGCTATCTTGAAAGCTTGAAAGCTAACCATCCTAAAAAGAAAGTCATATTGACATGGGATTTTCATCAAAAGACTTCTTACAGTGTCTAGTTGGGCCAAAATAAATATGATGCTGATCTGACATCAAATAATAGCCGTCATGGTGGCCATCTTGAAAATTTTATTATTCTGCTCTAATGTGGATGGTAAAATTCACATTGGTTTGTCATAAAAGACCTCTAATCATGTCTGGTTGGTCAAAATGGAAAGTGTTATTGATTCTACATCCAGCATAGCCACCAATTTGAACCTCTTATTGCTCAAAAGATATAAGAGATATTTTCAGTAGTCGGCGTTTATAAAGAAGATCAAAATTTGTTTTGGTCTGTAGAGTATCCTTCCTTTGATAGACTATTAAATTATATCTGAAATTATCTGACTTAAATTTAAATCCCAGATCCCTTATGGCTTGACTTAAATTTAAGTCCCAGATCCCTTATGGCGTGACTTTAATTTAAGTCCCAGATCCCTTATGGCTTGACTTAAATTTATGTCCAAGATCCCTTTTGGCTTGACTTAAATTTGTCCCAGATCCCTTATGGCTTGACTTAAATTTATGTCCCAGATCCCTTTTGGCTTGACTGAAATTTAAGTCCCAGATCCCTTATGGCTGGACTTAAATTTAAGTCCCAGATGCAGTTAAAGAGGTGGAGTTGCTTGGTGGTTAGCATGATAGACTTGCGTCCAAAATGGTACAGGTTTAAATCCATCTCAAATTCAGATCATCAGTCCTGGATGGCAATCTTGGCATGTTCATAGGCAAAGCACATTGATACAGTTTTCTTGCCACTAATAACCTTTTGTGATACTTTTTTCTGTAAAATATGAAAACAATCCAAACTGTTTTGGAATTGCTCAAATTTAAATCTGACAAAATATACAAATGATTTTTAAATCCAGACTTAATTTAGGATTTATGTTGGTAAAATTAAATGAGTATTACATACCTGAGCAAGGAAATGTGTAAAGAACAGACATAAATTTTAAGATACATTGTTGAAAGGCCCAGTTTTGGAGATCATAAACCCTTGAGCTGGAGTTTTAAAATCGGCCAGTCAGAAATAGTATTCCAAAAGTAAAATCTCTTTCAACTGGTTGATTACATTTTGAGCACATACAAACTTAAGGTCAAGAATGTTATGATTTCCAGGCTAAGTCTCAGATGCAGATTTCTACTGGTCATCAGTCTTATCATTTATCAGTCTGAAAATTAATTCAGGACAAGGAAATAAGACTGAAATGAAGAATGCAAAGTCAGTGTTAATATACCATCATGCAAAATAAACAAGAATTCACCTTAGCCACAGGGGCATTGAGTCATTGATCAGAATTCTAAATTGTGTGTGCACATGAACAGACTCTTACTGGTTTAAAGACTCATTTTAAGAGTTGAAGTAGTATTTGTGCAGTATTATGCATGGACATACCAGCAATATCATATAAGTCATTGCACAGTGAGGATAAGTACAGAAATATGTGGACTTAGGCTGACATGCAGTGATTGACAACATCTTGTTAGTGGCTGTGAAAGTTTAAAGCAGAATGGTTACAACTCCATTATTTAGTCATTTGACACTGACATCAAGATTCTTTGAGGGGGAGCCACATCGTTGGAATTTATATGATAACATCATATAATAAAAGTGCAATTATGGAGAATATCTTTAAAATGTTAATTTTTTCATACATTTTACCAAAAATTTCTAGATTAAAAACCTGATCCTCTGGTGAAGTATACTTCAGCTAATTCATGAAATTTACTACTAAAATTAATAAAGAATTAGTTTATCCTCAATTACCAATTACATTAATTAACTCCTTAGCTAAGATCTGATTTGCTGTTTTGTGTGACATCATACTAGAACAAGCTGACCAGCCACCAAAACAGAGATATGCTGATTCCATGGTCAAATCAAGTTAAAATAATAGATTTTGTGCATTATACATTCATAAATTGTGATAAAGAAACAGAAGAAGTGACATCTGCATTATTATTTACTAAAAATAATGTTATACAGACGAAGGATGAAGAAAATAGGGATGTAATGATATTACTGTCAACTAGACAGTATGATGAAGAACTATAGGAGTAGGGCTCACTCTTTTTTATATTTTTCCCCAGCTTTTTTGAAGGAATCATATATTCACAAATCATTCTAAATGGTAAAAAACAGAGTTGGACATATCATTTGGACAACCATAAGGAAGAAAATTTGAGAGTAGGTCAGTGTTAGATAAAGAATATTAAAATATAGATTGTCCACTTTAATATGGAAGAGAAATTTCAACTGCAGACACATTTCTGTATTAAGTCTTTGCCTAAGAGATCTATAACAGAAATTTTAAGTAAAGATGAAGTAAAACATGGCAAAATGATAAGATAAGGATCAGTGTCTAACATTTGCCATTTTAAAGAACTGCAGTCTGTTTTTGAAAAGTTTTTGTCAATATTATAATCAGAGATAGTACTACAGTGTTTGACTGCATTTCTTTCAAGTAATTGTCATCATTTTTCTGGTATTAGTAGTTTTATTTTTTAAACTTTCCATCACATCACACAAATTTTAATAACCTATCATAAATTCTGTATACAATAATTTCTACATTAGTAAGATTTTTGTTCTAAAATATTTCACACCTGCATACATACCAGAGGCAATATAATATCTGTACCAACTTTTGTGAGTCATATTTTCAGATGCAGGTAATTGATAATTGATGCCAAATAAATTTATAATAACAACTAATGTGTATATTTGCATATGAGGAGAGTGTAACTGGAAACCACATAGACCCAGATCTACTGTCACATAATGCATTGGCAGATCTAGGTCTGTCCTGTTTGTTAGGAGTAATCAGGAGAACAAACAACATGGATCCAAATTTGGAGGACAACTTAATAAGCAAGTATATACTGTAGCAAGGAAGCTAGAAAAACAAATTGAAAGAAAACTTTCATAACTCACCTTTAATTTTTGTAATGTAAATATATTTGAAAATTTGGTGAATGTCTTAGGCACTTGTTTTAGTAGCAATACAGCACATGGGAGTATTCTCTGTTGAACTGTGTAATATAGGTGTGACATTTACTCCTTACCTCTCTATTAGGGAGCTTTTCATACAGTGAATATTTCTGATGATAAGATTGAATGTTTTGTAATATGTGTCTATTTGATTTCCTATGAAGAAACTCAGTTTCTCAAAGGGATGGCAGAAAGATGAATCATAATATTGCAAGGCAGGACCATAATCAGGTGTTATACAGAGTACAGGTTTTCCACTAGTATTAACATCTCAGTGTGTAACTGGTATTACTTCATATTAAATTGTAAGGCCTTTACAGAACTTGTTCAAGTTTCATATGCTTCCTATAAAGAGTGTACGACATTGTGTGTCTGTCTGACTGTCAATCTATCCATTGCATCTGTTTCCACACAATAACATGTCTTTAAAAGTAGCTTGTATTTGAAGCCAGGAAGAAACATCTTAGTTTTTGGCTCAAAAGGACATGCAGACTGGAAGAAGGAAATTGTTCCAACACAATAACTCAATTTGTGTACCAGATACCTAGTTTTGTCATTCACTTTCATTTGAGATAGAAAAATACATGTTGATTTTAGGGTCCAAAGGTCAAGGATACAGTGACTGTAAGAAGAAAATAAATGGTTTCTGTGCCATATCCTTAGATCTTTGTCACCATAGTATGAATATGGGACAAAGATGATACCTATTTACAATGGGTGGGGTCAAGTATCAAAATGAAATGGAAATGGATTTGATTTCCACAACATTATTTTATGTTTTGTAGTACCTACATTGACTATATTTTGTAGATTGCTTGCATTTGAGACAGGCAAAATATATATTGATCTTGGGGATTAAAAGTCAAATAACAAGGTCAGAAGAACTCTAAGAAGAAAAATTAAAGTTCAAGGTGGCATTCAATTTTGTGATCAATAGATAGAAGTCAAAATCACCAACACTGACAAAGAAAAATGATTTTATAATTTGACATGGTAGGCATATAATGTACTGTTTGCAGTGCTCTTGTTTATATACCACGAAGCCCCTCGAGGTACTTTACTTTGGTTTGGTTTGCTTCGTATGACTCAGTCACACAAGTAGGATTTTTAGTTCCATGCCAATTGGAATAAAGTGCCTTGCCCAGGGACACACCACAGAAGCTGATTTAGGCTCCAGGGACACACCACAGAAGCTGATTTAGGCTGATCTGATGGCAGGATTTGAAAATGCACCCTTTTGGTTGAGAATCTGGCTTACTAACCACTGAGCTTTCATGGCTCAAAGCACTTATATCTTAGTTATTTTTTTGTCTTAAAGTTGTGCATTGCCACCTGGAAGTGTACCAGATATGTAACAGCAACAGATAAGTATAATATCATTAAAAAAAATATACCCTCAACCTCCCACATAAATATTTTACTAGCTGCTGATGTGATGTCACTGATGATACTCAATTTATGACAATAATAACCAGTCACATTCTTAAATCCTAAAGAATAGGAGTAATTTTATTCTTTTCTCACTGCCAACCAAATTTACAATCCTTTTTCAGTGTCATCCGAGCGACTGTTCAGAGCAAAACTATTGGATCCGGAAAGTCAGCCTGGTAAGGAAATATGACAAGTCATACAAAGAAAGACATTTTCTTTGAAGATTATATTCTTTCAATTTGTAATACAATCAACCTTGTCCAGTAGTTGGCAGTGTACAATTAGTAACTTGCTTGACCTATGTAAGTGTTTGGAAGAATGTATTAGATTTATTACATGGGCTGTCGGGGGAAGAGGGGGTGTTGTTGTTGAAAACATTGAAAAATAACTGTTGGCCATTAACCTTTGCAGTGACAATTTTTATAGCAAGTGGATAGCCATGATAGTTGTCAGTACAAAAGTTCCCTATGTTCACATGACTTTTAGTTTTAAATGCAAAATTTTCTGCTTTGCTGTGGAGAAATTTAAGGTAAAGATGGTATGGTTCATTTATTGGAAGGTTTTGTATTAAATTACTTAATACAGATTTGAATGAGACCTTTCCTTTGGTTATAGTCTGAAAGGTCTCTATTATTATAAGACTGTATGTGCATGCATTCTATTTGTAACAAATAAATGTAATCATTTCTTATTTATTCTGTTTTGCAATATATGTTTATGATGTAGAACTTTTAATAAATGATACAAACTAATAATTAGCAACTATGTTGAGTCTATGAGATTCCTTAATGGGCAGCTTTTGCTCTGACTAATGGGACCCTTCCCTCATGACAAGATTTGAAAGGACTTTGCAAAGAGGAGCAAAATATCACTTTGAAATACCTGTCTTCACCTGTTTTATTGCCTAGGGCAGGCATAAAATAGATGTCTTGTGCTGTATATACTTGCTTATAAGTGGAGTCCAAGTACAAACATTGCAGGGTCAGATCTTCTATCACACATGCAGCATCATTAGGAATAACCATAGAGCAAACAACATGGACCCTTATGCATTCTGTGAAAGATAGATCTTGACATATACATTTTGTTTGGAGTAATTAGTAGAACAAACAACATAGATCCTGCTCATTATGTGGTGGCAGATCAAGGTCTTCATTGTTTGCATTTGGACTCAGATTATAAGTAATTATTCATGGTGTATATGGGTTGACTTGAAACCTTGAAGGGATCAAATTATGCATGTACCCTCTATGCAGTGACTAATTTGACTACCAGTTTCAAAGAATGCACAGTCTATATTAGAACTTGATATCGAAAAATATTTTTTCCGATGTATTTCTGAATATACCATAATAATGCCATGTTATCCTGCAGTTATATTAGAGACCACAGATTTGATCTCTTGTGCAGGGGCAGAAAAAATATATTGCTCAGATTTATATCAAGATAACAGATTCAACAAAATTGAAAATATTTAGTGCTCTTAAAAAAATTAGATGAAATTTTTAAAGAAAATTTTAGTGACGAATTAGAGTTTTACATAGGAATGCATGTGCTTAACATGGTAATGTACGCTAGCAGTAACTTTCAATGACATTGCATGTGCTTAACTTATTAATGTATGCTAGCAAGTAACTGTCAATGACATTTTTCAAAACTAGTTTTCAAAAATTTGGACTTGGCCCAAACATCTTTCACAGTATGCAATTTAGCCACCAGGTTGGCATACTTTGCCAAGATAATTGCTTTACCAACTCTGAGATTGCAAAAGTGCTTACCATAAAATGGCTTGTGAAATGTGAAGGATTGAAATTGAAATCTGAATGGCTACATTTGAAAAAGAAATTTGGCATGGATCATGGGATGGTTGTTACAATCATGTAGGTACTATTTTAAGCAATTTTTTTTATTACGATGGGGATTTTGATGATCAGATGTGGCTACTGTTACTATCAATGGAAAATTCTTCAGATTATTTCTTTGAGGAAAAAATTTAAAACATGCAGTCAAATTTGACTTCAAATGTAGCCACCAGTAGCGAGTATACAAAATTTCTTCTAACAAAACTTCACTAGAATTTGCCAGTTGTCACAGAAATCATTCTGATATGATGGGATTTTAAGTTTTACAAATCATGCTGATTTGCTACTAAACGTGATACAAAATTTGGAAAAGAAGTAATAACATATTCAAAATAACTCCCTAAGAGAATTTGACCAAATTTGACAATGTTCTAGCTTGGACATGTTTCAGATTGGTACAGTTATGATACCATTCCATTGTCAGATATGACTGCTGTTATTAAAAGATGGAAAACAATTGGTGCAACTTTATAAATACACACAAGGTAATTGTCCAACTTTGAAACAAAAGAACACAAACATTGGGGGAATTTCAGCATAGGATAAATGATGCCAATGCACTTTAAAATAGGGATGAAGATGTAAGAATGAGAGAAACCTTTAGATAATTGGATTCAATGGCATCAAGAAATTTAAACAGAAATCATTATTTTGATCCCAATTTTTGGGCCAACTGGTCTTATGTTTGACTGTTTGGCAGATCTCAGACAGGCGAGTAGTCTCTTGCCTACTTTGGCCTCTTGTTTAGTAATTTATCTAGCCATATACCAACAGGCATATAAACAGAATTTCAAACATATATACATACATTGTTGTTATTGGTCCTTAGAGTTAAAAGATGACCATGATATCATTAACAGGTTTGGTTTCTGAGAGTTTGAGAGTGGCTGATGGTTGATTTGTGTTCTTAGCTGAACAAACACACACACACACACACATGCACATACATGCACACACACACAGAGTTAAGATGTAAGTGCATATAGGAAATTATTTTGCTACCCAAATCGGTTTGCCATGCAAGATAAAGTTTCTTGATGGTCTTTAGAGTGAGAAGTGATTTCTCCCAAGAATCTTTACTTTGCTTAAGACCTTCTGATTACATGCATCCAATAATTTTGAAATTGTCGTTGATCTCTTACTGATAATTACCCATTTAGCCACTGTTAAATGTATGGTAAGCCAGAAAATGTATAACATTGTTTATAATTGTTCACTTTCTAAGCACTGAAAGGTGTCCTTTGTATATCTAAAGTTCATGACAAAGTGTTTGGTATATCTCTTACATCAGTTTTAGAACCAATTGGTTTGAACTTATACATGTCATGGGCTCAAGTGAAATAGCAACACTCTTGGAAAGCAATGCCTTCTTTCACATTTGACTGCCTTTTGGAATTGCCATTGTTTTGTATGTCCACAACTATTGATTGCCCTTTGAGTTTCTGGTTAGAATACCATATATTCTCATCCACAAGTGAAGTCCAACTGTCAGCTGAAGAGACCCAGATCTGCTGATATATAATATGAAGGCAGATCTGGGTCTGTGCAGTATTATTAGGTGTAATGAGTAGAGCAAAGATCATAAACATTGTTCTGATGGTGCATTATGTGATGGCAGATCAGGGTCTGTGTTGTTTGCAGCTGGACATATTGCACATGGAAATTTTATTTCTGATGTCCCCATTGATCCTTTAGAAATTAAAATATTAACCAGAAGTCCTTATAGAAGAGTAATTTAGTCAACTCAAAATAAAGATTTGTTGAATAGTTTACATGTAAAATTATGATTCTATGATTCAACAATTTGTTATAGATGTTTCTAAAATTCTGGTGAGTTGTTTTTAGCATATATCCCATCCATTGTTTTATTACTTAGAATGTTAGAAGAATTTTAGGGATGGTACAAGAAAGCACATGTAGCGTAAATTATTTTGTCCATGTTGCTCACAGTAAAGATGTTTTCTTTATCCATTTTTTTTCTTGGATATAAAATGAGCTAATATTAAATGTTACATCAAAAATATTTGCTATTTGGGTATGTTGTCTTTTGTTTCAGAAATAAAACTTGACAAAAAGACCCCATAACACTATTTTTCTAGGAATGTTAATAGTTAAAACGAGAAAACTGGATTATCAGTAACCTTTTATATGTATTATTAATTTTGATAATTATCCCATTGTTAACAATTTACTGCTCCTGCCTGTTTTATTAGGCTAGATTTTAAAAACAGGACAAAATTTGAAAAGTGGAACTAAAATGTAGGAGTTAAATGTTTGACAAGCATACAAGTTGACTAGCAAGAAAATTGTTTCTGAGTAATCTTCTCTAACTCTGTACAGAATTGTTCCACATTTTGCCTGGACATTCTTGAAATAGAATGAATTTGATATTGATGCCTTACATTTATTCAGCATGGGTTATAAATCTAGAGAGCAAAATATATTGGTAGTCATGAATAAATTAAATTAAATAGTGATGTATATTGAAGCACTCAGCAGTATTGGGAATTGTCTTTGTATGGATCACCTGGCCTTTTGAAAATATTGATATGAACAGTTCATCGAGGTGCGCTTTGAGTGTCAGCTGCTGTATTAAGAACTGTTCTCTCCATTGTTCATTTGATAATCAACATCTGTTCCTTCTTATGGCTACTTGGTCCAAGGGAGACAACTTTGCTAATTTGCAGAATATAATGTTGCTTTGGAGACAACAAACTAAGAAATTATTGCTCTGGGAGAAATAATTAGAGGAATTATGATTATCTTTTGTAGTACAGATGGAGTGTTTAAATATTGATGGAACATTTAAGACTGTTGGCTAACATTCAACATGGGCTTATTCCTGTTCATAACATTTTATTGACCAGTGACACAAGGGTATTAGATGAAATCAGGAATTTGATGGTGGAATTCACTCTACAAGTAGCCTGGTCAGATCTTAATACAGGTTAACTATGTACGAAGATGGGAATTAGCAGCTGAATATTGAATGATCAATTTATATTGTTGGATTTTATTTTTTAATTTGCATTACCTCGATTCCTTGCTATGTGTTTAAATCACAAGTTTTATTCTTCAAGAGTTTAAGGATTAATCTCAGAAACTTGTACAGCTTTTCATTTTGAATTCGAAAATGAATAAGAGGATGTTCAAGTATTTATCTGGTTTTAAATTCAAAGGTAAGATGACAGCTGTTTTATCCATAGGATCAGTAATCAGAATGCTTTTGATCATTTGTTAGACATCAGGTGTTTCACTTTCATTGAGCTATTAGGGGGTATTTTATGTACTGTACCCGATTATGATAATATATCAATTTGTTAAATTTAGGGGGATGGTGGTATTTATGATGTTGCAAATGTTCACTGGTCATACTGATGGTGCACTACTGGATGTCACAGATGCCTAACGATTGAACAGGTTGTTCTAAAATATATTAAGAGTTCTAACCTCTCTCCATATATGGATGAGCAACTTTCTATATTTCAATCACTTGCAGTTCATAAAGAATACTTACAAGGAAGCTATCTTCACAAAAACATTATTGCTAAAGACAATTTAATGAAGTAATAAGCATATGTTACTTGGTAAATTTTGTATATGACTTTGTGAAAATTTAATAATTCTAATATATAATGGTATAATTTAGTTTATTAAATAGAAGTGAAAAATCAGGGCCTATCTGAATTGAGTCAGGTATGACCCAAATAATGTGATTTATGTCAGGCTTGACTGTATAACTATTGATATAAGTGGATTGGTAATCAGGCAGGAACATCTAGGAGTACTTGTTAACAGTTCCAAATGTTCATTTGGAGATAAACAGAGTTCATGAAGTCAATGTACTTTATTTCAGGGGCACTTTTGAAAACACTGGTGTTTTGAAGGAATGTGTACTGTATCAGTCATGGGGCTAAATGCAAATGGAGTTGTCTTGTTCAGTGTATGGATTCTATAGTTCATTGATAAGATCTCTGAATTGGTCTGCAAGATAGAGCTGACGGTCTCTACCCTTGTACCAGAAAAAACTGTTGATTAAGACAAGAATACAAGCCACATATTGTTCTTGGCTATATATATATATATATATATATATATATATATATATATATATATATATATATATATATATATATCTACCAATGCATGCACAAGTCTTAATAGCTATATTCTATGCAAATATATTTTTGCTTATCTAGCAATTTTCCAGTGATAAGCTCACCCCCATATCCCATTTTTTAACATGTGGTGAATATTTAGTGAAGATATATATTTCTAATTATGAGATCAAACACCACCACCACCAGTTTTGAAACACTTATTAGGCATATTAGGCTCCACCTATAACCCCCAAGTTATAAAAAAAAAAACATTGGATGAGATAATTGTTTCATTTTAATAATATTTTTCATGCTTAAAACATTCAGTGAAACAACTCTATATTTCTATTTATGTTTGTAGAATATGTAATCAGTGGTTGAGTTGTTCTTGCTTCTGTGTGTGTGCACATTTGCATGTTATTCCACTATCTTAGTACAAGTGACCTTCAAACCATTACTTAAATCAACTTCAAAATTTTATTTGTTTTGTATGGTCATATTATTAGCTTTGTTGCATTATGCAACTGTATCAAACATGATATATCTTTCTTATGAAAATAAGTGGTAAGGATTAGCTGGTAAAATATTTTTATAAAAATTTTTAATATTATTTGACAAAAATTGATGTGTTATAAATTTACAAAAGATTAATAAATAGTGGAAAAAATTCATAAGCAAGGAACTAAATAAAGTTTCAAGTTGTATGTTGATTTGTTTTAGTTATTGTAATCAGTTTTACCGCATCCTGGTGAGGGATTTTGAATCACCATGCAGTGAGACTCATTATGCTTTAGATTTGGAAAAGGTCTGTTTAGTAAACTTTGAATTTTGAAAAATGTTTCGTGGATGATTAGTTTTAGAAAAGCTGATTGCTGTTTTGAAAGTATTTATAGCAAGTTGGTAAATTTAATAGGTAAGAATTTTAATTGGGTCAAATCATTCAGTTAGCAATTGTTTAAATCAGTTTTGATGAATTTTGTTTTATTTCAGTCAAATTTAGATTGATTGAAACCAGTTGGTAAAATCAGAAAGGAGAAACTCAATTTGACTTAATTGAATAAAATTAATTTATCTTCTAATCTAGATGGGAGTAAAGTCCAGATGCTGATGAGTCATAGCAGTTTGACTAATATTATTTTCCTGTAACAAATTGAAGATGTCATTGTACATAGTTTGAGATATTAGTAGTGATTGTAAAGAAATTACAGTGTTTCTGTTTTCCTAACAAAATTTTCAATTTAATAGCAGTAATCCAACACCATTGAGAAAGCAAATCACAGGGTATGCTTTAAACTCTTTCAGACATTTATCAAGTTTCAATTTAATTGATGATCCTTGAATCTCCCCTCAAAGTGGTTTGTGGGGTTTTAATTGTTTCCACCTCCTGGTTTTCAAAAAACTATATTACTGGCAACCCACTTTCAATTAAGAGCTCTATATTGTGTCTGTTTATTGAAATAGTAGCCACAGGGTTAGTAAAGCTTTGGTAATTTCAGATATCTATTTGGCATTTAGTTGATATATATTACCAACTAAACATTTTTCTTGTTCAGGCCTGTTAGAGATAACATGAAATTTAATACAATTAATATTGTTTCCACCTGTAGAAAATGTATAAGAAAATTCCAGATGCCTAATTAGTCATTTCCCTTAGATGTTGTTTGGTTATAAGGCAGTTATTTTCATGTTTTTATTCAGAATTTTGTCAGAAGTTTTAGTGTATCTTTGGGCAGAAAGAACAGGTTTTGATTTGATTTTGCATTTCTGTATTATAGTTTTTTTTTTCTTTTTCACTGAGAGGTGTGTACCAGTAGAGACTTAACATTGCAGGATCCTGAGAGTTATGTCAAATGAAGTTGTATTATTTGGATTTACACACACTGTACATGTACAGTATAATGAAAACTTTATAATAATGTACTAATTCAGGTGTTTTAATGATGATACTGACTTGGGGTAAAAAACAAATTAACTGTCAGCTGTGTTCTTTAACACAGTAAAGATATTCTTCTATAACCAGAAGAGATATTGGTGAGCAGTGTATTCAGGTTGTGACACTAGATCCTTTATGTCAGTATCTGTCTGACATATTATTAAATTTAACATGTATTGATTGAAAATACATTGCTAAAGAGTGGATGGTGTTGTCTTTTTTGCTCTATCTATATAATCCAAGGTTTTACTAATTGTGATTTTTTTGGCTCTCTCATATGTGATACATAAATTTTGCATAGAAGCATGCTTATATTAATATTGCTTGTTTTTCACTGAGCTTTAAATAGCATGTTGGATGATCTTGATCTGGACTATGTTAGCATGAGCTTGTTTTAACCTGCTTTCTTTATCAATCACTGATTTACACCAATGAGCTGCATGTGACAGCCATATTGTGAGTACAGTATGTGATTTTAAATCATTTTTTCTAAAAGTTAATCATGACTTTGGTGAGTAAATTACTTCATATGACTTATACTTTTTTAGAATATGGAACAGATATTTAGTGTGATAATTTTCTTTGTGGTACTTGAAGATTTCTGCAGAAAGATAGGTGGGTGGGAATGTTACAGGCCAAATTATATAGTGGTGCACCATTCATATGCTGAAATGTTGTTCCAAGGACACTATTTCCAATAGGAAAATGAAGAGTTAGTAGAGATTACTCAGTCCTAAAAGTCAGTTCATTTACTGATTTCTGTTACTTTTCCTCTCAGTGGCCTTAGATGTTCTTCAGTTGTCTTCATCTTAGATGGCAAGCTATTATATTGACTTTCAGTTTGACTTACCAACTGTGGAGACTGCACAATCAAATATTATCTTTAAGATCTATTCATGGGCAAAAAAATAGTGGTCTTTAAGATTATATCTTTATGCACACCCACCTTCCTGTATTCATAGAATATTTTACTAACCCCCACCTCATGTAATGAATTGTTTTTGGTAATTTATATTTCTTTTAATTTTCAGTGGTATTTGTTTATTTACATACCTTAAAAACAACAACCTGCCAAAAATCAATTATTATCATTTCTCTTGCTACCTTTTATCCATCGGTAATCATCACCTATCTATCTACCTGTATTCATCCTTTCCCATTTATATTGTGCAAAACTGGTAACATTTTGCATGATCTGCAAATAATCAGTGACTATTACTTAAAGTACTAAAAATTAGATACACATTTTTCCTAATTAATTGTAAAATGATACATATACCCTACATGTAGTTTAAATGATACTCATTTTCAGCATCAATTGACATTATTACTTCTTTGGCTAAATGCCATTTAATTGAAATCACATATACATTTTCAATAATCATTGCTCCTGCAGTTGATAAATGGGAGTTTGGATGAACACACATACCAAATCTGCATTTTTTTGGGAAAAAAACCAGCACAAATGGTTTTGGATATATGAATCATATTCAAAATGGAGGTTTGGACAAATGAATCATATTCATGATTGAGATTTGGATACTTGAATGAGGTTTTGGATAAATGAGGTTCATTTTAAGTTCATAACTAATGTTTTACAGTTGAAAAAGAATAATACAAATTTTAATTTTTGGAAGTTTATACAAAAAAATATCTTTTTAATTTTATGAATATCATGTTTCTGAAGATGTTTATATTTTTATTGTTTTAAATACAAGAAGAACATATATGATGTGTCTGCATTCATTGTCTTTTGTTTAACTGTAATTTGTTAATATTTCCTGGAATGTCATGAAACTTGGCAAATTTTCCTCCTGAGGTCTAGTTGGTTCAAGTTATAATGATGTGTTATTTTGTTGATACTACACCAGAGCATAGGGTAATGTTCAAATAGGATTTCCACTTACAGATTCTGACATGCAGCTGGTCTTTATTGAAAATGGTACCCATCTGATAGATTCTGACATGGTCATGATGGTAGCAGTCTTACATATTTTGTTAGCTTCTTTTGCATTGATGGTCAGATTGATATCCTTCTCACTAAAGAAAAATGTGAAGTATAGATGGTTCTACATATATTTTAAATTGATGCTGATCTAATGCTCATGATATCCACCATGTAGGCCATCTTGAAAATTTAGGTATTGACATCATCTGTCTTGCCATCCAATCCACTTTTTGATTTCTATACAGAAACACCATTAAAGATTATTGGATTTCAACCAAATTAGGTACATGGCCAGACTCTATTGTTACCTTGGCAAAATTTGATTGTCAGCATTTTGAGTAATTATTAGCAGATTTATAGCTGCTCATTTTCAGACCCACCCATTTCTTAAGTCACTTGATTAATATTAGATTTTGACTAAATTTGGAATGCAGTTTGATACTAATAAGACTCTGGCTGAGTTTAATTGTCATTTGTTTTTGTCATTATTTAGTGTAGTTATAACCCCTGATTTTCAGACCTACCCACATCAATTTCTGAATAAAAACTCCCATGGATGTCATCCTATTTTGATATGTAGCTTGATGTTGATAAACATTTTTGTCAAGTTATAGCCCCTGCATGTTAGACCTGTCCTGCTTATTATATCATTTGACTATTATTGGATTTCAACCAAATTTGTTATGATGCTTGTATTGATAAGACCTTGGAGAAGTCAATAGCATTCAGTCTTTGTTCAGCAGTTATGTTGAATGCATCTCTTATGTGTGCATTTCAACCAAATTATTTTAGAATGCAGGGTGATACTGATGAAACCTTGGTTGAGTTTGATGTTCAGCATTCTGCATCATTGTTTTCCATTTTTGGACATTGACAGATTTTCATTTCTGCACAATATCTCCTTTAATGATTATTTTTATCCAGCTTTGGTATACTGCTTGTTTGTTGTTTTTCATTATCACACCTTGTGGGCTTTGTCAGCATTCTGTGTCATCATTTTTCGATGTTATAGCTCCTGATTATTGGATCAATATGAGACCTTAGCTGAATTGAGTTGTCGATATTCTGCCATCATCATTTAGAAAACTTGTGTCATTGAATTTCCTGACCTACTCACTTTTGAGTATGCACAGTAACTTTCTTGACTATATCTGTATTTCATCCAGATTTTATAGGTAGTTTCATATCAGTTAGGTAATGGCTTAGTTAAATTGTCAGCTTTGTGTATCATCCTTTTGTGGAATTATAGTCCCTGATTGATGGATGGACCCACACACTTCCATACAACAGCTCATGTTTCATTATTGAATTTCAGCCATAATTGCTAGAGTGCATGGTATTGATACAATCCTGTCTGAGTACTTATCAGGTTATTTCCATTGTTTCATTGAGCTAAAGACCCAGGTTGTTGGACCCAATCACTTTTAATTTTGCACTCAATTAACTTTATATGGATTTCAACAAGAATATGGAGCTTGATACTGATGAGAATCATATGGTTAGTTATGAGTATTCTGTGGTTTCTGGCAAAGTTATTACCTTGATTATCAAATCCACCTATTTTTAAACAAATTTGGTTGGTAGCTTTCTGATGATGCTGATTGTCAGTTTTACTTAGATACATGTCTAGCATGCAGCTGGAGTGTTAGTAGAGTTATGGCTCTTGAATGTCATACTTGCTTTCCTCCCTTTCTTGCAGTAACTGCCTTAATTTTGGTTGGATTTTTACCAGAGTTGATACATGTATATGCTGACAAAACCTTGATTTGGTCTGAGGTTTCATTGTTTGATCTGCATCATCATTTAGTGCAATTGTGCTCTTAATTCCATCCTTCTTTTCCCACTTAATACTCCTATTAGTTTTAAATTTAAAAAAAAAATGTCATATAACTCCTTATTGATATAATATCAGTTTTCTGAGCCATTATTTAGTTGAGTTATAACTACCAAATGTTGGACACACATTTTATATGCAGTATTGGCTTTCACTTGTCAGTGTCCTGTATCATCATCAGTGTCATTCTTTCCAAAGGTACCATAGCTCGTTTACTATATCACCTTTGTCATTAAGCCCTTTCCTTTACTCAACTAGCCCCCTCCCCCTTTTGACAAAAAACATGAGACATTACTTCTTGGTATTTTGTTGGTACAGAAAAGACCTCCCAATATTTCTATGACAGAGAATGGTCATAGTGATGTGTGATACCTTTATAGCACTTCCTGCAGTATGTAGTTAGTCATGTATTAAATGATTCTGTATGTACCTCCACAATCACATCTTGAAAATCATTGATGATCATATTTGACTTTTCATGAATCACTATAATAGTATGTAAAAGATTCTGAAAGAAAATGGTGCTGATATGACCTGCAATATGTCAACCATAGTAACCATCTAAAAATCTTATCACTTAGTCTCTTGAAAGAATGGTGATGTTGACATGTGGTTTTATCTAAGCTGGTCTTGACTAAAAAAGAAGCAACGCTAACCACCAGCATCATTATTGGTCTCCTTAATTCTAAGGACAGACAATATAAGATGCATCCAAATATATGTATTACCCACAGTTTCCTGCAGTGTGTAAAAAACATATTACATTACTCACAGATGTATATAACCCTCATGTTGATGTAAAGAATAATAAACAATCAAAATCGGAGCTGGCTTCTTTCTTTATACAGATTATATAAAATACCAGGGTATGGTGTATCATCCTTCCTGTTTACCATTGAACTGCAACAGAGCCATCTCAACCAAAAATTTTCTGTTCATAGTTAGTTTACTCACCTTGAGCCATCTCAAACATTCCACAATGTTGCCACATGCTCTCTTTGTTAAGTGCAGGACCAAAACCACATCTATCCATTGCTGGTAATTCAAATTAAGTAAAATGGTAACCTACTCATAAATAATCACCACATGGCATGTATAACACACACATATATATATATATATATATATATATATATATATATATATATATATATATATATATATATATATATATATATATAAATGACACCAACACATAGAATGTATTACCAGTGTATCTTTATTGCTTCATCAGACTAAATTCCAAATGAATTCAATATCATTGCTTACGTCATTAAATATGCTCTTTTTCTAAGTGATAAATAAACAATAATGATATAAACAAAATGTCATTCTTACGTATAAATATTCATTGTGACACTAATTGTGCAACAGCAAATGTCATTTTTTTGATCAGATGCAAAACGTGTAGCATCCATTATATTGGACAAATCAGTCAACAGATATCTAAAAGTATGAACCAACAGATCAGATGTGAAATATACTATTGATCATCCATTTTCATCTCATGTTGCTGCACATTTTAACAAGAGTTCCAATACTTTGCAAGTTTTCTCCTTTCAACCTATTGTTATAGTTGATTCTGAAATGAAATGTCAGTTAAAGGAAGCCTATTGGATTCACTGTCTTAACACAGTATATCCAAAAGGTTGAAATTCCAAAACCTTATACGACATTTCTTAATCAAAAAAAAAATTTGAATTATGTCCCATGTTTATAATTAGTCAATCCTATTTTTTTTTTATATTATTTTAATTTACTTAATAATTTAATCTGTGTAAGCATTATTAATATTATAAGAATATGTTTAATAATTCTTTAAAACTGAAAGGTTATCTCAAATTAAAGTATGATTATATTATGATTAATTATTTATAAATACCTTTGCACATGCTATTTTAATATTATTTATTATATGGTTTAAATTCTGATAAACTATTGAACATTCATTATCAATTTTTTATTTTATATTTTTTTATATTTATTTTTTATTAAAAAATGTACATAAGAAAAATAAAGATAAACACACACACACACACACACATACACACACACACACACACACACACATATATATATATATATATATATATATATATATATATATATACAGAGAGAGAGAGAGAGAGAGAGAGAGAGAGAGAGAGAGAGAGAGAGAGAGAGACACACATACATGGGGGGTTGGGGTGCGCATTAGGAATATTAAGATAAATTGAATGAAATAAGGATTAAGGGTTAAAAATTGCATTGAAGAAGTAAAGTAAAGATATTCATTGTAATAACTTTGTCTGTACAAGCATTGATGGACTAAATAACCCTTATACAGCATTATGGAACAGATAAGAAATTTGGCCTGGTAGTCAGTAAACTACTAATTTAACAAAGGAAGTTTATGTTAGTGCAAAGTTCTATTTTGGAGCAGATGTATCTAAATAATAATATCTATGATCTCTGGAAAAATGTACACAACAGTGACAAAGATCAGTTTCCCAACATATTCAAGCTGACAAAGCTAGCTACCTATATGCACCTTGAGAAAGAGCTGAGAAACAATATTGATACAAATAAAAGAAGTAGAGTATGCTCAGAATTAATTAACAAATAAATACTTATACAACTAGATGTGATACAAATAAAAGAAGTAGAGTGTGCTCAGAATTAATTAACAAATAAATACTTATACAACTAGATGTGACATCTGTCAAGGCTGTTTGATTTCAGTAGAGCTATAATAAATGGGAGTGGGAAGAAAGAGAGACATGTATTGAAGTTTAGATAAATATTGACCTATGACTATTTCTTCCTCCCCTCCTTTTTTCTTTGATAAAGGGTGAGGTCTCACTTAAGATAAAATCCTGTTATCATCTCTCCTGAAACTGGATATGGGAAACAAATTTGAAATTGCTTTTCTTTTATGCATAGATATTTAACCAGTCCATGAAGGTGCTGACTGAATAAATGAAATTATCATAGAATGAGCCATGGGGCAGATTTCAAACTGTTCAAGTTTATTACCTTGTGTAAGTTAAAAGAAAATTGTAGAATAGGACTGGGTATAGTCAGTAGTTTTCTGTTTTTACTAACATATGTAAGGACATGACTGGCTGCTATTTTGCATCTGCAGGAAATAAAATGTTGGTATTCAACCAATGCCTGGATTTGTTCTAGGGGAGATTTTCTTTGCAGGAGGAAATTGCATTATTTCTTGCTTTGAATAACACCATAATGTCCTCCAAGTCAAATTGAGACTTGAAAATGGTAATAATATGTTTTCAAACAAATCATTCATGTTGTACAAAGCTAAGGGAGTTAAATGGAGCCACCATTATATTGGCTAAAACTGTTGGATAAAACTCACTATAAAAAACAACAGGTAGTCTGTTTGAAAATATTGTTAATCTTCTCATCAGTGAGAATTGCACATTAATATATGATAACTGTATGTCTGTCTGTAGTCTGCATACTGGAAATACAACCAAGAATGTCAACATATAGGAAAAGGCCCCACCTACCTTCCAAGGATGGAAAGACATTCAAGTTCAAATTTGTATTGATATGTATTGTATTGCAGGCTGCATTTTTGTAAATTGTACATCCCTAATAATTTAACATAGATTTAGTTGTATGTATTTCTCAGGGCATGTAAATAATGACATTTTAAAGTAATATGGATGTATGAAAATTTAAATAAAGTGAATAATTGTTATTTAATGGTATTTGTTATACAATTCTAAAATACTACACCCATTACTAATATATTCAGTTCTGAGTGCCTACATGACCATATTTACTGGTGCATTTGGTCTTCTTGGTATCTGTGGTTGTCAGCAGACATGCATGAATGGATTTTTATCAAATCCAGTTTGCAATATATCTGAAAAGCTTTCATAGTGTCACTTCAGTAACTTCAATTAAAAAAAACAAACACAATCATTTATCAAACCACATTTATCCTGTGCATATATGACATTACCTGAAATGTGTTAAATAATTTTGTATCCATCACATCAGGTTCAAGGTCTGAGAAATTGATAGAGATTTTGTACTACAATTATGGTGTGAACATGTTTAATCACATATATAAAAAATATTTATTATGTTGGAGCAGCATAATATGAAAACTTAAAAAGAAGGAGAAATGGATTTCTTTTGAATTCATACCAATATTTTTTAGTGATATCTGTCATGAATTTTAGTAATTTGTTTTTTGTCCTCCAGTATTGGCACATGAAATTTTGTCTTCTAAAATTTAACAAGTTTGAGGTATCTAAGAAAATGATGCTATATTTTATGTATTTTTTTTGGTACCCTTTAATTTTTGATACACATCTCAGTTAACAAAATATTAATTATTTATAATGTATTATAATTTTTGTACATATCACTTTTTATTTTTCAAAAAATACATTAAATTATTGGACTTAAAATTTCTGCTAAAAAGAATTACATTGGCAAAAAAGATTGAAAATAGCGTATTGGTATTTTGTTTTTACAAAAATTAATAATTGTTGGTGAGAAAATACAATGATTGATGCATAAGCATGGGAACCCATAGCATCGGTCAAGGGAGTCACGTGACTTATCCAAAATCATACTGCAAATATATCACTTTAGTATCAGACTGCTTACTATACTAACTTTTCCTACCACTCATCCACATTGTTGAAGTTTTTACAAGTGGTAATTTCTCAATGACCTTATTTAAAGTCAGGGATTATATTGCCCTGAAATCAGGCTGGAGGGTGACTATATCAATACATTACTTCATCACTGTAGGGATTGGAAAATGATTATATTTACACAGTATTCCATCACTATTGGGCCTGGATGGTGACGATATTAAGTTATTCCCTGACTATAAAACCTGAAGGATGATTATATTAATACTATACTCCTTCTTTGTAAGGCATGGAAAATAACTGTAATACAGTATTTCCTCATTATATGGCCTTAATGATAACTATTAATACAGTACTCCCCCACTGTAATTCCTGGAGGATGACAGTGAGGATGACTATTATTATGTTACTCCCTTACTGTAAGACCCGTTATTATTACATGGTTACTGTTATAAGACAAGTATGGTCATGGACCAAATTAAATTATTCAGTAATTGAATTACATGTATCATCAATTTCATTATAAGACAGTATAGTCAGCATGTGCAACATTATAATGAGTGAGTACTATATTGTGAATTCATTATTTTTATGGGGTACAATTTTCATGGATTTTGTACTTGGTTTAAAATACAAATTTAAACAGCCAGTAAACAATGAACCTTCTGTGGAAACAGCAGTACAGAATCCTGAATCCACCAAAAAAAGTATAGTTAAAATGTCATTTTTTGCAGACATTAAAACTCATATCCAAAAAAAAAAGTTGAATTTATAGCATATAGCAATTTAAATTGAGAGCTTGCTAAGATTCTGACATTAATATATTAAGATGTCTGATTGATTTCCCAGAAACATACTGAAGGTTATATTGGTCACTGTCATTACTAGTAGTATACACTGTACAAAATAGAAGGATTTGGGTAAGAATTTAAAAGTTAGCCATGTTTAAATTCTTTTGAAAATCTCTGATTACTGGGCAGTTTATACAATACATTTGTTTTCTGTGAATTTATACAGTGCAGTATTGGATATATAATTTGTAATTCAGAAATGGCATGACTGTCATTACTGATTATTTCACCTGTTCCTGTATTGTTATCTTTTCAGTGTCTTCATTTTCTAGACTGGTATTTTTTTCAGATCTTAATGTGTATTGCTGCAATAACTCAAGAGAGCGTGTTCCTCCTCACAAGAAGAGAATACCCAATTTCCATAAATTTTTCCGTATGTACATGCAGTTACAGTTCTTGGGAAAGGTCACTTGGTTGCTACAAAAATATACACACGATTTCTATGGTGATCTTTAATGCTGAGTTTACTGTTAGTATGTGTGATCTACATTGTCAGCTTATGATAATTCAGTTTGATTTTCATTTAAAGAAAACAGAATTATCTAATCTTACAAACATTCTTAGTCATTGTTTTTAGAGGTTTAAGTGCAGCAGGTGCATTTGGAAAGAATACTTTATTTCTAATTAAAATGGGAAAAGATTTAATTCAAGCATAGATTTCTTTTGAGTACAAGATGTAATCATTTGTCCTTGACCTTTAGTAATTTTATCAAAACATTGCAATTGAAGCATGAAGGTATATGCCTATTTTCATATTGTAAATTACTCACAAAATCTTATCTAATTGATATCAATCTTATGTGATGCCTAATTGACTGATTGGTATTCCATGAGAAGAAAACAATACATATAAGGTTATATCATATTCAGACAGTTGGGGTCAATTGCCCCAATACACACCATGGTGGCTGACATGGTCTAATTTGGGCAAGATCTGAAGCCATATCCATCTACTTATAAGATAGGCACTCTAACTATTAAGTCATGTTGTAAAGCAAATATTTTCCCATTTTTGTTATTGTTGTGTTTTTGAGTGATTGACAAGGACACTAGATGGCATCAAGTATCACTATAGATCTCTGAAGCACAATTTTTGTAGTGATGACATATTTAAAATCTATGCACAGCTTGAGGTGAGCACAATTTTGTTGTGGTGGGTTGATACCAATATCATTATAATGTGAACCATGCCAGATGATTCTGAAAGGAGGTATTTTGGATCATTAGGACTTTTTAATAAATTAATGTCAGAATAGTAATTACAGCTATATCTCTCATGATAAGAAGAGGGATTTAGGGTAAAAATATGGTGCTTCTCATCAATATTTCAAGTGAAGGGCTTAAAATTTAAATCAGATAATTGATATTCTTTATAAATATTCACCATATGGTTTATTTATCATCAATAATTGGCTTACCATCAGATATATATATTTTATTTTATGGAATTGGTTTGAATAATTTAACTTTTAATACATGTTCAGAGTTCATTTTATTTATCAACAGGCCTATTACTGGAGGCAATTAACCTAATCTTTAATGATTTAAAATGCCAGTAAATTTTGCAATTATGGTAACATAATTTGTATTCAAAGTAATGAGATTATTAGTACTCAATGGTCTTAAAAAAATAACAAGAAAAAGCAAAGCCAACAAGTTTTGTATAATTGAAAACATTAATTTATTTCCCAAAAATGCAAAGTGAAAGGCTTAAAAATAACTTCCAGTATGGTGAATGAAAACATAAAATCCTAAATGCTATATCAGTTCCAACAGTTTTGAGTAATCCAAATGAGTTCCAAAGGTATTCTGAATGATAACATAGATGTGTCAGCAGCACAAAAAAGTTACCATGTTAAAACAGTTACTATGTTATATCCCCAAAATATATTTAAATCAATGCAGAGTGATTCCAATACAAGCTATAAATCCAAACATCTTTAAATGAATTCAGAGTAATTCTGTACAACTTTAAATCCAATTAATCTGAAGTATGTCAAGTCCTGTAATTCTAGTGAATAATTATATTAAATAATTGAGTCAATCCTCCCAATACATATTCCAGTATAATTAGTGCTACTAAGAATGCCCAATTCTAAGTATTAATTATCTTGTATAATATGATAACATGCAATTGTGATAATACAACATGGGGCTTTCATTGAATCATGTTTGTATTTTGAAATCACTCTTATCAATGAACAGATCAGCTGTTATAACACTGACCAGTAAGGAGCTAGATCAGCTTGGCTTTCTCAAAATATGGATCACCTGCTGTGATGTTTACTTGCATTGACAGTATTACTCAACCATAAAACCTTTCAATGAAACAGTTTATGCACTTTATATTCATCTTTTAAGTGTGAACTTACAATTGATAAGGAATTTAGTATTTGAAATATCAGAAACTGAATGGCCCATACAAAAAAAATTACGAAAATAATTTACATAATATAGATATACATAGCATGGTAACTTTGACTAGATTAGAATCTAATGTATTTAATACTCTTCAGCAATGCACAGTCACAGGAGGATACATTGTGCAATAATTTTATTTTCTTTTTTCTTTTTTTTTTCTTAAGAAGTATTGAATACTTTTAAAGTTACTTATTAAATATTGGATATGGTCTTATCGCTTTCATTTATTTAGTTATATAACAAAGATGTTTGCTTCATTTACTAAATAACAAGTGAAATTGCCACAAAAACACATTTTCAGATTATTTACCTTGCATTATTAAAATAGTTTTTATCATTTAAGTTTATATTTTGACAATTTATTAAACTTGAAAGACTACTGGATTATTTTGGATCATCTGCAAAGGTCTTCCTTGATATTTCAAAGCATGAATTTTAGGTTTGTGTTCTATAATATATTTATAAAATGAATTTAGGATGGATCAGAAAATAAAATGTGACCACAGTGTGCACTGGAATTAAAACTGGATTTATGGCATTCCCAAACATGTTAATAATACAGTTTGTTAGGGGTTTTATGGTACAACAGCATGGGAGGCAATCCCAGTAGATCGTGTTTTGTCCAGGGAATCACCATTATAGCTGACTTGGGCTGATGTGATAGTAGGATCTGAACCTCCATACTGCTGTTCCTGAGTTCATTGCACTAACCGTTGAACCATGGTGTACTCCAATATGATTTATAAAATGATCACTTCAAATTCAGTTATTAAACAGTATGTTTGCTGTAAACATCAATGTAATTAGTTCCATGATTGTCTATTAAATACCATATATACATTTCTAAATCACAAGGAAATATACCTTCAGACCTGATACAGTAACATCTATTGATAGGATGTATTGTTATATACTCACAGAACCTTTATTTTATGCTTCATGAATGAAGGGGAAGAACTCTTTAGAGACTGTATGAATCTCATAAATATATCCTTTTCCTCAAAAGTTCATCTAGTGATGTGGTTTGTGCTTTTTATGTTTTGGTTTGTTTATAAACTTAATGTATTTGTAAACTTGTAATATTTCAATGTACAGTGTAACATTTTAAACTTTAAGTACATTTATATTAGTAAAACCTGTTATGAGAGACCACCCCTTCTGCCAAAACAAAAAGGTTGATCAAGACAGGTGGTCTCTCATAACAGGTTTTAACAAAGAGACAAGTTTCCAAGGTCAAGGTTCAAAACAATGTAAAGAAAAAAACAACAACAATCATGGTAGATATTTTTTTCTTTATTAAATTTTATTGCTAAAATATTGTATGCATTTATATAGCGATAAAGATACACTTCTATCATAAACATGAAATTACATTTGCATTTTAAGATCGCATGCATATGTATTAGTGTATTAAATTGTTTCTGATTTACTCCTCCTTTATAACACCTTAAATTTGTTTTGATTTTTAAACCACTTTTTTGCAAGTGGTCTGCTTTTTTTCACTTTTCAGTAACTGTAATTATTTTCTCCAGCAATAAAATTTGTTCCATTTTAGTAGTAGGTTCTTTCATTGTTATTAAAGTACTAGATGTTAACATCATTAGTGCTCAGTTGTAAAGTTGACTGTAAAGATGGTTTTGACTAGGCTTTGTGAAGATATGAAAAATCTGTACATGTGCATTGCATATCTAACAATTAATGAAAATAAAAGAAACAATTATCTCATCCAGAAACAGAACCATTTACTCAGGGACAAAAGTCAGCAGCTTCATTTAAAGAAGATTTACAAAGATTACTCTATATTCAAAGTGTGAACCAGTTGCACCAAATTGAATAGATGATGGCTTGGTGACTGGGATGTAATCACTGTAATATTGGAGAAAAAAACCCACCAAAAGAAACAAAAACAAAAACACATCACAAGTCTCACAAAAACAAAAACACATTACAAGCCTCACAAAAACCAAAACACATCACAACACTATCAATCAAGATCTGAAAAGATTCTGATTTGCTGGTTTAATAGACAAAGACCTTGTTCACCACAAGGCAGTATGGATTAACTCTAAAGACAAGCAATATACATGACCACTAACTTAATTTCAATGGCAATTCATGACATGTACTAGTTTATGGACTGTGCCATATGTCACACTGTATACAAGTTGGTAGCCAGAATCTCTTTTTTTTTATTCTTTTCATGTGTATCAGAACAATTTTTACTATTCAAGCAAATGTTGTTGCTAATGATTACATAAAAGTCATTGGTGTCTATCACTGTTTTTGAAATGCAGTTCTTCATAGAACTGGATACTGGGTCTTCTTGTAGGTAGCTACGTTAAGGCATGAGGAACAAGGCTGCAGTATTCTACAGGCACTTATTTCTGGTTTACAATGCATATCTGTGTTCCATAAGCACATCTCAAGTGGAAATAAAACTTCCTAATTTCACAGAATATTCATTTTAAGTATTGTTATGACTTTATAGTCCTAAACTATATAACAGAAAAGAGTGAAAGCCAACATTTTTCGTACGATTCAAAAAAATTTTTTTCCCTAAAACAGAGAGTCAAAAATTAAAAATAACTTTAAATATGGTGAATCAAATCCTAAATAGTGATAAAAGCCTAATCTTAAGTCCAAAGTATATTGTAATCCAAATGAGTTCCAGTGGAAATCCAAATGAAGTTCACTCTGTTGTACTGATAAGCTAGTAGTCATGATGTATCACAGTGATATAATCCAAAATGTCTTTGAATAAAATCACTATAATTTAATAGTTATTATATCTGAAAAGTGTGAGCACTTTGTAATTATAGTGCATAATTGAAAAAAAAACAATTAAATGATAACAACTGATTGTCTGCTCTAAGACTGATGCTAATGCTAGGAATAACGAATTTCCAGTAAATCATATTAAAATCCCATGAACTCATCAACATGTTTACTTGAATAAAAGTACATCTCATTATCTTTGAAACTGTGTTTGCAAGAATGACCTTATCTTAGTATTCAGTATGTTATTTAGCAAATGACCCCTTTCAATCTAGAATCATGAAAATTAACAGTATATGGTGAAACTTTTACATCAGTACAATAAAACCATTTGTGGGGATAGGGATGGCCATGGTGATGTGTATGTGTGTGAGGTGTATGCATTATATTAGAACATATGTATGAAGGTTTTGAAATTGTTCTTTGACATAGTTGCAAAGTTTGTTTTGTTTTGTTCTAATTTGTTTTACTGGGGACAGGATCTACTTAAGTTAACCAGGAATGATTGGGTTTAGTGGTGTATAGTAAACTTAAAGGTGAAACATTACATCTTGTACTGAATTTGTAAAATTTGGTAAATTACATATTGTGAGTGAAAAGACAAGCCTTAAAACAAGATGAAACTTATGATTATACTGACAGGTAGAATTTCCTGCATTTTTCCAGGTTGTATTTAGTGGATTTATGCATTTTTTTATTGATTGATTGATTGATTGATTTATTATCATTATTATTATTATTGTTATTGTTGATGTTATTTTTTTTCATAAGTTTGCAAACAGATAGGTCTTTGTTGGTACTTAAATATGTTGGCTTGTGAAAGGGCTTCAATTGTTCCCAGAGATGAATCATTGTTTTCTAAATCTATAAATGTTTGCTTGTAATACTTCTTTGATACCCATGAAAATTGGTAGAACCTCTCCCTTCCAATGGTGAATTTGCTGTATTAGTGTAATATGTAGTGTGTGTTTGGGTTGAGTTTCACTTAGCCTTTAAATGATTATGTGTTATGCATTCAGTTGTATGTACCACAACACTGTATTCATTTGCCAAGACTACAGATAGCTAAAACTTTCTACTTTTTACATTGTTACCCATTGTAGACCACCCAGATGTGAAGCTACAAGCCAATCTTTGCAGTTCAAATGGGTGTTTCCAAATTAGCTTCTGTTTAAATGATATCATAGTTGTTAAGTGATGTCACTAATTATTCAATCAGAATTCAGATATTTTACTGGTTATTGGCCTCTAATATTAGCTTGTCAAGGAGACATATTTTGCTTGTTACTGGCCTCTAATATTTAAGCTGGTCCAGTATAGTGAACAATATTAAGTGTTGACTTGTTTCTTTCTTTTGTATTTTTTGTGGCAGGTGAGGTTAAATACTGCACACTCATAAACTCATTATCTTGTTTCACACTAGGGATTGACTTGTCCATCTCTCCCTCTCTTGTCAGCAAACTTGGAGTGGAATCAAACACCTTGATCAGATTTTCAACTTTAGCCACGATTAAAAGTTAGTGACCATCATTCTTAATAATAGTAATTAGTAATAAGCATCCAATGAGTCACATTTGTATAAATAACAGCTATATTAATGTGATGACCAGTGTGTGAGGTCATGAAAAATACCATTGTACACTTGTATTATCACAGTTGGTATGGTGGAAGGCATGATCTCTAATGCAACAGTAACAGAAAACAGTTTTCTAGACACTTTCTTGTGACCAGTTTGTCTGTCAAGTTGAGAAAACAAAGCCTCAGCTAGAACTTATCAGGTTTGTTGTTACAGGTTGTTTTTACTCAGGTGAAGAAGAACTAGTATTGTTTAACTCCTCTGTGTGATCATTCTTGTATACAAAATATATTAACATCCTTGTGTCTCAGTATCAGTTAAGTATCATGTTCAGTCATACTTGTCATAAATGGCGACATCAAAATAACAGCCACCTCTTTATATAGGTTATATTAAGCTCCTTCTGGATTTACATTAATAGTATTTGCCTGCTAAAAAAAGGATACTTTCTGCAATCTTCTTATGTAATCTTTTTTACCAGCATAAAAAAGCTTGATTTTAACACATTTTATGTAGCAGTACTTTTAAACCCATAAACTGGTGCAGCTTCGGCAAATAACACAGACATAATGCACCATCAGATCAGGGTCTGTGTTGTTCATTCTACTGATTACTATCAAGGCCTGAGTTGATTTACTGTGTGTAACCTTGACCCAGTTTTCAAAGTCATAGGGCTAAGTTTTATGCCTGGGAAAAGGGTACAATGGCTTGTAAGGAGGATATTACTATTTGTATGGCAGCAAACCTAAATTTATTTCATATGCATATAACAGGGATGTGAAAATCTTTTGCCTGTGCTTGCTTGAACTAAACATCAATGCAAAACAAGGCTGCTTTTCCCAGTCAGTCAGCCAATAATATTATTTATAAATGATTATTTTAAACATAATGAAATTGTATATATTTTCTAGTGACAAACATTTGATTATTCAATTAATCTTTTGTTGGATGATTAAGTTGTTCAGCAGTGGTCTCCTTTGATGTCATGAGTCACTGCCTAGAATTAGAATGTAGACCCAGTTTTGGACCAACAATTAATAATATGGTGGACCAGCACCACAAACAGTTATTTTAACATCATTATTTAAAAATGTGTATTCAATGAATGTCCTGCAACAGATTAGGGATATTTTTGTTGTCGATGGAGACAGCAGTTGTAGGTTGAGATTCTATGTTCAAAGTTTTATGTTGAAGCTTTGCAAGTCTGAAACATGGCAACACATGCTACTGGTGACAGAATACATCATAATGAAGTGAGAAGTGAGATGTATCTGTATTTTCATTCAAAAATCAATGTGCTTTCTAATTCAGAGACAGTTCTCTCTCATAATAATGCTGTCAATTGGGGCCATATTATGTTCCACCTTATAGTGAGACCACCTTGTAATAAAGTACATGATGCATGTAGTTATACTACCACTGAATAAAATAAGATCATGAATCAACTCCTTAAGCAAAAGCCATGATATAACAAAGTTAAGTAAGTGCAGCTGTATAAACCAAACATACACTCCTTGAACATCCCCAAAAGACTTGAAGGTTCTGGATTATTATCTTACCAATTACACCCACAACTAGGTTTATACTTTATGAAAAATAAATTGGTATTTATATTTTGAAGTGATCAATATGAATTTCCCTTTAGGATCAATAAATGACTCATTGAGCATAGGAGCTTCTATGAATGCATAGCCACCTGTAGAATAATCACCATATACACATTATTTAGCTTCTCTGTATATTTATATTTGGTATATAATATAATATTAAAGAAAAATGTATATATGCTCTGAGAATTCTGACTAAATTGTTAAATCAAGTGGTTGCAAAAACTTTAAAAAGGAAGAAATGAATGATAGTAGCATTACTAGTGTCAAGACATTAATTGCACATTTCATCTCACTGTATGTTTTCTGCTGTAAACATAGTCACCTAACAGTCTGATACATATACCACACTACCTCACTCTAAGACCCTTCATTATAATACAGTTCCTGTTATAAGACGTGTATGTTCAAGGATCTCATTTCAATAAGTGGTAGTAAAATTATATGTACAACCACCATTTACCTAAATATCTGAACAATAAAAATAATTACATTTCTCACTGTTTGGATAATTTGTGTACTAATAAAAGTTTTCAGTTTTCCTTATTTGTTTGTCCAATCATCAGTTCTTCTGGTACAGTTAAAACATTTCTTAGTTTATATACTAACTTAAATATAATTTTTGTGAAGACTTTAAATGCTGACTCGATGTCCAAAAATTTTAATGCTATTTAAAATTATTGAAATTAAAGTGGCTAATTAGGGTGCTTATGATATATGTTTTATTTATAAGGTGATCTCTCTGTAAGGCAATTTTTTGTGGTAACCATGGACAGTATTACAATAAAAAGGAGTGCTACATGCTACTAAGAAGAGTATGGGTTGATACATTCCATTTGACACTGGATTGATAGGTAGATGACTATAGTGTTGATAAGATATTATTAGTAAAATTAATTACTGCCACATGTAGAAACATCTCTACACAGTTTACTAATATTTAAAAGAAACAATTTATTTATTAAATAGCAAATGACAAGCATATTTTGTGCACTCTTTATTTAGAGATAACTTTGATGGTGTTTATTAATCTCAGTTGATCTACCAATTTATTAATACAGTACTATCTCATGACAAGACTGTGAACCGGCCTAATAAATATATCACCATGTTGGCTGGGCTTATTTTCAAACTAAGATATCCAATGTAAATATTGGCTGCAAGTTTTTAATAAAAGTGGTTGGCTTTTCTTCATCAGCTATGGGCTTATCATTGGATAAATACTGTATCACTTTCTTTCCAACTCTTGCTTTGATGGTCATGACAGTTGCCTGAAACTTATAATTTTTTCAGTTTACTGTTAGTTTTTAAACCATGAAATCAATGTTGTTGTCAATTCAATATTGTCAAGGGTTTCAGAGAAAGGAGATTAGTTGCATTATTCAACATGGTAATAAAAGTTACTGGAGGTACCTACACTGTACAGGTAATGGCATATAGAGTACTGCACTATGACATCCTGGATTGCTATTCAGTAACTTTGGAGTGGTCTACAAATAAAGGTGCAAATGCAATGGGCGTATCATCAAGCAGGGCAAAATAACTTTTTGGGTTATCATGTACATCTTACTTTTGGCAGACAACCCACAGAATGGCATAATACAGTTCTTTTTCTGGCTCAACATTTATATTTCGTAGAGGTTCTGTGAAGGAATACACATTTGTGACATTATTCAAAGACCTTCTTGCATCAATTCTTAAAAAAGCATAATGTTATAGTTACAGGTGGCTATGTATGGCAGCTCAGGTAATTGATTGACTTCACATTGTATTTTTGTTGTGGTCGAAATTTTTAAGCTAATGCCTGCACAAGCTGACTGATTATTGGTTTATTTGCTTATACTTTATGTAGCCATTAGTGTGAATAATGAATGAATAACTCAGATCTTCAAAGACAGCCAAGTCTGTTGTGATATTGAACAAATGAGGCCTTGTTCATGGTTAGATTCTTAGGTCATACCAAGTAAGGATGTGTATTGGATGTGTACCATGTACTGAGAGAACTACAAACACTTGGAGCCAAGATGGGAAATAGTAAGTTGTTTAGATGTCTTTTTCTTGATCTGCCCATTTTTCTGACCTGTAACATGTATATTGAATTTGTTGTACTTGTGGTTTAATAATATTTCTGTTATAGACAAGAGTTGGGTGTTGGAAATTTTTATATCCATAAGTTTTAAGATATATTTTGTTTCATGATTTCATTTAGGGGCCCTGGATGACTGAGGGTATTAAGATGTTGATTTTACAGATCACTAACATCTCACCTGTTCATATGGGTTTGAGTCTCAAACTTGGCCAATGTGGGGATGCAAGAAAGCTTGCCAGTATCTTTCTGGGGGTTGGTGGGTCTTACTGGGGTTTTCCCAGGTTCATCCTCCACCAACTACACTGCCCATCATATAGTTTCTATCATGTGTTGAAAAATGCTGTAAAACCCTCAAAAACAATCAACAGCATTTCATACCAGATTATTGTTTATTTCAAACAACTTTAAAAGAATGAAATTCAGTAGGTACTAAACAAATCTTGTGTCATTGTGACATTACTTTGTAGGTGACATTTGACTGCCTTATTTGGCAAGGTCCTCCCATAACTGAGGAGTCTCAAAATGTTAATAATTACCAAGGAAAATATAATATATATATATATATATATATATATATATATATATATATATATATATATATATATATATATATATATATATATGTATGTATGTATGTATGTATGTATGTATGTATGTATGTATGTATGTATGTATGTATGTATGTATGTATGGTTCATTTTAAGGTTGTTGAACAATAAGAAAAAAACTAGGCCAACTACCCATCTAAATTCTGGAGCTGACCCCTCTATAGCTTTTTAATAGGAATATTAAGCCCCACACTCCCACCCAGGGCTAGTGTACCCCTTTCCCTTGTTGTGGGGGTTGCTTGGGTGGTTGCTGTACCATTAGTTTTAGGGTGTATCTCTCTCTCTCTCTCTCTCTCTCTCTCTCTCTCTCTCTCTCTCTCTCTCTCTCTCTCTCTCTCTCTCTCTCTCTCTCTCTGCAATAACCCACTCACATTAGAATCCATCAATCCTGCATGATTCAGTGCTTCTTTAAAAAAAAAAAAAAAAAAAACAAAAAAAAAAAAAAACAATTATCTATGCACACTTGGCACTGTTATGTAATTCACTTGGATTGCATTTTCCCTTTGAAATCCCATGATTTATTTTCACTCAACCATGGGTAAATCTTGGGAAGTTTTGCACTTGGCCTTCTTGCCTAACTCATTAGGAATTCAATTATGGTGTTTATTGTCTTTACTGAGTGAGTGTGTCTGGAGGGAATGGGGGTAAATCATGTGGAATATTGTTCCACTTTCAGAGGATCAAATGTATAGCTGTTACAAGGTCAGTGGTATCTACCTAACTGGATTTGCTAGTCTTTGTCACTGGGGAGAATATTAATAAATCCTTGTATATCAAAATACCCTATTATTCTTAGCTTATATATCCTCAGCTGCAGAGGCAGTAGAGAGAGAAGGAAGTTCACATGCACTATTACTGTTGTTTAATACCATCATTACTACATTAACTATTACAGCTGTTTAATACCATAATTACTACATGCACTATTATTGTTGTTTAATACCATCATTACTACATTAACTATTACAGCTGTTTAATACCATAATTACTACATGCACTATTATTGTTGTTTAATACCATCATTACTACATTACCTATTACAGCTGTTTAATGCCATTATTACTACAAGCACTATTACAGCTGTTTAATACCATGATTACTACATTAACTATTACTTTGCATCTAGTAGTGCTAATGATCCTAGTAATACTGTTTAACTACTACTACTACTACTACTACTACTACTACTACTACTACTACTACTATAGCTATGCCACTTGTACTGTTTTTCTTTCTGCTGCTACTGTTGCTGCTACTACTACTACTATAACTATGCTATTGTTGCTATTGCTTCTGCTACATCGGCTACTATAGCAGTATTATTAAGTACTGCTACTTTTCTACCACATCAATAATAACTATACTGTTATTGATGTGGTAGTTGCATAATACTTCTACTACTGCTACTACTACTACTAACTACTACTACTACTACTACCAACTACTACTACTACTACTACTACTACTACTACATCTGTTGTTATTGTTACATCAGCTGCTACTACTTCTACTGCTGTCATATCCACCATTCTTTATGTTCATACATCCATACATGGGTTTTAACTCAATGTGGTTAACATATGTGTTTGCATGTTAATGACCATGCTATTATAGCAAATTTAAAGTTTATTTACTCATTGTTGGATCAATACGACTTAGGCTTTTAAAAAAGAATTAAAACTATTTTATAACTTTTTACAAAAACCACTTGAAAGAGACAAATCAAATTCAAAAGGGCTTTTAGTATTATTATATAGATAACTTAATTCAATTCTCAGGCAGTGGCAGAATTTATTTGATTTTCTAAATTTTTCATTTATCTCAAGTACAAGTCATGCATTTTAGTGGATGATTTGTACTTGGAAAAAGGAAGAAACCTTTTGATTTCTGGCTTACCAGTTTAAGGTCATTGTCCTTATACCAGGGGTGTGGGGTGTGATTTGGATTTTTAAGTAGCTTTCAACATCTTCAGTCATGTTGCTAAGATGTCTGCATTGTGGCAGTTCATTGTGGTATCTAACACTGTGGCATCATTTACGAGTTTCTAATAAGGGTGTACACATAGATCATTTAAATATTCAGGGTTTTTTTTGGAAAGGTCAATCAAGTGATGTTACTGCTAACCTCTCCAAATAAAAATATCCATTTATTTGGACTCTCAGAAACAATGTTGACAGAAAATCAGGGTGAAAATTTCTTGTATACCTATAGCTATGACAAACCTTATTGAAAGGATAGGAAAGCAGGCTGTGGTGGGCTCCTTGTATGTTAGAACTGGTACTATTTCTAAATGAAGGAAAGACCTTGAAATACAGGAAATAGAATCCATTTGGCTATGGATCACTCCAGAAAAAGCTTTTGTGTAGAGTCCCATTATTACATACTGATTGGTGTTAATATTTTGAATTTCATCAAGCAAAAAAAATTTCAAATGAAGAGAAAGACTTTCTATTTTATATAAAAAGAGATCTTCTCAATGATCTTATAAAAGTGAATTGGATGAATTTTATTGCTTCAGTAGGTATGGAGCAACTAGTAAATGAACACACCAGAGTAACATATACCTCTAAAACACTTATAGATCATATTTTTACCAATACAAAAGAAAATGTTTTGGAAGTGATGGTTGCAATGATTGGTATAAGTGACCACTTTGCAATTTTTTTAATATGTAATGTCGATGGCACATAAAAACAAATAATATTCATAAATCCATTACTTATAGATTTTTTTTTCAAAACTTTGATACTGTTAAATTCCTGGAAGATCTGAAACAGGTTCCATGGAATACAGTCCAAATCTTTGAAGACATTGATGATGTTTTAGATATTTGGACAGATCTATTTATCAATATAGTGAACAAACATGCCACTTCTAACACACACAGGATAAAGAAAGACCACCAGCCAGGCTGGATCTCTCCAGAAATTTTAGAAGCAATAAAGCAATGAGACCAACTAAAAACAGTAGAAAATGAAACTGAATATAGAGTTTGGAGGAATAAAAATAATAAAATGATACATCAAGCCAAACAAGTGCACTATAAAAAGTTCTGGATGAAAACCAAAACAACCCAAAAGCTATCTAAATAGTGTTTGCAGAGTTTGGTGTAGGGAAATGTAAAACTTAATTTTATCCCTCAATCGTGAGGGCATTTATAGTGATAATTCAACTGACATCATATATATTTTAATGACTTTTTTTTCAAATTGCTGAAAACTTTAAAGAACCCAGAACTTCATCTGATCATCTGGAACTCAAACATTTTTCTTTGAAAAGACTACTAAACAATATAAAGTTTGAAATTCTTGAAATGAATCCAGACTTTTTGTTGAAATATATTTTAAAAATGGATTGTAAAGCTCTAGGATTTGATATGATTGGAGCAAGGTTACTTAAGGTAGCTGCACCTGCAATTGTAGAGAGTATAGTTTTCATTTGCAATTAAAGTATTAGGTATCTTAAATTTGCATAAATATGGAAAACTGCTAAGGTTATACCATTTGCATACAGCAGGAATAAAAGATGATGTAAATAACTACAGACCAATCTCTATCCTTCCTTATCTCTCCACATTACTAGAAAAAGTGTGCATAATTCTTTTCTCAACTGTTTGAACACTTACCTTAATCATGATAATCAGTCTGGCTTTGGACAAAATCACTACTGTGAAACTGCACTTGTATCTTTGACTGATAAATAGCTGAAAGCATTAGATTAAGGAGAAATGGTAGACTGTAATGGTTGATTTTTGTAAAGCTTTTGATCTCGTAGACCATGAAAATTTGCTTGAAAAACTAAAAACTCTATTGATGCAACAAAAACTTGATCAATTGATTTACTTTTTACTTTACCGATAGAGTGCAAAAAGTATTTTTAAAAATTTTCAACTTTCTGAAAGTAAAAATATTAATTGTGGAGTACCACAGGACTGTATCCTTGGACCTCTGGTTCTTCATTCTATTTATCAACAAATTATCTCTTCAGATTGGAACCTCATTTTCTTCCACTGACCTCTATGACACTACACTGTCTGAGAACGATAAAACCAAAACTGTACTTGAAAAAAACTTACAAAATGATTTCAACAGACTTTAAGTATAGTACAAAGAAAACAGTATGATCATAAATACAGAAAAACAAAAGCCCTAGTAGTTACAACACAACAAAAACAGCAAGGCTAGATAGGGACAAACTCCAGGTTCTGTTTGACAATGTAAACCTAAATATGACCTCTCATGATAAAACTCTTGGTGTATTCCTAGATAATAATCTTACTTGGTCTATTCACATTAAACACATTTCAAACAAGGTTAATTCTTATCTTTGGCTACTGAGAAAAATCAAACTAAGATACCTTCTCTAAATAAAGTCTTTATTATTATTATTATTATTATTATTATTATTATTATTATTATTATTATTATTATTGTTATTATTATTATTATTATTATTATTATTATTATTATTATTATTATTATTATTATTATGATATTTGATTATTATTATTATTATTATTATTATTATTATTATTATATTTGATTATTATTATTATTATTATTATTATTATTATTATTATGATATTTGATTATTATTATTATTATTAATTTTATTATTATTATTATTATTATTATTATTATTATTATTATTATTATTATTATTATTATTATTATTATTATTATTATTACACAGACATGTAGCATTAGGCCTGGCCCTAGGATGTTCGGGGTTGAAGGCAGCAAACAATGAGCACTGGTCCTCAAGCATAAAAATTGCAGAGAAGTGGGGCCAAAGGCAGTTGCTTTGTTTGCCTTACCCAAGGGCTGGGCCTGTGTAGTATTATGTTCCACCCATACATATTATATTGACACTAAACCAAACAGTCCTAACAATAACCTCATAATGCTGAGCACTAAGAGAGGCAGCTGCTTGTACCATTTGTATGTTATTGGTATGACTTGGCTGGGGTGTGATAAGAAATTTATGCATCCATGAATACAACTTGTTTTCTGCCAGAATGTTTTAATGGTAACATTTAGTTAGAAAATTATTCCAGTTGTTAAAAGAAATTTAATGAGATTTTTTTGAACTTTGCCTAGCTATATATCTTAACTATGGGTAGATGGTGTGTCATGCCTCAAGGTCAGCAGAGACAGGTGACACTTAGTTTATGCCACAGATGCATTCCTGAGGTTATGGCCTAAATCAATAATAATTTTCCCATAGGTGACTTGTAAATTAAAGAAGGTCTTGGGCAGATTATGCCTCTAATTTTTCAAGTAATGATTATTCATGAAATTTTTTTTATACAAATACATATAAAATGTATGTCAGCTGTGCAGGTCATGGTACATGGCACAAAGTATTGGCATAAACAAAAACAGTCATGCAAATTGAATGTTATTTCTTCATTATAAAAATGAGAGCACTTAAATCCTTTTGGCATAAAACAGCATTGCCTATAATTATGTGCCTTGCATCTGTGAGTATGACTTTTTTTAACCACTAAAGGCATTTTCCTGAAACTTTGCCCAAATATATATTATGGTTAGACTGTGTCATATACCATAGCCACACCACTTGCCTCAAGGTCAGTGTCACAGAAAATGCAATTCATTGACCTGTCTGGAATATAATGTTTGAACCACAGAATATATTTTGATTCAACTTTGATGAAATATGTATCATGACTAGATGGTGAGTCCCATACCATAGCTTTGTCTACTCCATCTTGGTTTAGATCATGGCCAGGGAAAATGTAGTTCTCTGATGTGTACCCATGTCTGGAATATAAGTTTTGAACTACTAAAGGCATGGAACTCAGACCATGAGTAAAGTGTTGGGCATCATAGCCCGAAGAGGTCATGCTTATTAGTATGGACAAAGGTCACAAGAAGGGCATATTATGTGCCCTTTTATGGCACTTATCTTTTATATGGTTGTAAGCTTTTCTGATATATCTTTGCTGGTTAAAATGAATCAGTATATAAAAGGTTGAGGTTTTCCCCTGTTGGAGTGATTTGGATGTGAAAAAGACTATGAACATAATATGGCAGTCTGGAGAATAAAAATGGTGTATATTATCAGTCTGGAGATAAAAATGGTGTATATTATTAGACTGAGAATAAGAATGGTGCATATTATTATATAGAGAATAAGAATGGTGCATATTATTAGACAGAATAAGAATGGTGTATGTTATCAGACTGGAAAATAAGAATGGTATATATTATTTGACTGGAGAATATGAATGGTGTATATTATTAGATGGAGAATAAGAATGGTGTATGTTATTAGATGGAGAATAAGAATGGTGTATATTATTTGACTGGAGAATATGAATGGTGTATATTATTTGATGGAGAATAAGAATGGTATATGTTATTAGACAGAGAGTAAGAATGGTGCATATTATTAGACAGAGAATAGGAATGGTGTATGTTATTAGACTGGAGAATAAGAGTGGTATATATTATTTGACTGGAGAATATGAATGGTGTATATTATTAGATGGAGAAAAAGAATGGTGTATGTTATTAGATGGAGAATAAGAATGGTGTATGTTATTAGAGTGAGAATATGAATGGTGTTTATTATCAGATTATCAGACTGGAGAATATGAATGGTGTTTATTATCCGACTGGAGAATATGAATGGTGTTTATTATCAGACTGGAGAATATGAATGGTTTATGACTAGAGAATAAGAATGTTGTATATTATCAAACTGGTGAATAAGAATAGTGATATTATTAGACTCAAAATAAGAATAGTGATATCAGACTGGAAAATAAGAATGGTGATATTATTAAGCTGAGAATAAGAATGGTGTATATTATCAGACTGGAGAATAAGAGTGGTGTATATTATCAGACTGGAGAATAAGAATGGTGTATATTATCAGACTATGGAATAAGAATGGTAATCTTATTAGACTGAGAGTAAGAATGGTGTATATTATCAACCAGGAGAATAAATGGTGTATATTGTCAAACTGAAGAATAAGAATGATTATTAAATTGGAGAACAAGAATGGTGTATATTATCAGACTGGAGAATAAGAATGGTATATATTATCAGACTGGAGAATAAGAATGGTGTATATTATCAGACTGGAGAATAAGAATGGTATATATTATCAGACTGGAGAATAAGAATGGTGTATATTATCAGACTGGAGAATAAGAATGGTGTATATTATCAGACTGGAGAATAAGAATGGTGATCTTATTAGACTGAGAGTAAGAATGGTGTATATTATCAACCAGGAGAATAAATGGTGTATATTGTCAAACTGAAGAATAAGAATGATTATTAAATTGGAGAACAAGAATGGTGTATATTATCAGACTGGAGAATAAGAATGGTATATATTATCAGACTGGAGAATAAGAATGGTGTATATTATCAGACTGGAGAATAAGAATGGTATATATTATCAGACTGGAGAATAAGAATGGTGTATATTATCAGACTGGAGAATAAGAATGGTGTATATTATCAGACTGGAGAATAAGAATGGTATATATTATCAGACTGGAGAATAAGAATGGTGTATATTATCAGACTGGAGAATAAGAATGGTGTATATTATCAGACTGGAGAATAAGAATGGTGTATATTATCAGACTGGAGAATAAGAGTGTTGTATACTATCGGACTGGAGAATAGGAATGGTGTATATTATCAGACTGGAGAATAAGAATGGTGTATATTATCAGACTGGAGAATAAGAATGGTGTATATTATCAGACTGGAGGATAAGAATGGTGTATATTATCGGACTGGAGAATAAGAGTGGTGTATATTATCAGACTGGAGAATAAGAATGGTGTATATTATCAGACTGGAGAATAAGAGTGGTGTATATTATTGGACTGGAGAATAAGAATGGTGTATATTATCAGACTGGAGAATAAGAGTGGTGTATATTATCGGACTGGAGAATAAGAATGGTGTATATTATCAGACTATAGAATAAGAATAGTGATCTTATTAGACTAAGAGTAAGAATGGTGTATATTATCAACCAGGAGAATAAATGGTGTATATTGTCAAACTGAAGAATAAGAATGATTATTAAATTGGAGAACAAGAATGGTGTATATTATTAGATTGGAGAACAAGAGTGTTGTATATTATTAGATTTTAAAAAAAGAATGGTGTGTATTATCAGACTGGAGATAGTGGACTGTGAGTCAGAAGAGAGCACTTATTTTGATAGGTATTATACAAATGGGCTGCTTGCTTCTGCATGCTTCTATTATCACAAGTTTTATCAGGACAGACTGGCAAGGATATGAGTATCATCAGGGGGTCAGTCCAGTTATGTGCCGATTTTGTCAGGGGATTCTATTTGGGCATTTGTCATCTGCTAATTTTCGGATGTCTTCTAAAGAAATAATTATGTTAAATCAAAAGTTACCCTCTAAAATTGCACCCCAACCCTTCTGTGCTTTGGAATGTAGAATAGACCTGATGTTCACTTGTTCATATCTTTAGAGACAACTAATGGAGGCAGCCATTTTACCTTGGGATGCATTCCTTGTCGTTTTTTTTCTAGCTGGGAAGGTTTTGGGACATTTTAACTGTGCATATTGTATGTATTTTAAGGATTTTACATTGTTTGCCATGATATTTGTTTTGTATGCTCATGTTTTCTGTTGTTTTTGTAATACCTAGATGTACTTGTTCTATGTTGCCAAGATTGTGCTCCATGTTTTTTAACCCTTTGGTTAGGCTGCCAACAGAGGAAGGCCTGGACAGGTATTGAACCTGTGTCACTTGGATTGCAAGTCAGATGCTGTGTGCATACATACATGTGTGCATGCATACATATGTATTTGCATACTTTTATGCATACATACATGATTGCAAGCATACATGCATGCATACATACATACATACATACATACATACATACATACATACATACATACATACATACATACATACATACATACATACATACATACATACATACATACATACATACATACATACATACATACATACATACATACATACATACATACATACATACATACACACACATGAACAACATTCTATTTTGATTTAATTAACTTATAAATGTATTGTAACTTTATTTTTATTGCAGGTAGTTGTGTAATATTCAGTTGAGAAAGTAAAAATTGCTAATGGCTGGCTCATTTATTGACAAGCTTTTCTGCCAATAAATTTCCATTTTGTCCTTGATTTATGAGCAGATTTGCCAGAGTGGAAATAAGTGCAAAAGTTTATAGTATAAGTATATATTATAACATGTTTTTCAGATGGAATAGTCATTGCCTGTCCAGGACATAGCTTAAAGCTATGATGCAACACCTTACAATCTTGCCTGAAAATCACACCATGAGATAATCTTAACTGTCAGAATGTCCCTCAGTTTATCACTCAGTCCATACTTAGTTAATTGAATTGCTTAATCTCTACACCTTTCACTCTCTTGTATACACTTATGTTAGTTACTTTATCCCTTCAGGTGGCCTCTGATGATAAATTAAGCAACAACAATTTCCAATCTGTATTATTGATAATTAGGATGATTCTTAATGACAGGTGCCTAGTTATATAGGTCTGGGTCTATATCATTAAGGTCATTTTGCACAGAGCTTTGGGTGGTGCTTAGTAGGGCATGAGTATAGGTATTCATGTAAAAGTTAGTTTCAGCTGCAAGTAGCATAGATCCTGATTTGCTGGTTTATTATGTAATGACATGCCTGCATCTGTGTGGTGTGGAGTTTGATTGAGCTGTATGCAAGTATGTATGGTATGTCTTAATCAGATATTACTTTGCAACATGTTTCTTTGTGCTGTATGGCAAATCAAATATGACTCTTGCCCTTCTTTGCCAATTTCCCTGTCAAGAACTTTCACAATAAAGTCTTTATTGATTGTACATGTTTGTATTTTATTGTCACTGTTTATTGTCTATTCATCACAAGAGAGGAAAATTAGATACATTGGATGGGTACAACCAAGAATTCAGAGAATAATGGGATGGATATATTGATGTTATTATATTGGCTCATATAGATCCAATAAGCTTCTAGGATGGAAGGATGGAAATGGCTGATGCAATTAAATACATTTTTCTGTCTGTTCTGATCAAGTTTTAATTCCTGTTATTTCTTTGAAGAGCTTTGTTTAGTTGCTAACTCTCTTTGTAAATGAACTGTATGAGTAATACAATTTTTTCATTGCATTGCCCAGCAAAATTCTGAATGAAACTACAACTTTTGTAGCAGTTATCCCCAGAAATTATCCAGCAATATTTTGCTCACCTGAACCTTTTTCAAGTCTTGAATTGTTTTGAAATAAAAAAGGATAACATTTAATTTTAATACATGTACATGAAGTTATGGCATTATTCATCTGTCAAACCCAGGTGGAATCAGTGGTGTACAATAGGAAAAATTGATTTTCTTTACTGTGACATTTATACAAGGCTGTGAGCAAATGGGAATTGGGGAAGCTGGAAGTACTGATGATATTTAGTGTGTAGTATAAATTTGAACTTAACCATTAGTGTTTTGCTGTCAGAAACTTTTGTTCTGCTTATTTTGGCTGATTGTAATATTGAAGTGTATAATACTGATTACTTAATAATGCATAGTAAAAAATATAAACTAATAAATTTCTTCAAGTAAGCCATTAAGTTAAAATTTCTTAGTGTTAAACTTTAAAATTGGTACTTTTTTGTTTTAATGTTGTTAATTAATATTCACAATAGAAAAAACTTAAGGCATATGTGCTATAAGTGAAAATGCTAAGTAATAATAAATGATTTTTAACTGATGAAGGAAAATTGTATGGTAACTTTATGAATGAATCAGCTTTTTTGAACCAGAAATGTATGTAAAGCTGTTATATCAAGAACTTTCAACTTGTAGCTAAAACACACACACACACACACACACACACACACACACACACACACAATAGAAATGGGGTTAATGGTGGAGTGTATGTCAAGTAATTTTAACTGTTCTAATGGGTTTTTTTGTTTGCATTGTGGATCATGTAATTCTTTGTTTGTATGAACCTGCTTTATCACTATTGGTGTGTATTGCTCAATTTATCTCACAAACATAAAAAGCCCTGAGTCATCTATGATTAAGCCAGTATTGTTGCAACAGTGTATATATTGGTTTTGTTGGTTATTAAGGCACATTATTGGATAAGTTAGCAAACTTGTCTGAATATTGATGATGTTTTGAACTGTGATTTTTATGATGACATCCAACAATGATTATTTGTTTAGCAAATTATTCCTACTATAATGTGACCAGTTAGACTCTAGTAGTAATGACTGCTCCACCTGCAGTGGATATTTTTTTTCTTTTTATCAGTTCAGGCACATTGATTTTTTATGTAGGTTTTAGTATATTGCATTGTAATGAAACCACCATTATCATATGTCATTTGTAAAAAGTCAAAAGGACAGTTTATCTCATTTTCCCAATCTGAATTAGTTATGGAATTTCAGTCTGTTGTAGATCAGGGGACCTCCCCGTTTTATTACATAAAGATGAATCTTCAGAATTCAGGAGAGATTTAATTCAAAAATAAAATTGGTAATTGAAAATAAATATTCTGTTGTTCTTCTATGCATTTGTTTTGAAATAAGGATTAATCCTGCAATTGTGAATCTTAGAATAGTTACAGTAATACACATGTATGCCAAAAATGTCTCTCTTGTCACACAAAACAAAACTAATTGTAAACTGCAAATATGTTTCTGCTTTAGACTTGACAGAAAACTGAGTAAAAACTTCAAATAGTACAGGAATTATTCAATATTTGCTTGTTATAGGTCATCAAGCTCAATATCCATTGCACTCAAAAAGAAAACTTTGCCTTAGAATGTATAAGTATGCACACGATATTGAGTAGTCTTGACTATTATGGTTATGAATTAAAGTATTATGAGATGATTTTTCATTTTGAAGTGAAAACTTGGCTGTCATTAAGTTGAGAACATGAACGAGTAGAAGCATGTTCTGTTCTGCAACACAACATTTTCCAATGTTATGTACTAAATTTCTCACAATATGAAAATTGTTTCCATTGTTGGCTGCAGTAGTGAAGAAAAAATGTATATTTTGGAGTAATTTTGTTTGTAAATCTGTCTGTCTGTCAGTCTGTCTGTCTCTGTCTCTGTCTTTCTCTCTCTCTCTCTCTCTCTCTCTCTCTCTCTCTCTCTCTCTCTCTCTCTCTCTCTCTCTCTCTCTCTCTCTCTCTCTCTCTCTCTCTCTTTTTCTTTCCACCTTAGTCATCTGAATTGAATTTTAAGTTGATATCTTTTAAAATTCATTTTGGATCCATATACGGACCAAAACAGCACCTTTTTTCACCTGTGATAAATATAATTGGCAATAGCTTGCAAAATGTCAAGTCTAAAATAATATAAAATAATGTTATATGAGTACTCAGAAAGAAATGCAGATATGGCCATAACAAAATTATCATTGGACATTCCTTACATTTGTCATATATTTCCTATATAAAGCCAGGGAGGCCTGGCATTGTAAATGCAGTGATATAGTGGTGAGGAAGGGGTGGGGTTATAATTGGACAATTGATCAAGACTTTCATTAATAAAACTGTATCTAATTAATTTTAAGTATTGGAGAGGGGTTTGTCATTAATGATGCATTTAAAATCATAGGTGAAATATGGTACTTGCACAAGGTTTTCACATGGCTTATCATTGTGTGTGTGTGTGTGTGTGTGTGTGTGTGTGTGTGTGTGTGTGTGTGTGTGTGTGTGATTTGGATTTTTAACATAGCTTTAAAAAAATGTTCAGTCATCGCTATAGTATTTGAATTGTGGCAGTTTTTAGTGACATCTGACACTGGAGCATCATGTCCCACATTTTTTTGATACCAGGTTGACCAGTCCTAACACTAACTTCATGATGCTGGGCACAGAGCGAGGCAGTAACTAGTACCATGTTTACGACCTCTCACTTTAGAGGTAGACTCTTAGTGTTTTATCTTTTTACATGGTATGGTCTTCTCTGTTGGTTGTTTTTGGAGCAATGTGCTCTATTTGGTGTTTTATGGCACATCAATCAGGGGTCACTCTACCAGGTGATGTGGGAGACAAGGTTGCCTAAAAGGTGCCAGCTTTGCCTTCTTCTGCTAGGAAAGCAAAAATGACTTGTCCTGTAATTATTTTTTAGAGGAACATTGAATGACCATCCATTTTGAGATGCCCCTCACCTTGGCCAGGTTAGTTCCAGTGTTATGTTATATATAGTTTAAGGGAAATGTATGCTTCAGGCCATCAAATAATTGGTGTTCATATCAATTATGCTGACAAAAAAAACTATTGCACTTTTCATAGACATGTTTTTTGATAGCTAGCTGATTGACCATTGAAAAGTTCCTGCATGAGTTAGCAACTATTACTGCCTGATTTCCCAAGTTATCCCTTTGATGATAAAAACATAAAAACCTGTATTTCAAAACTTAATTTTATTTAAATAGCTGAGTTTTAAGAATAGAATTGGTAACATGAATATTTTCACTGCTGAAAGTACATTATTTTCATGGTAAAAGTCTGTTTGGAACTGTAATGGTGGACATCGCTGGGAAGTACTGTTTTATTATATTGTCTCTTTTTGTAAACCACTGGGCAATTATATTCAGGAAAATATACAATTTGTAAGAAGAAGAGACTAAATATTTAGTTATTAAAGATATAGCTTTAAAATGTGATTATGTAGGTCATAAATATACAGGACAATTCTATGTTGTGGAATTTGATGAGACACTTTAAGGTCAAGGTTGTATTCTGAGTTTACTAATTTTTGTGGAAGAACAAAGACCCCTCCAATAAAAAAGCAAAGTAAATACTATTTAACGTATGCCTAATGTTACACTATGTATGTAGACAAATAATAAAATCTTACATTTGCAATCCTATCAATGAACTTTTGTAACGAAGCTATAAAGAGATTGGCTACTTTAACTAAACCCCTACTTCTAAAAATACATGCACTTGCATGTTGGTTGTCTCGATTTGGTTGATTTCAATGTGTTGTCTATGAACAGTTATGGCAATGTTTTATTGGCAACAAAGAAATATTATGGCAAAAAGTATGATTTTAAAGACATTTGCATTTCCTGTCATGTACATAGTGCATGGATTATTTCAAACAAGTTTAGAAATCATGTCAAAGGCCTTTTTATGATGAACTTTCAGAAAGTAAAAAGAAACAAAAAATTCTTGAATAAGGGTAGTTGATTATGCATTTGAACTAGGTTGCAATTACAATACTGTAATTTAATTAATCTGTTAAATTCATTAAAATGTATAGCTTCTGTTATTTTCTTTTTAATTTATATTGCCAAAATACACTGAATATGAATATGATAGTTTTTAAACATGTACCAAATGTGTTTATAATATAGATAGAACTCAGAAACATTTTATACTTGAAAATAAAGTTTTGCTTTAAACCAATGTTAAATGCAAATATGCATACTGGGCAATAGATGTCATAACTCATATAAGGGAATGAACACACACACACACACATACACACACACACATGCACACACATATTTTTGTGTTGCAAGTCTTGCTTTGCTCCCACTTCTCCCAGTTCAGGTCTCACTTCTAAAATTCAAGTCTAGTTTGACCCCTGATAACACTTTGAGAGTTAAATCTTGCTGAGGCAAGTCAAATGGCTTGCTCAAGGAGACACCACCATGCATTATGCAGGCAGATGAAATTGTGGTAGTCAAACACACATCCATTGTACATATTATTACATTATTATTGGTCAGTTGAAACTTTTTTTTATTGGTGTTGTTTCTCAGAATTAATATCATCTGAGGGACCCTTTAGGTCTCAAGTTTAATGGTTTTTATGTGTATTTGTATTTATCCAAGTGTATGTGCTTTGTATTTTATTTTTGAACTTTTGATTTTATAATTTTGAAATGGGTATATACACCACACAAATTTGATGCATTTCAATATATTTCATATTATGTTTATAATATTTTTCGTATTAATAATTAAATAGTAATTTTATTAACAAAAGAGTAGAGGTTTATGTTTAAACACTCAACTAAATGCAATAGCATAAGCTTGCTCAATTAATTTCAGATCAATTAAGTTCATGGTGCATGTGCACAACCTGCACTCTCAACAGTGAACACCATATGCACGTGCTGCACCATTTCCTCATATTCAAATTCACAAGTATATTATTTCAAGCTAATTATCTACATATATGTTTACATAATTTATTTATTGGTTCAATATTAATATTTTAAACATTAATGTTCGTGTGTTTAAAATTTGCAAATAAAATTATATCTTACCAGTTTTAGTAAGATCTAAATTTCTATCTTATTCTATTTCTGAATATATATACCATTTTTAATAAACTATATCCATTTTGAATAGTTCTAAATTTTAACATAAATAAAGCTATAGTAATGGTAGTTCAATGTAAGCTGGTAAGCAGTCAGGATTTTCTAGTACTTGACGTCTATGGTCAGTCAAGGTATTCTTTAAATTCTTTCTTAATGTTCCTTATTTCTGTAACAAGTTTAATTCTATATTTAAATTATAAATTCAAAAAAATTTTAAAATTCTGTCTGCAATATTTTTAGTAGTTCAGAATATTTATGTTCTAGTCCATTACTTCTGTGTCATTCTGTATGTATAAATCCATTTTCTTAAAATAAAAGTTCAATACTATATTCAGTTCCATTTTATCTATAGTTTTTCCATTGTTCATTTCCATATGTACAAATCCTTTTTCTTAAATGTATAACAGTAGACATTTCCAGGTCAGTATGGTTAATCCTTTGTTTCTGGCTGACATTTCCTCCCTCACATCCTAAGATTCCAAAAGGTCACTTCACAAGAAGGAATATCAAAACCATCAATTCCATGTTGACCCTCAATAAATCACCACTTTAATATAATGTGAAGAGAACCTTAGGCAGATCACTTGTATTCTTCTGCAAAATTCTACATTATTTGTGGATATTTCTATCAGGTTTTATACTATTTTTTTTTTTTAAAGAAAACCGTTGGATTATTTTGTGACATTTGCAGAAATGTTTAAAAATCATGAAGAATTTCTGCTCTGATACAGTGAAGTGACTGTATGTATGTATGTATGTATGTATGTATGTATGTATGTATGTATGTATGTATGTATGTATGTATGTATGTATGTATGTATGTATGTATGTATGTATGTATGTATGTATGTATGTATGTATGTGACTGTGTGTATGTATGTATGTGACTGTGTGTATGTATGTATGTGACTGTATGTATGTATGTATGTATGTATGTATGTATGTATGTATGTATGTATGTATGTATGTATGTATGTATGTATGTATGTATGTATGTATGTATGTGTGTATATATATGTATGTATGTATATATATATATATATATATATATATATATATATATATAATGTTTGGTTTTAATGACACTTTTAAAAAACAAATATTTTAAAAATATTATGTAGAGGAGTTGGTTGCTAAATACCTTTAGTATGCTCACAATGAGGCATTTGACCTGGGCTGGCTTTGATGAGTAATAAACCCATGCTCCTTGGAATACCAGTGCAGTCAAGTTGATAATGTACCTAGCTGGTAGATTTGCTTTGAAATGGTCAGGTGTGCAGCTGCTGAAACATTCTTCAGCTAATGCCATTGTTGTATGGTCTGAAAACAATTTCCAGCACACTCACTATAAGGCCTCTAATGCAGTCCTTTTAACACTTATAGGGCTATTGGTGCAATTCAATTAATTGATGGTTGTTTATTGTAACCACTGAGCCTTGGGATGTTGAACTTTCTTTTTCAAAAGGTCATTGCCTTATTGCCTCGTATGGCCATTAATATTTCATGAAAATGCCCCTTTATGGATAGGTGCATGTTCTAAAAAGATAATTTTATTTTTTTAAATCTAATTTTTCTTAAGCAATTGCTTTGTGAAATCAATACAAACTGCCTTAGTAAATACTTCTCTACAAATGACATCTGTTAACAATAAGACAATATATTAAAATATTTTTTCTTATATTTTTAATTTGTGATCTTCAACTTCTATTATAAAGAGACATATCCATAAATAACACAAATGTTTTGTTGTCTCTTGTGACCATTATAGAAAGGTTTCACTGAATATATGTTAGGTCACCCTGAACATTTTTACTTAGAGACTCAGAAGCTTTTTGTATTCTTTGAGCAATAAAAGATACAAAAGGCTACAATTAAATATTAACATCATCCATATGCATCATGCATATTATTTCCAGTTGGTATTTTATATGATACAGTTTGCTGCAATCATACCGACTGCATTCATCCCACTAAAGTCAGTGTCCAAAATCAATATCATGTTGTTGCTATATTAGAAACTTCAGATTTATTAAGCAGTGATTTGACCAATTTGTATGGATTGCTTCCATAATTGCATGTGGGATTTATTGTATAAATTTCAATGGAATCCTGATTAAGTTTCGTTTGTGGCTTTTACTTTGATACTGGCAAAGATGATGAGTCAGGCTGTCTGAGCATTGACATAAAGCTGAAACTTGATGAACATCTTCTGTTTGTGGCTGAATTTATTATTCTCTTGACAAAATCAACTGGCCGATAACATTGCCATGAGCTCTAAGCAGTTCCTGACTGCATTTGCAAATAGGCTTCTGATATTGTTGCTTGATTATTGTTAGAGTCGATAATGACCATGCAAGGCACCTATACTGAGTTTGTGTACTCTATATACTATATATACTCATTTATAAGTTGAGTCAGTGCTGTTTTGTTCAGCTGACAAATTATGCTGTGGCAAATCTGGGTCTGTGCAGTTAGACTCAAGCAAGTACATACGGTAAAGTTTCTCCTCACTCATTTACATTATTCATGAACTCTCATTGCAAGGTTCTGTTGTTTTTATCTTAATCTGGTATAATTTTGTATTCATGAAATTGACTTTACCAATGAAAATGCAAGAAACTGTTGGTTGAATTCAATGCTTAAAGTAAAAAACAGTATACTCTGTAAACAAAAAATGTAGAAAGCCTAATGCCATAGAGCCCCTCTAAAAATATAGTTGGATGAAATCCATTCTTAAAATAAGAAACAGTACTCTATAGACAAAAAATGTAGAAAGCCTTATACCATGGGACCTTTAAAAAATATGTTGTCTAGTTGGCATAAAATATTATTAGGAAGCCTCCTGCTGGGGCCCATCAGAAGGTACCTTAATCTCATGAAGGCACTGGGGCATCACTGGGGCATTATGTCCCATCTAGTCACATTATCTTGACACCAGTACATTATTAATATCAATCCTCCTGCTGGGGCCCCATCTGTAGGTACCTCCATCTCATGAAGGTTGTCTCTTTATTTGTATTGAAAGCCAACAGTACATTATATTAAGCCTCCTGCTGGGGCCCCATCTGTAGGTACCTCCATCTCATGAAGGTTGTCTCTTTATTTGTATTGAAAGCCAACAGTACATTATATTAAGCCTCCTGCTGGGGCCCTATCTGTGGGTAGCTCCATTTCATAAAGGGTGTCACCTTATTTGTATTAAAAGCTTTACACTTTGTGTAGCAAACAAAGCATGTGACATATGAATGGGACACACTTCTATTTCTGTTCTACATATTACATTGGTTACCTACAAATTAGCACTCACTCCTATGAATAACAAAAAGATATGCATAATAATAAGCTTTCTCTTGCTCAGGATGACAATGGTGATGCATCATCAGTTAATTATATTGAGTGAAGTTTGTAGATTGTCATGAAAAGATCCAATACATTGTTTTTTGAAGAACCATGACAATTACAATGTGTGTGTGTGTGTGTGTGTGTGTGTGTGTGTGTGTGTGTGTGTGTGTGTGTGTGTGACTTATAATGTAGCTTTAACAGTTTTTGAGTCATATCATGTAATATCTACTGTGTGGCAGTTTATAGTCATGTCATCAAACATGTAGCATCATGTCCCACCCAATCAGACTATCTGGACACTACTAGGCTGTCCAGTCTTAACATTAACTTTATAATGCTGAGCAGTATGCAAGGCAGTTGCTAGTTTCATTTCTATTAGTCTTTGGTATGACTCAACTGGTGCTTGAACACAACCTTTATTAAAAGGTGGACATTCTAGCCACTTAGGTCATTGGAATGGCCCAAATTTTTTTCTTTATATTTTAATTTAGTTCAAAGCATTAATAATAGCTGATTATATTGATTCAGAATGAGTGACAGCTGTAATTGGGACTTTACTATCACACAAACTAATTAGGAAACTTTAAATCACCAAATTTACTGTTTATTATAAAAAATACCAATGCTATTCTGACTTGATTTCTTTTGTTGACTTTGATCTAGAAACATGGAGACTTTTGCAACATACAGAAAACAAAACTTCTTCAGGGCACCTGAATACTCTTCTCTACTGATATTGCTGAAATACATTTTCTGTACATAAACAAAAAGTTAAGCTCAGGGCATGCATTCGGAGATGTTATGCTCCAAATTCCAGACCTTAGCTTGCAGAAATTGAAAATATTGGAAATCTCATTAATTGTTCGCTTCTCTTAAGAAGAATATGACTGGGTCTTGGCTCAAGTCTTGTTAACAGTATTACATGTGTTAGGACCTTGTTTAGTTTTGGGTTTGGAGTATCAAAATAATAGTAAAAAAAACTATGGCCTCATTGGGCAAGTGATTTTAATTCAGTGCAAGTTATTTTTCTGTGTTGAAAAAACTTCTAAGAGCAATGCTGTATATACCCAGCCACCCCAACATTACTATTCAGATATAAGTAATGGCGTTAGGGATGTGAGAGGAAACTCAGATGGCTTGGTTCAAATCTTTCAGCATTAAAATGATTATGTGATTGAGTAACTGACCTCTTTTTACAAATATTGTACAAAGCATTGTTGAAAAATTTGGAAAGTCCTTTATAATTTTGTACAAGATATAATAAATGAAACATGGCGAGTATTCAACAGATTTTCCTTGCAAGTCAGGGTATAATGGAATTCATCTTGTTGGATGTATAATTCTGTGTGCTTCATAATACCAAAAGATCATGATTCATATAGCTAATATTACATATAAACACTCAGAAACAGGCACTAATTCTATTTATAATTGACTGAGAACAAAAGTTGCTAAAAATAATTCTTATTAAATATGAAAACTGTCAATAAACGTCTGAACATAACTTTTTTGCCTGTGGAATACATTATGTTAGAAGTTCATTTGTCTATACATCGATTTTCTTTTTTTTTTTTCAATACAGTAACTCTAGTTTTTTATCATCTACTGTTGCCAACTTATTCTGGATGGCATGCTTGCATGTGGGGTCAGAAAAGAACCTATTATTTTAAGGGTCAAAGAATCAATGGTCAAGATCACTGTGATTGGAAGAAGAAATCTGGTTTCTAGACAGACTTTGTGGATGGTTTTCACTTTGAGTTGGGAAGAAACCTGTTGATTTGGGTTCAAGGGACCAAAAGTAAAGGTCTCTGACTGAAAGAAGAAAAGTACTTTTTGCATATTGATATTAGTTCTACATCACAAGGACCCAATAAACATGCCCCACTTGTAGATGTTCATTACACTGTCTGTATAGAAAGTTCATTTAAAAATTGGAAAAGATGTAGTTTTTGACCAGTGGTGTGGTGAATAGACAGATGGATGATTTGACATTATTTCCCTGCATACCCAGTAATTGTGTGAATAATAAAGCATAGTCATGGTATAGATTCTGTACATTTTGACTAGGTCTTCTAAAGGAACCTATATAATGTTAAGTATGGTAGGCATTTTAGGTACTTTTGTGGCAGGCTGCTCCTATCTTATCTTATGGTCATGCAGGGAAACTCTACAAATTATGGTTAGTTTGAATCTGTAATTATCTTGTCATCTTGTTAACATCTGTTAGTGCCAACGTTTCCATGAAAGAAATAAAAAAAAATAATTTTGTCCAGGATTTTTGGATTTTGCCACTGGAATGGTCTTCAAGAGTCACCGTGTTCCTTACTGAAATTTTTGACTTTGGGCTCTCTTTACATTAGTTTATGACAAAATAAGGCTTTTTTGTTTTGGCTTAAAGTGCTCGTATTTCTCACCATGTAAAATTTTCTTTTTTATATCATACATTGTTTTAGAAACTTGGAACTTTACAGATTTTCACGAATTGGGGAATTAGGGGTGGGAGATTAATGGAGTCTGCTATGAAGTAAATGATGATGGTGAAGGTGATAATAGTGATGATATCAATGATGATGTTGATGGTGGTGATTATGACAATGAAAGAGAAAGAGGCTGATGTAGGAGTGAACATTTATCCATTTGAGGATCAGGAAATGGTTGAGTCTGAAGTCTAAATTTCTTGGACTAACCAGAATGCTTCTTTTATTACCCCCTTTTGCTTTTCACAAATGCTTAGAGTTTGATCCCTTCTGCACTGTAAAGATAGATTCAGTTGATTTTTAACTGAACAGATAGTGGGGAAATCAGGTACTTAGGAGTTGATAAGGCTCTGCAGGGATACTGACCATGTAATTATTTTCTCATTACTGTTCTTCACAGATGAAGTCATGACAGTATCCACTTGATGCATTTGTTTATTTTAGCATAACATATCACAGGGGTCTAAAATGTGTAATTAAAGTTTTTGCCTAAGTACTAGCTGCATATTTTTGTGTTGGTATGGTTGTAATGGCATACATGGTCTTGTGTAGGTTTCTCTTTTGTGTTTCTGTACTGACATACATTTGTAAGAGTATCACCATATTTAGTATGCATATAGTAATCACATCCATTAATCTATACATTAGTCTGGTTTAAACATTAATGGAAAATATTTGAGTTCAGCCAAATTTTGCTTGCTGCTTTATATCAGTTTAACATAAAATGAGTTTTGATTTTTTTTCCTCAAGTCATGATCCAGGTGAGATATATCTTTTGATTACATTGCTTTCTAACTTTAGGTTTGACAAACATAACTTGACTAAGGATTATTTAATTTCAGCCAGATATGTTACCTTGAAACAGTTTGAGTTCAGGCATTCCACATCATTTACAGGAGTTATGCTCATTGATACCTCTTCTCCAAAATTCAAATTTCTATAATATATGTGTGTAATGGACAATTTTTGTGTACAAATTTAATGCTGTATTTTTGGTTTAAAACAAAGCATAAGAATGTTATTCACTTGACCAGAGAAGTAAAAGGCAATTCATAGCAAAAGAAGATAAAGCACCCCAAACCCAAATTTATACCTACATCCCTACATTTTTCATAAGGTCATTTATGACATGATACAATGCTCACAGAGCAAACACAAGCCCATATCCTAGGTGATTGTGTATGAAACAGTCTGAAGCAACTGAAAATATTTGTCAGGTAAGCCATTTCTTTTATATTTATTATTACTTGCCCTGAACCCATGTGTTTACTGCAATGGGGGGGGGGACTAGATTATCTTGCTATATGCCAGCTGTTGGTATTTCACTATCTGATGTGATGTGATGTGATTATGATTTTTAACATAACTTTAACAATTTTTCAGTCATGTCACTACAATGTCTGCAGTGTGGCAGTTTATAGTGATGTCTAGCACTGGGGCATCATGCCGAAGACATGTAGCATGATGTCCCACCCAGGCACATTATCCTGACACCAGGCCAACCAGTCCTAACTCTACCCTCTTAATGCTGAGCATCAATCAAGACAGCTGTTAGTACCATTTTTGTAAGTCTTTGGTATGACTCGCCCTGGAATTAAACCCACGACTTCTGCATTAATATCTGCATGCTGCAGATTAACTATGGGAAGTATACATGCCACTCATCAGTTTCAAGAAAAACACAAGCCCAAAACATCTAGTTCACAAATATATCCATATCTATAAGTAGTTAACAAGAGCATCTGAGAAAGTCACACCTTAGCTGGTAAGAAATTTGACAGGGACCAATTTATGAATCTATCCCCAGCCACTTAAGTGTACTATAAGTCTTGGGTTTCATCCCCTACTGAGTCATGCCAAAGACTAATAAAATGATTGGTTAGTGTTAGGACTGGTCAGCCAGGATAATGTAACTGGGTGGTCTGAAGCACTCACTGTTATGGATCAATGCCATCTGACCTCTGCATGGGTTTGAATCAGGTAGGGGGTCTTGGCCAATGTGGGTACATGAGAAAGCTTGCCAGTAGCTTCTTGTGGTTCTTTCTGGGGTATTCCCAGGATTTTCCTCCACTATTTATACTGACCACTATGTATAGCCTATCTTTTGCTGAAAAATGGCATTAAACTCTTCAACCACAACAACTGGGTGGGACATGATGCTACATGTCTCTGATGCTGCAGTGCTAGACATCACTATAAACTGTCATACTGCAGGCATCATAGTGATACGACTGAAATATTTTTAAAGCATCTTGAAAAATCCAACACACACACACACAAAACTTGTTGTGCAGCTTTATTCTGATGAGACTGTAAATAATTTGTTTCCAGCATTTCATTTCATCACATTCCAATGGTATAACACTTAATCTCCTATTCTTCTAAATAATGTTATTGAAATATCTTTATATGGATTAGATTTTATGATGATGCCTTGAATTCCTTTGATTTTTCAACATCACTTGAGTTATAGTCACTTTTTCACCATTATCTAACATGGATTTTTCAACATAGCAAAAATATACATGATGGATTTCAATTAAATATGGTCTGCAGCTTTATAATTGATAGTATTTTATACTTTCGTGTACATGAACTTTAACCATTGATAACCTTTCCTGCTTAACTTTCGTTTACCTGAGATTTTCAGATTTCAATAAAATTTGGTGTGCAGTGATTTATTTATGAGATCTCAGTTATCTACTTCCTGAGAAATTAAACATCGTTAACTGAAGATCTTTAATTTTTTCCCAGCTTTGAGTTTTGTATAAGGATCATTCTGGATTTAACCATTGATAACCTTTCCTGCTTAACTTTTGTTTTCCTGAGATTTTCAGATTTCAATAAAAATTTGGTGTGCAGTGATTTATTTATGAGCTCTCAGTTATCTACTTCCTAAGAAATTAAACATCGTTAACTGAAGATCTTTAATTTTTTCCCAGCTTTGAGTTTTGTGTAAGGATCATTCTGGATTTCAAGAAAATTGTATGTGCAGCTTTAAATTTATTCAATTCTTCCAGGAGTTTGACTGCCAGCATTTTACATCATCATTGTATAGAGTTATGTCCTGTTTTATGATGCACCTCCATTCATGACCACAAAGTTCGTCTCAATAGGGCCATGTTGAATATTTTTCCAATCAGTTTTCACTTGTACGGATGACCAAAGGCAAAGGTGGGTAGGTGGGTCGGTGTCCTCCTGGAACTTTAAAACTTTATTATTTTATTTTTATATTTTATGAATGTGCATCTTCACATGCATATCTGTACCAAAGGTACATCACTGTCATGTATCACTGTAAACCAGGCCTGTATCACAGAAATTCTCCAGATTATTCCAGAAATTAAAATTTTACAAATTTTGCTGCTGATGCCCTAGACAAAATAAGGATTTTCATCTGTCATAGAGAGAACATAAATGCTCTTTAAGCTTTAAAGATGAACACTTGGAAGCCTTTGTATTTCAGAAAAAAAAGACTTTATAAATTCCTTAAATTTTAGGAAAACCTCAGAATTCTAATCCCAGATAAATCAAAGCTTTTCCAGCGAAGCAGCATAGATTATTTAATTTAGAGGCAATTGGAGTAAATTGCCTAGCCAATGGAATCACCATGGTAGTTGAAACAAGTTTATCCAATGGTAGAATTTAGAGTTTGCACCCATTGATCACAAGTACAGCATGTTAGCTGCTAACGATGATTTTGTCTCCATTACTCCCCTCTTTGTAGGACACATGGTACTGATAGTACGGTAAAATGGGAACCAGTCTGGAAATGGGTTAACATTTAATAGACTATATATAGGGTTGGCTAGCCAGGATTGGTTAATAAGTTATGTTTAGGAAGAAGTATCTTTTGAGAGCTTATCCTACTTGTAAGTGAAAAAAAAAAGAGACATATTGTTTTATTGATGGAATTTCAGTCCTTTAATAGTCTTGAGTTTGAAACACTCATTAATAAAATTAGCACTTGACTCTATGGTGTGTAATGGAAGCACATATTTCAAATACATGCAGGTCCAGAAATTGCCATAGCTCATATCCTTTCCTCTACACAGAAGATGACATCCAGGTTTCATCTATACTGATTAATATAGCTTTGATCATGGGCACTCAGAAGTTTTAAGTTATTGAATTTTTAATATCATGGTGTTTGCATAGGTTTACTATGGAAACTGAATTAGTACTGTGAGTCCTATAGACAGCTACAGCAATACATTGACTCCACATATACAGGCATAATTCACATTACTATAATTGCAATCATATGGTTCTATTTGTGGATAACAAGCAAAAGTAACACCTTTTGTAAATCACAGAGTGACTTTCATATTCAGATATATCAACTGTTGCCAAGAAGGGGAAGGGGAACATCGTGTAGATTTGACTATGTTAGGTGGAGTTTTTTGCACTTTGGTTCATATCTAAGAAATACATATATAAAATTTATATATTTACCATCTTGAGAGTAATTATGGTATGCAATATGATATTTTGTAGTTGTGTTTTGAAACATAATGCATCAGTTAGGATTACTTAGGTCTTTTCCACCATGCTTAAAGGGGATGACCTCTCATGACTTTGCACACAACTTATTTCATTCATTGAATGTGTTGAAGCTTCATATTTTGCATTTTTAATGAACATATGTCTATCTTACTTTAGTTTTAAATTATATGTCCTCTGGGAGGAATTTTAGGTAATTTGTGTCATTTAAATATCTTTCTCTGTAATAATACATATACATATAGATGGCTACACTGACCTTTAACCCCTTAATTACACAATATGACAAGGCTGGTAATATATTTCAATATTAAATTGAAGAGAGATAAATGATAATATTAAAAAGATGACTCTTATTAGACAGCTTTATTTTAATATTTTTTCTGATTTTCTTAAATAAAGCTCAAATATTTAAATGTTGCCTGAAATGCACCATTGCTCTTTAGGTGAAAATGAACTTGAAATATAATTTAATATTCACTAATGTAATCTTTGACAAGCAGAACTGTGCACATTGCTTACTTATGTATTGAACTAATATTCCTAGAGCTGTCAAGAAAATCTTGTGTAGATATAGGATACAAGGTACTCATTGTATTGAAAAATGGGAACCAGCATAGAAAAGGGTGAACATGTAATAGAGTATATATTGGTTTGGATGGCCAGGATTGATTAATAATGTAAGTTATTTTTTGGGAAAAAGAATATTTTGAGAGATTATCCTAGTTGTAAGTGAAAATAAATAGAGACATTGTTTTAATGATGGAATTTTAGTCCTTTAAGAGTCTTGATTTTGGAACACTCATTAATAAAATTAGCACCTGACTTTGGTGCAAAATTGAAAGCATGTGTTTCAAACACATGCAGGTCCAGAAATTGCCATAGCTCATATCCTTTCCTCTACACATCAAGGTTTCATCTATACTGATAAAGATAGGTTTGATCATGGGTACTCTGACATTTTAAGCTATTGAATTTTTAATATCATGGTGTTTGCATAGGTTTACTATGGGAACTGAATTAGTTTTATGTGTTCTGTAGCACATGTGAGAGCACATTGATATATAGCATGCATCCTCAAGCCCTCCTATCAGAAAAATCTGACCAAGTAAAGAAATTTTGACTGCATTTCAATCCCTGATGCCCGCTAAATGTTCTATAAGAACATTTTAATTGTTACTATGTAGCCAAGCAATAACAATATTTGGATTAGTCATTTGAAAAACATATTTTGCAGTATTTAGTGAAATAGGAACCAAACCCTTTTTAGTGAAACTGTCCTTAGGAAGAACCTTTTTTTATAAAGGACATATGCACATTAAGAAAGGCTATTAATAGACCCCTTTTCTTTGGTTTACTTTACTACAGTATTTGAATAAACTTCTGCCACTGTAGACAACATTTGTTTTGTTTCCTTGATTGCACTGTGACAGCAGGTATGATATTATTTTAGGTTGTGGTGTATATATATATATATATATATATATATATATATATATATATATATATATATATATATATATATATATATATATATATATATATATATATATATATTATATATATATAAATGAGCTGTGCTGTTATTTGCCAGTTTCATATTGCAACATTATTTTATATTATTGGTACCTGGACCTTGTTATCAACAGCATTGGGGGGAGCCAGAATTTTGTTCAGTAGATTTTGGATTTTTAGCTTTCATGCTAAAGTACAAAGTAGGTGTACATGATAATTATTGCCTTAAAGAGGATTGGGCCTCAGTCTGGTCAGCAGTGAAAAGTTGATGGGTATACAGGATATCAATTTGTACAGGATTGGCTCACAGTCTAGTCTGCCTCAAATACTCAAGCACCACAATATAGCTTTGAATGATGCATATGCCATGATTATATATATTAATGATGTCTGGACCTTGTTATCAACAACATTGGATTTATACAATGGATTTTGGATTTTTAGCATCAGAAAGGTCTCAGATGGTCCAATAATTATAAGTCTTAGACAGAACAATAAATATTTGGTTTTGCTTTCTAGGAGGGTTGCTGGCCAGACATTTGGTTGCAGCATCCCCTACCTCCTAAATCTGCTGGAGATTATTGCTGTGTCTTAAATGTGCACTTTGGTGAGATGATGGAGAATTTAGAATATTTAATATTTTTGACTGAATACAGTGAGCAGCAATATTTGAAAATTCCATGTACAGATTGCATACTGTTATTAATAAAGGAAGGCCGTACACTAACATGTGTGTTAACATGTTTCATTAAATGTTATGAATAAATTTGTCTCATTTTGCAAGGAAGTTGGGATCTAAGCTTTGGCACTATGCATAATATAGTACTGCTAGTTGATTTGCTTATGTGTAACAGTAAATTTTATCTGATTGAAATTTGTCTGTTACTGAAGATTGACTTTTATTGCCAAGGCATAATTTTACAGAAGATTTCCCACTGGATTTTGCACTTTGGAAACTTAATGCTTATTTAGGCTATTTGCAGATTTCATTCTAGATTTAGACACTTATTTAGTCTGTTTCATGCAGGTTTAGTCTGTTGGCAGTTTTCATAATTAAGACTGTTGACCATTCAGTTCTTGGGGATGTAAAGTAGAGTTGGGAAGGTATTTTGTTACAGTTAGATGTAGCTTAGTTTATAGACTGCCACAAGCAGTCTGTAGGTCCATTACTACTATGGAGAAAGCTAATGGAATTGATGGGTGGCAGGACTATGCCATATAGTATGCACCAGGTATACAGAGTGTGTATGTGTATGAGAATAGTCTTGTCATTGCAGACTAGAATATCACTTGAAAAAGATCTTAATATTACAGACGAATTAACAAAGATATGCACCACTGATGCCAGTGCTGGTTGTTTCTTGTAATGTCACTGATATCAGAAGAAAGCTTGTATGTCTCTGAATCAGACAGTCGTCAATTAACCACTTGATTGCTATCCATCACTCAGGAATCTATTGCAGCTTTGTGCAGCTTGCAAACTGTTTGTTGCACACAGCAGAGAATTGCTTTAATATGGTAGCATGTATCAAGGTAGATGTGGATGAAAAATGTCTGGTCAACTGGGAAATAATTCATATGGATCATGTGTAACAGCTGATCACTTATCCAAAGCTAAATTGGCAACAAATTTTACTTATAAAGTTAGGAATGAGCAATGTATATTAGACCTGATATAATATTTAAGAAGTTTTACAGAGCTATCAAAATTGATATACTGTTTCCCATTTTGGAAAGTCGACCTTAAAATTCATACTTGAATGTCAACAATAATTGATGTTTTTGATAGAACAACTTGATCATTGTTGCTGAAAAAAAACAGATAATATTGTGAATATAAGTTTTCAAACAATTCAGAGGAAGTAGATCACTATGATACTTGTCAGATTCTTCAAAAGGCTTTTCAGTAAGTATGATGTTACTTTATATATGTATTGATTTTATTTTTAAAAAGTTACAATGTTAAATTTTCAGATGTGACATGAAAATATAAATGGTAATACTAGTTCTTGCCCAAATCTCCAGAGGTGATCAGGATTTTAAGAATGTGATTCATTCCATAAAAACAGCATATTTGTCTATTAAATATTAATGGGACTGCACAGTTGTCATCGGTTTTTATCCTGAAGTTAACAACATTTGCTAGTATAATATACCCAGTATGTGCTGTTGTATAACTGATGTACAATTCTAAATTTGTTAACAAAGGAACATGCAGAAATAACAAACTTTGGAAAATCCAGGTATGTGAGAAGTACCAGCCTAGTCTAAGAATTTAACATGATCTCAGAAAAGTGATAATAATTGAGATTACACACATAAATGTGGTGACCAGTCTGGAGACTTGAGTTAAAACTGGATATTGATCAGGTTTGGTAAAGAAGTTTATATCAACATGTTATTTAATAAGTGAGATGTGCCCATATTAATGAAGTGATCTTGCATCAAATTGGTTGAGCTTGTTACTTCTCTTAAGACTATATATCTCATATATCAGTAAAACTTGGTCATCAAGATCTAGGATGAATGTGATTGTGAGCTAGAGTTACAATTTGTTTTTCTACCAATGTTTACTTAATTGGTAAAATCCATATGATATTAAGGTCATGAGATAGTATATATTAGACAGTTTTACAAAAGTATGTATGAATTTTTAGTGAAAGGGTTGACAGTTAAGATGTGAATGCATTTGATACAATATCAGACCTCATTAGGCCTTTTCTTCAGCTGTTTGTATAAATGTCAGCCTTGTTTGGAATGGTCATAAAACTAAGTACAGTGTATATATTTTTTCTTTGTCAGCAGTTTGTATGATCTGGTTTAGGGATGTATTAAGGCCCAAAGGTTGAGATATTTATGCCCTATCAAATAAGGTCTTTCTCCAGATTCAGAACACAGGGCAAATAGCTTTGCATTTATTACATACTGACAATTTGAGCAGAGAATTTACTGAACAGTTAGTAAACCTATCCATAACAGTAACTTTCCACCCACCTCCATGATTCTCATAAGTCTCTTAAGTGCATTCAGGAAATAAGTTATTTTTTTCTGTATGTACTTCAGCTTGAATTCTAAGAACAGCCAGGGTGACCACAAGAATTTAATAAACAAGCTACAATATTACATCATAATAGACACAAAAAAGTTAGCAAATTGAAAACAAATTGTAAATTCCCTTCACCAATATTCAAAATTATCTACAATGCTCCATAGCAGAGGGAAAGATTTTCTTTCTTCAGTCATGACATTTTTATATTTACATTTGCCATGGAGGTGTAATTTTTAACATGCAGATAAGGTTATTCATGATGCATGTTTCAAAATTTGACATTTTTATACACAAGAAGCAGAATGAAAATCTTTTGAGTTAAAAATTTTGCAGATGACTAGAAAATTTAAACAAATTAGCAATCCCATCACAAATATAAAAAAAATCAATGAAAAATCCAGTTTGTGGAGAAATCAACATGTGCAATCAAGCTATCAAAGAACAAATGATCTTTATAGTGTGGAAGATGTTATCTCTTTTGCAGAACATTTTCATGTAGATGTACCATCAGATAGAAATACAGTATTTGTCTGTTTACTTTGTGAGAATAAGCATGAAGTGTGGGATGCAAAGTCTGATATAAGAGTACAAGCCAACAGATGTTACTAGTACCATGCATAAAAACACATATTTAAAGCTTCCAGCTTTTAATACACTTGGTACACTTTCAGTTAGCTGTTACAAAAATCTCTTGTTATAACAAACTTATTTATTTTTAATGACTGAGTGTAACAGATACATTGCATCCTAGGACCAACAGTGAATGAGTACCGTATAAGCTTGCTTCTAAGTTGTTGAGTTGAAGTACATGTACAAATTTCATAGACCCATATCTGCCATCATATGATGCAGCTAGTAGATCTGATTCAATGCAGTTTGTTGTGAGTTATCAGCAGAAGAAACATCACAGATCCTTACCTGCTGGCAAACATCAGATCCTTACCTGCTGGCACATTATGGGATGACAGATCAGGGTCTATATTGTTTGCAGTTGGACAAGAGTTATAAGCAAATATAGAAGCTAGTTTGCTGACTTTAAAGGTTCAAGGTTCAAATCCTTCCATCAAATCAGCCCAGTATGCTGCCATTGTGTGTCCTTGGACAAGGCATTGTAATACAGATATTGCAAAGAAAAAAACTGTGTTGCTAAGCTGTAAAACACCAAAAGAAAGCCCATCAGTCCAACTGACCATAACAGTCTCATCCCCATAATGGCCAGTTATCAATACAACCATGGGGCTCATATTTTGGTTCAGATTTGTCTTGCACTTTATTGTTTTCTCTTCTAAATCATTCTGTTGAAATCAGTTTCCTAAATACTATTACATGTATTGACATTCACCTTAACACTTGTAAAAAGTAAATTGTAGTAGTAAAAAGTATGTGTTAAGTTTTTAGATTATGAGCTGCTGAAGTAGGTGAGACATGACAGTCTTCATAATTCTTGGGTAAAAAGTACAGAAAGCTTGAAATCTTGCATTATTTTTTAAGCCTTAAACCCTTCTTGGATGAAGAAAATTGATGCACATTTCAGCAGGAAAAAAATTACATGGATCTCAGTAAGGTGGAGTGGATACTCAAACAGGCAGTTTTGTGAATAAGGGGCCTTGAGTCCTGAAAACAATATTTGTTTTTAAAAGAATTTGTCTGGATTTTAAAATTTCCCACACCACCACCTGACCTGGTGTATGGTGAATTACTGGTATTATAATAGATTCTTTGAAATATCTTGACTTTTGTTACATTTGAAAGTATAAAAATATAATTAAAAAGTAACAAATTATTGCAGTTACATTCAGTCTCACACAACCAAGGTGTTATTAACTTACAAGATTATCATAGAATATTAGCAATAAAAATGAAGGAGCAGAAGAACTATTACATTACATTATACATTATTAAAACTTGAAAGATGTGGCGGTATTCGTAATACCTTGTATGGTTTGTAAGAGTTGGGGTGGGGTGTTCCCAATAATTATTAGCTGGGGTACCCACCCAGACTTGATTATGGTTTGGAAGTTAGCGAAAGTTGGTATATAGCTCTGAGTGTCCAGTCAGCAATGTCGACAGTTAAATAATAAAATACAAAGAGTGAAATTAAATAACAACAATTTAATTGATAATTAAATACTCAGTCTCTCAAACTCTATCATGTGCCCTTTTGCTTGACCCTTTTTAGCCTATCTCATCATATGAAGGTTAGTGTTTGAATTTCGCCATGTGCCTGGTTGGTACTCATCTGATTCTTCCGTCTATCTAGTTACCTCTGGGTTGCTTCCCTTTACTCTGATTCCTCTTTGTACTTATCTTTGGGTTGCTTCCCCTTTTTCAGATTCTTTCATCTAACTTCCTCTGAGTTGCTTCCCCTTACTCTGACTTTTCCGTCTCTCCACCTCTTCGTCTGCCCGTCGACCCAGACTTGTTGACTTGGACTGCACTGGCAGTCTCGTTCCAGTCCTTTTCTCTCTACCTCTTTGAAACTCGGGACTCCTACCCCAAACTGGAATTTGTCCCCCGGAAGCTTCCTGTAAAACACAGGGATGGTACACTATTTTTTTCTAGGTGCCCACCTCACACTACCCATATAACTTATCAAATAAGGCTATCAAAGTTAATTGGTCACACATCCATTAACAATGAGATACAAATACATTCTTGTACCGTAAAATACAATATATTAACACAACATAAAAAAAATCATACAAGCACGATATCAAATTCGTATACATGCAATAATAATTAATTCACTTTAGTACATACTCATAGTTTCAATGATACTGACAATATAACAATAACCAGATGCATATCTTTGCATCACAACTCATACAGAATATACAAATATAAATATACAAATGTAAATATCTATGCTCTGACATATTCAAACATATTTTTCTAATCTTGCGTACATTAATCATTCCTGATTCTAGTACATATACGTGCTGGTTACTACGAGTAACATATAACGACTTATAATATTAATGCTGCTGAACTAGCAATTGACATAATTCTTCGTAATTGAAATTCAAGTCTCAAACAAGCACATAAATGAACACTACAAAGTAATTCTACATACTACAATCCCAGTAATTGAGTAAAACATAATATCAGTACTTACAATTATAGTGTTGTATTGTTTGGCAAAAATCAAGCAAATATCCACTAACCTTTGAAGCTTCATTTCTATGCTCCCAAACTTTTGTTCTGTGTGTTCACTAAATCTAACGGTGGAGTGATTCCAGTTTAATGTAACAGTGACACCATGTCTGGTTCTTACTAACTGATTCTGGGACATAGTTAATATTTTTGAATCTAGGATTTAGTCCTACCCCTAGCTGAATTTGATTGTGTGCAGTGAACTCAACCATTCCACTAAGCTGTCAATGTCCTGTCTGTCTATGCATGATGGGATGATGGTAGACCATGATGATGGTAGACCATGCCCAGTTAAACCCTGTCTTAAACTCTGTTGATCTACATAATAGTTTAACACTGCTGGGGTGATGATTCGCACATCAAGCATGTTGAAATAGCCCACTGCAGTATAGCTTGGCTGGCAGAAGTGACAAAAGATGATTCCATTTTATCTCAAAGACATCTTGTTATATTGTTTTACATAGCTATGTATTGTCAAAACCATTAGTTTTACTGGAGGAAATGATTCTTATATGTCAATTTAGGATTTTTTTCTCCACAACATATGTAGGCAAGATATTTTGCAAGCAAGAGTAGGAACTTTATAAACTCATTAAAATTAGCATTTCCCATAAAAACATTTTATGTGCAGTTTTTATATTTTGGGATATAAATTTGTATTTACAAGAAAAATATTTTATGAGAACAAATTTAAATTAGCTTTCTTGACTGAAAACATTTATGAGAAATTGTAATATTTGGGATATAAATTAGTATTTAAAAAAAAAACTATTTTATGAGAATTATTTTTTTATGGGATACAAATTAGTATTTCTAAGAAAAAAGAAAAACATTTTATGGGAAATTATAATATTTTGGATATAAATAAGCATTTTCAATAAAAATATTTATGAGAAATAATAATTGGGATATAAATTAATGTTTTCAGTATAACCATTTTATGAGAAATTATAATATTTGGGATATAAATTAGCATTTTCAATAAAACCATTTTATGAGAAATTGTTGATGTTGTTCTGAGGCTTAATACCATTTTTCAGCACACGATAGGTTATACATGGAGGCCAATATTAAGGGTGGAGGAAGAAACGGGAAATCCATGGAAAGAACCTATGACCCACTAGAAGCTACTGACAGGCTTTCTCACATATCCACATTCAATGAATCATAGACTGGAACCCATGTAGACAGCATTAGATGGCAGTGATCCGTAATGGACAACACTTTATAATATTTGGGATATAAATTCAGATTCATGCATCAAATGACCTTCAGAACATTTCAGTATTTGGACATTCTTAAAATATGTGCTTCATTTTTTTCTATTCCATCTTTTTGAAAACTACATGTCATAATCATTAAATTATGTTGTTTCCAATAATGAGTTGTAACAATAATTCATGGCATTTATATATATCAATTTTGTATCCATTTGAGTTTTCCAAGTGTGTCATATCTATGATTGAATTAAATCTTAGTCAATCATTCATAAATTATGTTTTTGTTATGAGAAAGTTTTAGTTTGGGAACTATGAGTATACTGTTAACAGTTTCATACTGTATTGAATTTTTCTTTTCCAAAGTGCTGATATATTTGATGTAATAGGAGAATGCTCTAAATACATGCAGTTATTATAAAGTTTTATTTGCTTTTCTAAATAATGACCTGTGTGCATCAGAAAGATGTTGAACCATTTCACTGCCATCTGCCTGATTGAAAAATAGTAACATTAACTAAAATATCCTGTGACAAACAACACAGATATAAAACCCATTTATCTTGGTTTGGCTGTCAATTAGTCTTGAACTTGCTGGAATCAGATTGGAGTCTGAGATGCTGACTGTGTTATCCATTGGCTGCATGGTTTGTACTGGGACAATTTACTGTTACTGTACCAGATGCATGAAGGATCAATACTCAGAATACACATTAAGTATTCCTCCAGGTCAGGATGTGATAACCATCAGCACTAAGCCTTTTACTGATAACACCAGGACAAAATGATGTGTACCTACCATTGTATCTCCATGGTTCCTGGCCAACTTTGCTTGTTTATGTCTAATGCCATAAAGATCAGACTCTGATCTCTGATATTATTATGTGCCTGACAGTTAGCAGGTCCCATCATTTATAGAATCAGGACAGCTTGTGTTCAGTGTCTGTCTGTCTATTAGTGGGCAACTTCATATATAGATAAAGGACAGCTTCTGTTCAGTATCAGTCTGTCTTTTTCCATGCCCCTTCATATATAGAATAAGGACAGCTTGTGTTCAGTGTCTGTCTATTTATTAGTGGGCAACTTCATATATAGAATAAGGACAGCTTGTGTTCAGTGTCTATCTATTAGTGGGCAACTTCATAAATAGAATAAGGACAGCTTGTGTTCAGTGTCTGTCTATTAGTGTGTCTCATATATAGAATAAGGACAGCTTGTGTTCAGTGTCAGTCTGTCTTTTTGCATGCCCCTTCATATATAGAAAAAGGACAGCTTCTGTTCAGTATCAGTCTGTCTGTTAGCAGGCCCTTCATATATAGAATAAGGACTGCTTGTGTTCAGTGTCTGTCTTTCTGTTAGTGGGTCTCTTCATATATAGAATAAGGACAGCTTGTGTTCATTGTCTGTTGGTCTATTATTGGGCAACTTCATATATAGAATAAGGACAGCTTGGGTTCATTGTTTTTCTGTCTGTCTGTTAGCAGGCCCCATCATATATAGAATAAGGACAGTTTGTGTTCATTGTCTGTCTGTCTATTAGTGGGCAACTCATATATAGAATAAGGACAGCTTGTGTTCATTGTCTGTCTGTCTGTTAGCAGGCCCCATCATATATAGAATAAGGACAGTTTGTGTTCAGTATCAGTCTGTCTGTTAGTGGGCCTCTTCATTTTTAGAATCAGGCCAGCTTGTGGTCAATGTTGTCTGTCTGTTTTAAGGCCCTTTTATTTAAAGAATCAGAACAACTTGTGCTTAATGTCTGAGCTTGAGTTTAATATATGTTGTCAGCATCAGACATCTTAAAAATAGTGCTAGCTTGAATGCTGAACCATTATGGAAGGCTACGGTCTTTGATTAATCTATTTATGTGTCTGACAATAACACTTTCATAAGGAAAAAAAAAAATGGGCAAGATCATAATTGTAGTCTATTTCAGCTTCTAATTAGTGCATCGTTAATTGTCAACCTGTTGAAGAGCATAAACTCTACCTGATTTCTTTTGATCTGTTTGTAACTTCTTTTCTTTATACATTCAGGAGAGGTTCTTTTGAATAGTGCCTATTTGAATGTTGGAGCAGGATAGAGCACTGAGTGATTATTTTTATATCTAATTCTGTCAGTTGAATCCTTTTCAATGATAAGGGCAGATCAGTGTTATGTCAGAAGTGTTTTAACACCAACAAATAACAGCTTTCATATGACACTGCCTGTTTACCATAAATGTTATTGTTAATGCTAAAAGACATAGTGATTCTTAGTTAAAAAATTTGCTAATGTCACTGGCCTAATAATAAACAGGTACTGAAAGTAACAGTAAGGTTTAAGTGTTTCTTGCACATGTGTTCATCTCATATTCTGACCTGTACCATCATATATTTCACATATTTCGTTTTTACTTGTTGGCTTTTGAAGGACTTAAAATTTGGTATCAGACTTTATATTAAGAAGACCTGTATCAAATTATGTAGAGTTTATGACTTGTATTTGACTTCAAAACTCTGAAGGAATGCATGGATTGAAACAAAATTTGGTAGGTTTCTTTTATATTGATAAGTCCTACATTTAATTAAGTTTTGGGGCCCTGAGTGGCCAAGTGGTCTAAAGCACTCTTCGTTACAGATCACTGTTATTTCACCTCTGTCTGCTTGGGTTTGAGTCTAAGATTCGGTAAATGTGGATATGTGAGAAAGCTTGCCAGTAGCTTCTCGTGAGTTGGTGGTTCTTTCCATGGATTTCCCAGTTTCTTCCTACACCGTTAATACTGGCCGCCATGTATAGCCTATCATGTGCTGAAAAATGTCATTAAACCTCACAACAACAACAACAACAACATAATTAAGTTTTCAAAATACTCCAGCAATATCTGGTGATACTATGGCCCTTTTGACTTTAATACTTTTTACCAACTTATGGATTGAAATCATTGGTATGAGGCTTTACATGAAGAAGACCTAGGCACTTTTCGGTTCTGAATTTCTACCAGCAATATTATAGTTATACAATTAACCCCCCTTATTTGACTTAGTTATTTTCAGAATTGGAATATTGGCTTCTATTATTAGGATCTCAAAGGTGTTAGCTAACATATCAAATCCATGCATTTTATTAAGGTTATCCTGGATCTGATTGGTTGCAACTCTTGACACCATATTTCTTGTTCTTGTTTGATCAGACTTTAAATAATCAAGGACTCTGAGGAGCTTGATTATGAGCAAGATTCCTTAATGTTTGTGATGCAGTCTTATGTCATATTGGCTGTGCTTGTTACCATTCATAAAGCTGTCTTTCTAACATGAGTTTGATCTAAGTTAGATTTATTTTTAGGTTGATAAAGAAGCTCATATTATCATTGTGTTAGGTTGTTTAATAAGTGGGATCTGTGCTTATTATCATATGATCTAGCAGCATATGATTGGTTGAGCTGATTACCTGTAAATCTCTAGAGAGTTGATTAGTAAGACTTGGCAAATAGGTTTATATCATCAATAGCATGGATGAGCAGTGGTGTCACTAGTGTGGTGCAGACCACACTGGCTGACACAATTAGAGTGGGTGACACCAAAATGACTGTCTATAAAATCTTTGAATTGTTATGCAAAAATGGGATGGGGCTAACACTATGAGTTTCCACCCATGATTGTCTTTATAATTTTTGAATTTTTGTGCTGTAAGGAGGTCCATGGGTGTGACACCATGAGTTACTGTACTGGATGACACCAACCCTAGTGATACCACTGCAGATGAGTTTAATTATGAACAACAGATTGTTCATAGCTAATATGCCTTATCTTGTGAAAATATATTTTTTTCCAGACTCTTGTAAAAAAATGTAAAATTGAATAATGTAAAGCATTGAAGATAATTAAATGTATGGGGTCATATTCTTCCATAACAGATTAAACCATCTTTTGTAAATGTCTGCAGTCTGGCTTTGTAGACTAGTGAGCAATATCACACCCACTTGTTTCTCTTGTTAATCTTTTCAGGGTAATTTTATGGCATGATGGCTCTTATTTGACTTGGTACATTGCCGTTGATTGCATCATATTGGTGGAGGCATATGGATACACCTCTAGTTTACAATATCCTTGTAATGATATCATGGAGTCTGCATGCCTGGCCAAGGTTACAGTTTAAAAATATTTCAGTATATTTGTTTCCTGGCAGTTTCCTGTTGACTGTGCAGTTTGTATCCTAGAAACATGTATTGATTGAAATGTACCAAATCTGATGACAGCTGTTTATGGTTCTTTGGGGAGGGTCAATATCTCAGTGTCACTGATCTATCTGTTTTGCCCATTATCATTGTGCTGAATTAGGTATTTTTCAACACACTACCACTTTCAAGGTTTTATATCATGTGGAGACAAGTATTGCCTTGCCCAAGAACATATTAAAGTAGCCAATTCAGAATGATCTTGTGGGAATTGAACCCAGATCTTTCTGATAATGAGCTTAACATATTAACTACTGAGCTACCTTTGGGCCTTGAAAATAATTTTAAGATTAAAGTGGTGCTTATGTATGTGGTCTTTAGAGAAGATACTTGACAGGTTCTTATGCAGCAAAAATTATTGTTGTAAAAGAGACTTTATCCTTATAAAATCCTGCTGATAAACAGCCATAAAAGTTAAAAGTAATTGTACTAAGATCCTAAAATCTTTTCATGTAGTGACTATTGTTCCCATAGAATTTTGTCAATAGACATTGAAAGACAAGACTGTGTGAATTTAATGCTGCCCCAGCATGGCTTATGTTTAAATAGTTCAGTTTCTGTAACAAAGCAGGAAGTGTGGTGATATAAAGCATTTTTAATTGTTGTTGATAATGAGATGATGCAGAGATTATTCTAATTTTATCCTTTTTCTTGGTTAAGATCAGGAACATTTCAATGTTGACAGGGAAGTTTTGTCAACTCTTGATAACCAATTGACATTTGCAGCATCAGTAGTAGCTGAAAGAATACTGCTGTACACATGTTGACACTGAAATATTGAAAGATAATTTCAAAACATATTTACATTCTTTTTTAACTAGGAGACCGTGTCACAGTAGTAAAAAATACCTGATCATCCAGGATATTCCTCATGGAATGCATATGTACATTCATGGAAAAATTTGCAACAAGTGTTCTGACAATTTGGTGTTGATACGAGTCTGTACTGACATAAAAATACAGCCTGAAGATTAAAAGGGATCTGAAGTCATAATGAGTTATATTTGACAATTGCAACCTACCCCTTAAATGACAAAGGAGGAGGATGTGTCATTCAGGAAATATACATTGACAAATAAAGATGGAGATTCTGTATGGTTGTTTACGAATCATAAACTGTGTCAGATGTTGTAGGTTGTCTTCTAATTCTCAGCCATCAAAACAAATACAGCTTTGTAGGAGTTTAAGCAATGAAAGCACAATAACATTAGTATTAAATTATGATGGAATAAATCAATGCCATGAGAAAGGTAATTATATAGTTCTACATCAAGTGAAGAAAATATATCTGCTAACTAGCAAAAGAAAAAATTTCAGGTTTTAGATGTATTAGAATTCATGTGGCATTGAATAAGGACCAATTGTTACATGTACTTCTTATACATAGATCATCTGTAAGAATATATAGATATGCAAATTTAAAGTTGTTTCTGTTAAAATATATAGTCAGATTCATATAATAATAAATTAAAAGTTTATAGTAATTAAATGAACTAAAAACATAATTGGAGCTTTTCTTTCATAACTTATTATTTACATAAGGCCAGCTGACAAATTTTGTTTAAAAATCTCATTTAAAAAAAAAATGCTTTGTATTTACATAAATTTCAGCACTTGAAAATTCCATTCCATTTGTCCACTCAAATTTGTCAGTGGTGAGAAGACCATGTATCTTTTTAAATATGCTCATCTGATTGAATGAGTGCAATTTTATACACAGTCACACTTGTTAAACAGCGTAAGATGAGTGAAATTTCCAAGTCATTATCCTGCAAGACATATACCTTATTATGCTCATTAAATGTGCATTTTAAGCCTTGCATTAATATATGCTTACTTAACTTATTTAGTTATTTTCATGAATGAAAAACATTTGCATGAAGATATATGTTTATATACCTTAGTTTTGAGAGGGCATCAGGGAAGATCAGTTGTATGTAACTAATTGAGTTACCCTCTTTAAATAAAGACATTATTATTATTATTATTATTATTATTATTATTATTATTATTATTATTATTATTATTACTACTACTACTACTACTACTACTACTACTACTACTACTACTACTACTACTACTACTACTACTACTACAGGCCTATGATAATAGGGCATAAGAATGTTTCAAAATAGGAGAAAATATGTCTGCTACTGAAAGCTGAAATTCCACTGCTTAAAACATGACTGTATTTTGAAAATGCTATGTATTCAAATGCATGAACTCAGTCTTGGTGTATGTTCAGACATCCATATTATATAAGCCACAAAAGTTTTAGTGAAAATTATTGACAGTAAATCTTGTAAGAGAAACTGCACTTCTTTTACATGATACTTGGGTGACCCTTCACTTATTAAATGTAAATGTGACTAAAGGTATCTCCAAAAATAAGCCATCTTATACTTCACACTTTCTGCTCTTTTTTCCATAAAATGTTGTAAAGCAAAGGTATAAAAAGATACTTGCTATAGTACAAATTTCTGTACCCATTGTAATGGTATGATTTTATTTTTAATATTCTTTCTCTCTCCCATTTTTCCAAATGATTCCCTAAATTATATTTATAAGTTCTTTTTCAACATTTAGAAAGTTTTGTGATCATATGAAAACTTCCTATTAGATCCCTATTCTCTGAATCTATTTAGAAACTTAAGAAAGGAAAGCAATAGACTTTTTTCTGTATTTGATCACAAGTTGTGACCATGTATGGCTCACATTCTAACTTCCAGTAATTACACTTCTTTATTTAGTGGAAGGTTGTCTTGTTCAAGAATGGCATCATACATAATGAGACTTGGTTACAGGTGGTAATGCAGTCTGTAGTTTTGAATAATCTGACTCATTAATATTAACAGTCAATTTCAGGAATTCAGATGGAATAAATTTTACAAGAGAAATGGAGTTTTATTCATCACATCATGTTCTACCAAGAGCTTGAAAAATTTACATTTTGAAGATTTTGTCCATATTTTAACTTTACAATATATACTTGTCTAAAGGCAAAGAAAAAATTCAATTGGTATTGTAACAAATTATATTAGTCCAAATTAATTTGTCCTGTCCTGCATTCCTACTTCTATCTTGCTTTTCTATATAAAATGCATTTGATTACCATAACCTTTTATCATTTCTTCTTTTTATATATGTGAATTTTTTGCACACTACAGAACATCACTTTTGTCATTTTTTTTTTTCTGTTGAGAAAAAAATGACATAGGCAGCATAGTTAGTGGTGTCTTGATCAACATCATGTAGAGTTCTTGTTGTTGTAGGGTTTAATGCAATTTTTCAGCACAAGATAGGCTATACATAGTGTCCAATAAAACCACTGAACCACAAGAAGCTACTGGCAAGCTTTTTCACATACCCATGTTGGCCAAACCTGAGGCTTGAACCATTGCAGACAGAGGTGAGATGGTAGTGATCGGTAATTGTGAGCAGTTTAGACCACTTGACCACTCTGGGCTCTGTAGAGTTTTTGTGCATGATAATGTTTAAGACTTTGTGTAAGCTAATGTTAAAGTTGTAGGCTACTTTAAAGTAACCAATAAAAGTGGTAGGCTGCAGCTTGACTAAGGGCCAGTGTTCTCTGACCACTTGTTTTGTTTATATAATTTATGAGTTAATGTTTTGGGAAGTCAAATAGCATTTCAGAATGCAAGTTATGATTTGCAGTTTGATATTATGATTTCATTTTTTTCCAGATTCCTCTTATGAGAAGCTAGTTGGCGATCATGAACATGATCGTCCGGGGAGCGTGCCAGTGATTCCAGCTGCAGTGGATGAGGAAGACTCGAGCATGGATGCTATAACATCAACACCATCACGATTCACAGTAAGCGCTGGCTTATTATAAGGAACATTTTCATGTTTTGATTTTTATTGAAATAAATTCTCAGATATAAGTCATGATATTCAGAGCTCTAAGACATGTGTATTAAATTAATTCTTGTAAAAATGAGTATTTTGTTGAAAGATACAATTTATCAGGATAAAATAAAAATCGCCTATTGAATTTATACTGCTGAATTTCAAAATATGTGACTTTTTGCTAGCATGTTTATATGTTAATAACAATCTCATGAGAGATTTGAAAATAAAAAGGTGAAGATATTAAAACAGTCTCTTCAAGGGATGAATTCTCAAATAAAAAATTGAAATATGTTCATTACAGGTTTTAAAAAACTATCAAATTCACTTATAACCTTAGGTCTTCACATCTAATATGTATGTTTCATGAAAAATGTCATTTTACATGCAAATAACAATGTTATGCATGCTGTTGAAATTAACATTTCTTGGTATTAGAGAGGAAATCATACCTGTGACTCTATGGGCAGTAGGGAAAAAAATACCGTTTTAAAGACCATCTACAGCACATTCCGTTTAGTAGTCAAAATCTACAGATTTTAAAAATTATATGGAAATTTTTTATTTTTTTAAAATCCTGTTTTTTTACATGTTCTATCAACACATTAGATAAAGCAGACAGAACCATTCTACTAGGAGAAGGAAATAATAAACCTACAATATAACTGGTGTGATCATGCGTTGTAATGGGATTACAATTGTTAGCATGTGGACATAGAATCGGTTAATTGATTACCTTATTGTTGTAATTTGGAGAGTTTAAGGACAAATGTGTTGTTTGATGTTTTATGAGTAATAAAAGGATCAAAGATAATCATTGATGACCATAAGTCTTTGACTAAAATTCGGCCAATCTGTCATGGAAGGAAGATTAAATGGAGACTGACCAAAAATTATCTGGACAGAAACACTTAAGTATTTTGATTTTATGTCTTTTAATTGTTCCTGTATTGTTCACAATGGTTTAAAATAAATTTTTTAGGCAGCTTGTATATTTTTTTTCTATTTATGTCAAAATGCCGAAATGTCCTTATTCTTCCAATGCTAAGAAGCCACCAGCTAAGAAATACTACATCAAGTTTAGCAACACTTGGATACTAGAATTTAAGTGTGTGCAGGCTAGTAGCAAAGGTCTTGACTTTTCATCGTGTTTTTCGTGCAAATTGGATTTTAAGGTAGCATATGGAGGAAGAAACAATATCACCAGGCATATACAAATACCATCACATAGGAGAAACAATTCTTCTGTAACAAACACACCCACATTGAAGGCAATATTTGAGACTGGATCAAAAGTGGATAAAAACACAGAGAGGACATTCTCCATTCTTCGGAAAATTCAGAGTGATTCAAAGGGAAGTCTGGACCAGATGACTATTGAGAGCCTGCTTAGTGGGAAAGTTAACAATCACAGCAAATGTCACTAGTGGTCACCAGACAATGATTTTCTGAAGGTAACTAAAAATGCCTGTGGATTGTATAAAAAGATCTTTGTAAAATTTTCCATCAGATTCTGAATCTGAATCAAAAAATTGTGTGTTGTAGTATAATATAAAGAAAATACATATTTTGTGACAAATTGAACTTGTTTTGTTTTTGATTCCCTTATAACAAGTAAAAATTTATGCTGATAAAAAAATTTTTTTTTTTAGAAGCCAATCTCCTGATCAAAATTTATAAATCTACTGGTTTGAAATCCTGGTTCTGTCACAGGTATGGGAAATATTTTATGCACTGCTTTATTAGTACTAACAGGCTGATAATATAAGGGCAATAACTCTGTACAGAAGTTAAAAGCATTAATGAAGTAGCCTCCCTTACATTTGATCTTTGAGTGATAACTCAAATAACTTTCATCCCCATCATTATCAGTCACAACCATGACAGCTACCACCAAAAAAAACCTGCAGCTACTACCAAAAACAGCAACAACAACAGCAAGTAATTCTTTTACTAGTTGAATAATGTTACAGGGGAATGATAAGAAATAAATGTGATGTGTATGAGCTTTTGTTTTTAAAAAAAGTTGGATTTAACATGTTATTGACTTATCATGCAGTGGAAATGGGTGCTAAGTGCTTTTCCCAAGGAAACATTGGACGCCTTTGACAGGTATTGAACCTGTGACCCTTGGATCCAGTGTTATACCAACTAGGAAGCTGATTTGGCCCCTGATCTACAGGCAACTGTTACTTATTTAAGTTTGTGTGCTCCTGCCCTGTCCTATGGAGGGGTTTTAGCACTACACATATTTTTCTATCTATCACATCATATCAATTTGTCAAGATCAGGAGACCTATATCAAGATCAAGTTGTTACCATTTTTGACAGAGTAATGACCCCTGTTAGACCTAAACTTCTACTTGTTAGTTAGTTGCATTATATTGTCAGGGGCATCCATGGTAATTGGGACACATTTAAAAGTATGTTCATATTTTGCTTGTAAACAGTCTAGGTAGGCTTTTTGATATATGCTTGGACTCAGCCATGTTAGTCAGAGAGAGAGAGAGAGAGAGAGAGAGAGAGAGAGAGAGAGAGAGAGAGAGAGAGAGAGAGAGAGAGAGAGAAAGAGAGAGAGAGAGGGGGGAGGCTATGTGGACACCACAGTATATGTCTGTGACCAAAAAAAACCTGCATAAATATTAAAAAGACATGACCTGCTAATGGAATACTACAATCCCTTTGCAGTTTAAAGAGGTAACTGTCATGAGAGCAATGAGAAAGTACAGTCAGATTAAGTAAAACCATCACTCAACATACTAATTGACACAATAACTAGAGTGTCTTCCTGTTTTTTTTAAGTACTGCTGTAGGAGAGTTTATTAGGCTAATTTGCATAGCAAAAGAGTACAGATTTATACAAGAGAGTTAAAAAAATGGAGCTGTGATTCAGGGAAAGATGAACCATTGGTGAAGTGAGTCAGACCTTGTAATAAAACTAGCGCTCTTACATTCAGTTTATGAAGCTCAGTAGAGCAAGAAAGACCATTTGATATTTTTATGTACTACAGACTCCATATTTTCATTAGTAGTTTTGGAGTCAGATACATGACTTTAAACAGTTTAGAAACATGAATGGATGCAGAAAGAACATTTCAATAGCCAGACAAATTTGATACTTGGGAGAAGTTTGGATAGTTTACCAATCAAGAATTAAAAATGAACAGTTTTTTGCATCATCTTCAGACCTTCAAAGAAATATCGAGAGCAGCAAAGTCTTTATATACAAGGTAATAATGCATTACACTATTGAATGGACTGTCAAGACAGAAACTTGGTTTATTTCTTTTATAGGGAACTTCACTGTGACGTTATAAAGCATGATCATGTGGGGGGTTCCCTAGTTTGGTTGGCAGAAATACCATAGGCGGCTTACTCTACATTCAGTTGAATATGCTTGTTTAACACACACACACACACACACACACACACACACACACACACACACACACACACACACACACACACACAACAGTGATATATTTTGATCAGGATAGGTTTTTGTACCAAGACAAAGCACTTCAAAGCCATTGTAGTTTCCACGATGGAGCCATGATAGGTTGCTCAATATTTGATTGAATACTCTTGTTTACTATATATATATATATATATATATATATATATATATATATATATATATATATATATATATATATATATATATATATATATATAAAAACAGTGACATTTATTGTAGTAATCATTGATCAGGATAGGTTTTATACCAAGACAAGGCATTTCAAGGCCATTGTAGTTTCCATGATGGAACCATGATAAGTTGCATGATTTTGTTATTGATAATGAGTAAAACAATATTAAATAATTCTCTCTTGAGCTGTTTATGCACATGATCTTTTAGGAACAAAGGAAATGTAAAGTTCAATGATAAACCTGACAACAACGTGCATCTCCCCTTTTCTTCTGCATTATGGATGTATAATGATGATGACGAGAAATGGATAATCGTCCATAGCTATTATATACTAAGGAAACGAGGTTAGCCAAGTTTCTGTTTGATGAAAATTTATATGAGTGGCATATTTTATTTATGCCACATGCTAAAACACATATTTACCCTTTGAACAGAAAGCAGAAAGGATTGCAATGAAATAGTTTTTCCTGTTAGATTATTTTAGACAACGGGGATAATCGATACTAATGATTATTGATTTGAAATGCATCATTAATTTATAGGCTTAGAATTAACAGCATGAAGTTCCAATATTTATGTATACATATTATTGCACATGGATGAATCATAATTAGATATGTCAATAGTATACCTAATGGCATATCAAATTGCTTGATAAAAAACCTGTAAAACTATAGTTGTGATGTCATACAGGGTATCATAGTTGTGATGCCATACAGAGTTTCTCTGATGTTCCCTGCATTTAACATCTGTACATGTGATTATGTGTGTGCACAGATATCTATGGGTGTTGATGATATGTGATAATTCTTCATACTAGTTATTCTTCATTTTGAATTGTATTAATTGCTTCAGAGAAAACATTTTATTTTCTTTTTTTCAAATTTGAACTTCTGTTATTTTATAATAGGAATAGATAACTTAACTTTCAATGTGTTCTATGTCTCTTATTTGGGTCATGTGTCCTGACCCCTTTTTGAGTGTTCAAACTACCAACATTGTCTGAAAGTTTGGCAGATATGGTTATGTGTAGGACTATTCTAACTTTACATCACCATCAACATCACATTCACTGCCAACATCAGCAACAACAGTGACTCTTGTTACTTGGAAAATTTCACAAAGGAAATTGGAATTGCAAAATCTGGTTGTGATTTACAGAAGTACAAATTATGTAAATCTGTTACTGTGTTATTTCTCTTTTCATGGCTGAACTAACTAAATGTATGCATATGGGCCCAGTATTTTAATGTAAACAGGAGATCACTTATGAGTAGGTTTAAAAGGGATGTAAAAGAGGATGGTGTAAGACTTTCTTGGATTATGTCTGATAGGTTTGGTAATTGTTGCATTATCAAAAGGGCCTCCGGCCTTAGTGTCCTTTTCACTGCACTGTCTCCATAACTAATGTATCCCACTAGAGACTGTTAATAAATCTTTCATTTACATTTTATGGTATAATAATTAATGCACACATAAGTTCTGTCAGGTTTTCCACAGCAACAAAATATCCTACAAAATTTTTTATTACCAACAGTATATCTTGACTCTAATGCTCTTTTAAAGCTTTTCATAACCCAACTTCAAAACCATGCAGAAAAGAGCTCTTTGTGTGAGAATAAAATCAATGTTTTGTTAGAATGAAAACTGTCTATATTGTATCTCTCCTATAATAAACACAAGGCACCTGCCTTGTAAATATGAGGACAGTGAGTTTGGGTGGGTTTGTCATTGGGCAAGGCTTTTTGTTGAACCCATTTTAGTGGGGAAACAAGACAAAGCAGTCCCTTCCCCCATATCAGAGGTGTTTGTGTTGTGAATGGTTAAGTTTATCATTTGCCATTTATTTTCCATCTTACTTTACTCATTGCTATGCCACTAAGTGCATGATTACTTACCCTGTTTGCCCTGGGATTAGGATTATAATGAGAGATCATGTGTTCAAGGTCTGGTAAATGTTTTTTTATTTGCTTGTAATGGATATTCTGGATGACTAATAACACTGTTCATTCTGCATTGCACTTGCATAATGATGGAGGAAAAGTTGCAGTCATAGAAATGTGTGTACAAGGTGTTGGTTAAATATTAGGACCTAAATGCCTTGATGGATTTTTCTTTATAGTTTGGATGAATCTATGTGAAGCTAAGCCAACTCATTGTGTGACATGCTCACTCAGTCTTTTGACCTAAAAATGAAGGGGACACACAATAATGCTTTGATCATGATGAGCAAGCCCTGGTCTTCTTTAAATGGGGCATTTGTTTTCTTGGGTTATTGGATTCATGGCTGTGGGTTTCATCATTTTGCAAAACAAAAAACAAAAACAAAACAACATTATACCATTAGAAAATGCAGTTTTAAATGGGTAAATTTATAGTATGGGAAACCATTCTACAAGATTTTTGAAATATTTTTCATTGGGACAAATGCCCATATTCATCTCTAGACAAACATGAAAAAGATTCCTGTACGTAAACTAGTGTTTAAGTTTTTTAATTGTTGTGAATATGTTTATCATTTAGCAGGAGCCCATCATTGGAGATATATGGTATGAATGTATTTATTATTATATTGTAACAGGGGCTTTCCATTGGAGAGATACATTATAAATGTATTTGTTATTATCAAGCACAGGGGCTTTCCATTGGAGAGATACATTATAAATGTATTTGTTATTATCAAGCATAGGGGCTTGTCATTGGAGAAATATATATTATCACTGTATTTTGTTGTTATCAATTAGATTGATGTTACATGAGAACACTAGTTAACTTGGAAAGTATTGATAATAAATATTTCATCTTGACCTCTACTTTGAAATTCATAACACCCTATGTATGAAGGAAGGGTCAGGATAAAATGTGCTTTTTATCAGAGGTGAAGAATATGCAGTCTATGTAAGATACTTAAGGAACCAGATAAATTTTAAGAACTTCATTCCTTTATATGATAATTCAAGAAAGTTGTCCTAATGAGCAGGAACCTTTAGATGGCAGTGTCTGCTACCATACAAGTCACTTGTATACAGCTGCCATTTTTTTTACACAACACTTATATGCCTTTCCAAGAGCCACCTGCATACAAAAGTAACTTGTGTATAACAGCCACATGTATCATTGCATTAAGACTTGTTTGTACCTATGAAAATCCACATTTATCTGTATAAAGACCATCTGTCCAGAAATGCTGAGATTTTGCATTCCTCAATCTGTGACCTTTACAAAGAGATTTGGGTATGCAATTTGAACTAGGTCTGTTTTAACTAAATGCTTCTAGCAATTTTTATACCTTAATGCTGACATTTATTAGCAACCCATAATTTCATTGATGAAGTCATTGTAATGTATAATGCAAAATTTTTTTTTTTTTTTCTGAGAGGCACATTATTTTTCAGCTTAAGTCAGCATGACATTCGGTCTCAGTAAGTAAAAATGGTATGTTGGCCATCATAGCTTCTTACTCTTGAAGTGAGAGGGTACCAGATGATAATCAGGCATTCACATGACAAACTCACTTCCTTTGTAAACAGCGCATATTGTGCAATGGCTACAGATTACATATATAGTGAATGAATGAAGTAATAAATTATTGCAAGAAGAGCAAAACATTGTCAGACATTTTCAGTTTTGAAGGAAATATGAAAGAAAATGAAGAGGGAGAGTCTTATAATAATTGCTAAGAAGTTTGACATTAGATTCCAATAAACATCACCAGTTATACATTCTGAGCAGCAGTGGGAAAATGGAATGTATGAAGATAGCTATGATATCATAGCTTCAACAAAGGAGGAAGTGGTATATGATCTAATATTAGAACAAAGAAGGAGAATGATGGTTACAGCCAGATGTTCACATCCTGATTTTATTGACAAGGTTTGAAATGCAATTGGTGATTGATTTTTAAATGACAATATTAAATATCTAAAAATTAACTGTGCCTTTTTCCTTTGCCTTTGCTGATCATTGCCAATCCTCTGTCCATGTGGATTTGAGTCTCAGGCTTGACCAGTGTTATTATGTGAAAAGGCTTGCCATTAACTTCATGTTGGTCTGTGATTCTTACTGGGGTTTTCCCTGTTTTTTCAGCCACCAGTTATACTGGTAGCATGTATAGGGTATTGTGTGCTGAAAAATACCATTAAAACGTACAATAGCTTACTTTATGTAATTGTTACTTACATTTGTGTGATTCCCCTCTAGAAAGGCTACCCTCTTATAAGGCCACTTCCTGCTGCCCAAAGGATGAGCTTATAAGAGGGAGGACTACTGTAACTTCTGAAGCTATACTATGTGTAGTTCTTATATTGGCATCAGGAAATCATGTTGAGAAACATTCATTAGTGATGGCTTCTACTAGACTGGTACACTTATGGAAAAACTAACTTTATTTCCTCATTATCTTTCAGAACTTTTTAATCCGTAAAGGTTTTAAATCCAACCTGAAAAGGACGAAGAGTGCCTTGAAACTTGATAGGAAGCGTTCAGCACCCCCTCCACATATGTCCGACAATGAATCGTAAGTCTTATTAAACTTTTCTTGAGAATTTGAGTGAAAACTGCATAATTTCAAGTCCTGAAACTGTTGTCACTTCATTTCACTTGAGAATGGTCATCATTCCAGTTTATTATATTGACTCTTGGCAGATATAACTCCCTGAATCCATGTGTTTAACAAATGTTCTCTTACAGAAACAGGAGTTACTGCCCATATTATGTGAAATCAAGTGACCATTGCATGAGCACATTACATGGCATAAATAAGTATTTAAATATGGCATGTTTGTTGGCCAAGGTTCATTAATCCATGTTGTTACACATACATACATAACAGTGTCCAGTGCATTGATATATTATTGAAATCTGCTGAATGAAACTGCTCTGATCAAATTGCTTATTGCATCTGATCAAATTGCTTATTGCATCTGATCAAATTGCTTATTGCATTTATCTTTTACATAGTTCTTAATACAATCAAACTTGTTACTAGCTGCCACCCATGGGGAAAAGGCAAAACTGGCCACTGTACATAGGTGACCACTGTATACAGGTCACATTTAAAAGTTTGTTTTTGAACAAATATGAATAATTATTATTATTATTATTATTATTATTATTATTATTATTATTATTATTATTATTATTATTATTATTATTATTATTATTATTATTATTATTACAGTAAAATATCTTTTGAGAGACCACTGCTTTGAGAGATCACATGTTTTGAGAGACCAGGATCTCCTTGCAGAGTTATTGATTATAGCATCATCATCATTATCATCTTCATCATCATCATCATCATCGCCATCAATCCCTTAACCTTAGAGGTGGAGGGGGGTCCCACAGTTGATTTTTCACTGAAAAATATTTTCTTATAAGAAGAAAATTTGAGCATAGTATAGCATGACATGAAAATACCATTGTTTTGTAAATCATTTTGTCATGAAAGATGATTTTTTCATGCCTTTCATGCTCAAGTGCTTTATATGATGTACTAACCTCAACTGTCTAGGATGGCCATATTTTCATGGCAGAAAGGAGGCAGTCTTTCAAAGTAGGTATCACTGTATAATACAAGTAATGTATGTATTATTAGAAGTTCAGAATAAAGACATTTTTTTTTAAGCAGCAAGCACAAGTTTGGAATTGCATGAGTTGCTTTAGAGAGGAAGGACTGCATTGTATAGCTTTGACATGTCTTTAAGCAATTGAAGGACCAGGTTGGTATATGTAAACAAATCTTGTGCTGGGAGCATAGCTGGGGTTGCCATGTCATATGCAGGCATGGTCTGAACTATCATATATTGAATGTTGGTAGTGTTATTATGATTAATTCGACTTTTTGTTTTTGGATATATACTTGTTGAAGACTCGTTACATGTAAAATGGGTTCAGTTTCAAATTATTAGCTCCATGAAATAGTGCCTTCTCTTGATCATTAATTTAAACTGAACTATCACTTTTGTTGTTGTTGTGTTTTAAATTTGGCTTTCATCTCATTTTGAACCTTCAGCAGAATGGAGAAGTTGCAGTTTATGTTATACAAAAATGTTGTGCTTGACTTTGTTGCTTAGGGGGAAAGATGAAAGATAAACCAGACATTATAATGGTATCAAGAAACTGGCTCTGTTCCAAGAAATTACTTTTTGTCTTACTGGCAGTAGTTCAGGTGTATCTTGAACAGAATTTGCCAGACAGTCTAAATTGAGATACTTTCAAAAACTATTTTGTCATCATTTGGAGAATTGCTTACTCATCTTTTGTATATTTCACTCTTTGTTATGTAAACTTGCAGCACATTTGACTTTTTACAGTGCAAGTTTTACCAGGGTATATCAGTGATTTTTTTTTTAGAAATTGAGCTAGCATATCATTGTAAGGAAGGAATGGTACATTTCTTTGGACATTGCTAAATTCATCATGTCTTTTTGCCATTTTCTTTTCACTACATAGGCCAATGATAAGATGCATGATAAAAAAATTGCTGAGTAACTTATTATTGTCTTGAAAATAAAACATAAGGCATTTCACTAGAAGACCTAGAGATGGAGTTATTAGCTGTGAATTTAGGGTAGGATATTACAAGGGGTGTGACTGCAATTTATGAGACTGATTCTCCAGAGCAGTTTGGACTTGAGTCTGTGCTCATGAAAAAGTTCATTCAAACTTTAAATTTTTTATGACTTTAGTTGGTATCTGGTTGGCATTAGAAACAATGTCTAGACTTGTATGTACAAAATCTATTCAGCTGTACTGAATCATTTAGTTTACACCAAGGTGACCCAGATTTTGTTGCAATATTTATTTGTTTATGACACACACCAAACATTGATGGCTAATGTTGATTTACATTACAGGAAATGGTGATGTATGGCAAAAAAGCAAAATATTGTTCAGTGAAAGTATGAAGATGCTGGCTGTTAATGGAGATCCATTTGTTTAGTGTAGACTTGATATAAATTGTGTTTAACAATGACTTATTGCTGATATTTCAAAAGCACTCACTTTAATTCTTTGATATGTTGTGGAGCAAACATATCTATTACACATTATGTCAAGGCAAGGTCCATGAGTATTGTATTTTGTGGTATATTTTACATGAGAAAATACAGCATATCTGCAGGCCAAAGCAAAAGTGACCTTTTTTTTTTACAGATATGATCTATATTGATAGCAGATATGTTTATCTTGTCTGGTTAACTGACTTGAATGAGACCAGATTATATCATTGCACATCACATATATTTACACTGAACCAGTCTACATCAGTCAGTGCAGTAAGACTTGTAAAATTTAACCTTTGATTAAAAATTGCTTGTAGCCATGTCTTTATCTCACTAGATGGATTGCTGTCTGTTTTTGTAGGACATAAATATTTTTTCATATGAAAGTTATCAATTAATTAATTTTATTATTTATTCATTTCACTTGTTCGCTCAGTGGAATTCACTGGAATGGCACCCCCTTAAGGTCTTACTGCTGGCAATTCAAGTGAATTTGTCACTACAATGGAGGTTATTGACTTGCATTTTAGTCTGGTTTACTGAAATTTACAAATGACACCATATGCCAGAGTTGTGAATTTCACAAAACTGGTAGCTAGCCAAATTTGATTAAATACTGTATTAAAACAATCTTTACTATTTATGTGGTTGTTGATACAAAGGATTAAAGTTAGTGGTGTTTATTTTGCCTTATGGTTGTTACTGTTATTTAATGTGCACTTTGTTTGCACACTACAGGTATCCTGAGCTCTCATGTTTACCAAGGATTAAGTCAAGGTCAGTGGTGTTGATCTCGGTTTTGTTTTATGTGGTCATTCATAGCTGTGTCAAAATGAATATTTTGCTAAGAAATTGCTGTTGCTGACTACATTTAGCAGGTGGTCACTCATAACAGACCTTTATAGATTGTGGTCATACATGACAGGTGATTGCTTATAGCAGATGTTGCTCATGACAAATTCTTCTGTAGTACTATAACAAATTAGCATACTTTGCATTACCCCTTCACTGTATCCATTTTTAGATATTTACCTCTGTAGCAGACAAATGTAACATAACCTTAATGACTGTTCATTTGTAGCCCAAGTTACCCATTTGATCTCCAGTGCTAGTCTAACTGACAGGCAGTCACCAAACAAGCCAACCCATTTTCAAGCCTAACTCAAAGCAAATGTAAACCATATTACATATTTAGCTTATGTGTGAATTTTTAAATGCAAAGCTTATCATAATTCAGTTCATGCCTTTTACTTTAGAAAATAGGGAGGTGTCAAAAGACAAAACTATCCAATGTGACCTTAAAGGAATTATGGTACTAATTCAGTTCCCATAGTAAACCTATGTAAACACCATGATATTGAAAATTCAATAACTTAACATTTCTGAGTGCCCATGATCAAAGCTATATTATTTATCAGTATAGATGAAGATGTGATGTGATTATGATTTTTAATGTAGCTTTAACAATTAATTTTTCAGTCATATCGCTAGGATGCCTGAAGTGTGCCAGTTTTATAGTGATGTCTAGCACTGGGGCATCATGCCGCAGACATGTAGCATGATGTCCCACCCAGTCACATTATCCTGACACCAGGCCGACCAGTCCTAACACTAACCTCTTAATGCTGAGCATCAAGCGAGGCAGCTGTTAGTATAATTTTGTAAGTCTTTGGTATTACTTGACCGGGGATAGACCCCATGACCTCCCGCATCTGAGGTGGACAGTATAGATGAAATCTGGATGTCAATTTCTGTGTAGAGGAAAGGATATGAACTAAGGCAATTTCTGGACCTGCATGTGTTTGAAACATGCTTTTAATTCCTCACTAAAGAGTGAGGCGCTAATTTTAGTAATGAGTGTTCCAAAATCAATACTGTTAAAGGACGGGAATTCCATTAATAAAACAATGTCTCTATTTTGTTTCACTTACAACTAGAATAAGTTCTCAAAATATTCTCAAATACAAATTTGGAAAAAAGAGGCCTTAGTGCAGATCATTGGAAATTTTTATGTGCATGAATCGTTGCCAGACATAGATTAATTTGTTGAAGAAAAAACTCACTAGATGAATCAGGCAAGGGTTGAATGGAGGTCCTAGCCAGTGTTGCATTCCTTGCATAATATTTTTCTGTTAAATAACTTTTGGACATTTATAGGGGTCATTTTTAATTCTAAGTGAAAATTAAGGCTAGAGCATAAGATTCCTGAGTATCAATGAAGATTACATATGCTGACTTTTAAAACCACTCTCTTCAGAAATTAATCATTGCAAACATAGTTATGGATTGAGATTGCTTACAATAGATAATAAGTCTTCTAATCATAAAATAAAACAACTCAAACTTTAAGGAATTAGGGGTAATGTATTTGAAAAAGTAATAAAGATATAAGACTAATTTTCACCTTGTTCCAACCCTTATTGTTTTACATTAGTATGATTTTGATCAGAGGTTTCATAATATTACCATATTATATCCAGAATTACATCATAAGAAGATGTGTGTAATGGGGGGGAGATATAATAAGACCAAACTGTTATTGGCATATGTTTTATTACTTTATTGTGTGGTAATGGGATAAAACAAGTACAGTTCTAGCTTTGAGTTGGTTTGTGGTTGCTTACAGTGGATTCATCTGTTTTAAACCTTAAAATAGAAGCAACTTCAGCTTGACTGGATTTGTGAATAATATAAGTTTCAAGTTTGACATCAGGTTTATTGTTTTCAACTGACTTCTTCAGATCTAATATCCATATATATTAAACATGAACATTTGTGTAGGACAGTATAGACTATAGTTTTCATGCATGAATGAAACTTGCTACCACCCCCCCTTCCTCCCCACCCCACTGTCCACCAAAACTATAGTCTCCCTGACTATTACATGCCTTTTTCTATGATGCCTTGTGAGTTGCTGATGGAGCAGTTGAGAATACCCTATCCCCAACAATTCCATGATTTATACTGCTGACCATTAGATTGCCTTGTATCAGAGATCATGATTTAGATCAGATTGTTACATACTTGTACACTTTTGTCTCTATCTGTTTGAGATGGAAGCAAACCCAATATCTCTGACTTGTATTTGCTCACCATAACTCGAAGTGTATTATGTTCTTATGTTGTTCATCCATCCCTCTTTCTGTTGACAATTTTGTTTCTGTACAATAATTTGATTTGTTCCCCATGTTTAGTTACAAAACTTTGTGTTGGGTTTACAGCTTAGGGTAAGGAAATACTAATTTCTGCAAACAAAATTTCAATTATTTACATCAAGAAATATTAAATATTGGAAGCTTTATGATGTGGTATTTAAAAGACTCTTGTTTCACATGAGAAAGCATTACTTAGAAAATATCAGGTTGTACTAAAAATGTGTTAGAGGTTGAAGTTTCACCCAAACACTTAAGAACCAGTCCTCAGATATGCTAGATATACCAGACACAGCATGAGTGGTCTGGTACTTGTTAAGAAAAAGATGAAAGAGGAAACTTTTCAGATGTTGCCAACCTCATCACCTCAAGTAGATGTGATATCCTGTAATTTCTTTAAGATCTGCCAGTGTAGACACAGGATTTATGAATTTGTTTGGTAGTTATTGATACCCTTTGATTTAGATCATTTTTAAATGCATTTTGCAGTAAATTGTTTTATTTATTTTTTTAAAACATAGCTCTGCATGATAGTTATGTTATTTAAAACTTTTATGAAAAAAAAGAACATAGCTTATGAATTTGTACTAAAAATGGTCTTGTATATGAATTGCATTATGTTATCCCAATGTAAATCAGGATGCCCCATATATTATCGCTTGTAAAATGAGTCCAACAGGGAATAGCACAGACCCAGATCTGCCAGCTCATGTGCCAGCGGATCTAGGTCTGTGCAATATGTTAGGATTAATTAGTTGAACAAGCAACAAGGGCCCTGATCTGGAGGAGCATTATGCTACAGCAGATCAGAATCTTTGTTGTTTGCAGTTTGACTTCTTATAATTAGTATATACTGTAATAAATTATCATTATATTCAATATCTGTATTGGAGGACACTCCTGGTACCTAATTGTGTTAGAGAACACTACAAGTACCTAATTGAGAACACTATGTGACATCTGCCTTGGATGTGAGAGGTCACAGGTTGTAACCCAGGCCCAGTCATGCCAAATTGTACTAGCAGCTGCCTCACTTGGCACACAGTATTAAGAGGATAGTTTTAGGACTGGTCAGCCTAGTTTTAGGATAATGTGACTGGGTGGGACATCATTCTACATGTCTGCAGCAAGATGCCCTATTTCTAGACATCTCTATAAACTATCACACTGCAAACATTGTAGTTATATGACTAAAAAAATTGTTAAAGCTACATCAAAAATCCAAATCACACACTAACACACAGTTAATACTTAATTGTATTAGAGAACACTACTTGTACCTAATTGTATAAGAAAGACTGTACATCATTTACAATGTATATTAATTATTGGTAGTCCAGTTTCTCATTATTAGTAAAATCATCAAATCATCTGGTTTGAAATTATTTAAATGTTAGTGAAAGATATTTTTGTTTTAAAAATCAAAGTTTTTGTTGTTGTGCTGTTGAAATGAAATAAAGGAAAATGTATTCCATAGAAACCTGTATAACAGCAATGTTACCTCAAGACAGTTTTCAAAATCATGTCCAAAGTGATTATTTTGATTTTGACTGGAGCCATTTTGCTAGTGCTTGTAGGTGTGGAGAAAAGGAAACTCTCTATTTGAATTGAACATTTTTTCCACTTGTTCAGGGTCAATTTCTTGTACATTCATTGTTCTAATGGAATGTGAACACTTGAAGTGATTTGTTAAAAACATCATGGAGCCATTATATCCTGTTTTATGTGATTGTTGACACTCTGAAGTGGCAAGAATACTGGGGTTTTGTGTGGTACATTTGCCATTTGAAAAACAAAAAAAAAAAAGTCAGAATAAAGGGTCATAGATTTCCAATATTCCCATTGAGCAGAAGGCTTGCATGTCAAAGGTTAATGAAAATCAAATATAACTTTCAGACAATACATATGGTGTCAAAGCCATTTTAGTCTCCAATTTATTTGAGTTGGTGCCAGTTAGCTATTATTGTTTTTCAAGTGTACAGTGTGACAGAAAATAAATAACATTTCATTTGTGGACATGTCAAGAATAATTACCTGGTTGTATCAGGCTTTTGTGGAACCAATGCTCTCTCCTACTGTGCTTCTTTGTTTCATTTTCCAAGTTAGAACAAGTGTGATAATTAAATGTCAGTTATTTTAATGAGAATTAAGTTTTTATTAGGACATCACATTTTACAGGAGTTGCTGATTGAAAAATAGTTTTATTTGATAACACTTTATACAAGATAACAAAAACAAAAGGAAAGATGGTACAATGAAATTTTATTTGCAAAGAACATCATATTTATCTTTGCAAAGTGTTTCACAGATTATTTTAGAGACTTTATTTGTTTTTAGAATTTTGCAACATTATTTAGATCATGATCACACTGAATTTGGTTTGATCCATGCAGATGTAGGTTAACTGCCTTGAGTAGGGCTTGATCCATGCATTTGCATGTTGATTGCCTTGAGTAGGGCATGATTCATGCTGATGCATGTTGATTGCCTTGGGTAGGGCATGATCCATGTAGATGCAGGTTGATTGCCTTGAGTAGGGCTTGATCCATGCAGATGGAGGTTGATTGCCTTGAGTAGGGCTTGATCCATGCAGATGCAGGTTGATTGCCTTGAGTAGGGCATGATCCATGCATATGCAGGTTAATTGCCTTGAGTAGGGCATGATCCATGCATTTTGCATGTTGATTGCCTTGAGTAGGGCTTGATCCATGCAGGTTGATTGCCTTGAGTAGGGTTTAATTCATGCAGATGCAGGTTGATTGCCTTGAGTAAGGCATGATCCATGCAGATGCATGTTGATTGCCTTGAGTAGGGTTTAATCCAAGCAGATGGAGGTTGATTGCCATGAGTAGGGCATGATCCATGCAGATGCATGTTGATTGCTTTGATTAGGGCTTGATCCCTGCAGATACAGCTTGATTGCCTTGAGTAAGGTTTGATTCATGCAAAGACCAATGAATAACTCATTATATTGACAGTAGACATATCCTGTAATTGAGTAGGGCTTGATTCATGCAGGTTGATTGCCTTGAGTAGTGTTTAATTCATGCAGATGCAGGATGATTGCCTTGAGTAAGGCATGATTTATGCAGATGCATGTTGATTGCCTTGAGTAGGGTTTAATCCATGCAGATGGAGGTTGATTGCCATGAGTAGGGCATGATCCATGCAGATGCATGTTGATTGCCTTGAGTAGGGTTTGATTCATGTAGATACAGGTTGATTGCCTTGAGTAAGGTTTGATTCATGAAGAGACCAATGGATAACTCAGTATATGGACAGTGGACATAGCCTGTAATTGAGTAGGGCATGATCCATGCAGATGCATGTTGATTGCCTTGAGTAGGGCATGATCCATGCAGATGCAGGTTGATTGCTGTGAGTAGGGCATGATCCATGCAGATGCAGGTTAATTGCCTTGAGTAGGGCATGATCCATGCAGATGCATGTTGATTGCCTTGAGTAGGGCATGATCAATGCAGATGCAGGTTGATTGCCTTGAGTGGGACTTGATCCATGCAGGTTGATTGCTGAGTAGGGCTTGATCCATGGAGATGCAGGTTGATTGCCTTGAGTAGGGCATGATCCATGCAGATGCATGTTGATTGCCTTGAGAAGGGCTTGATCCATGCAGGTTGATTGCCTTGAGTAGGGTTTAATTCATGCAGATGCATGTTGATTGCCTTAAGTAGGGCATAATCCATGCAGATGCAGGTTGATTGCCTTGAGTAGGGCATGATCCATGCAGATGGAGGTTGATTGCCTTGAGTGGGGCTTGATCCATGCAGGTTTATTGTCTTGAGTAGGGCATGATCCATGCAGATGCAGGTTGATTGCCTTGAGTAGGGCATGATCCATGCAGATGCAGGTTGATTGCCTTGAATAGGGCATGATCCATGCAGATGCATGTTGATTGCCTTGAGTAGGGTTTAATCCAAGCAGATGGAGGTTGATTGCCATGAGTAGGGCAAGATCCATGCAGATGCATATTGATTGCCTTGAGTAGGGCTTGATCCATGCAGATACAGCTTGATTGCCTTGAGTAGGGCATGATCCATGCAGATGCAGGTTGATTGCTTTGAGTAGGGCATGATCCATGCAGATGCAGGTTGATTGCCTTGAGTAGGGTTTGATTCATGCAGAGACCAATGGATAACTCAGTATATTGACAGTGGACATAGCCTGTAATTAAAAACAAAAGTGATACTTAAAACAAACATTTATTTTCTTGTAAAACAGTAACTTGTAAAATTTGTCATCTCTGCAATGTATATTCTTTTGAATAATATCTGCTATTCTCACCATTACTTAATAGACTGTAATTTATTTGAACTAGAGTTTCATAAGATATAATCAATATGCACTTCATATATAATGCTGGCTCATTGAAAATAATAAATTGTCAGTGAATGACTGACCCTGGCTCCTATTTCAATTTTTAAAAAAATACCATCTCAAATCATCTTTCTTAAATTGAGATTGTGAAGTATCTTGGGTTAGATCTAAATAAGAACTTTTCACTGAACATTGAGGAGGCTTTATGGATTAAAATTCACTGATAATATTTTTCATTTTTCTGAAAATAGTCTTCCTTAGCCTTGTTTTATCTATAAGGAAAAAAATGTGGATTTTGTCATATTTGAGAGTATTTCTCAAATCATTTTTTTATGAATAAAGGACTCTAGATGTAAACTTTGAAACTAACAAGTTTATTCAACCTTTGTATAATATCTACTTAACAAAACATTTAAGTATTGTCAGAAATATCAAAAACAAGTTACTGTAAAATGTCTGTTGGACTACAGTTTTTGAAAGTTGGTGAAACCTAGTTCTGTCTGGTTGCATAGTTCTTATTGACTATTTGGCTCTTGTTCATGAATAATATCTGCTTTTATATGAGCATGTGGAATCATAAGAAAAATTCATTAACAAAAATAGTTTTATTTTTAATAAATTTACTTGACAGCTATCTTCAACTTGACCCAATTTCACATTGTTTACTGCCATTCACCCCTATAAGGTTCATGGACTAGTCCACACATACACAAACTCACCACATGAATAGATTGACTTAATACACACAACGCACAGTGTTTCGAAAAAACCGGTGGGAAGTTGGTGCATCATTTAATTTCAGTCTGTACTGGGAAGTTTCCTGGGCAAAGCTATATTTGGTTGGCCCAGAAATATGCTTTGAATATTTAAGCTGCGAACTTAAAGCTAAAATTGTCTGGATATAACATGAAGGAGTACTCTCAAGTCAAAATGGATTGTTTTAATGTTGTAGGTAAGTAGGTTTACGAAAGGTGGACGCTATCTGTTATGTCGAATGGATAGTGACAATTTTGCAGTATGTAATTCTGTTGGATTGTGTGTAACTTAAATGATAAATATAATTTTCACAATTAAACAAGCTGTTGACACTGCTCAATCATGTATTTTATTACCGATGTCTTCGTAAACGCCATGATGTTAAATTTGCATCGAGTTTGGAGTGTGAGTAGACCAACAAGTAGGTCTCTGCTTTTTTTTTTTTTTATATATATCTGACAGCAGCTGTCAGATATATAAAAAAAGCAGAGACCTACTTGTTGGTCTAAGACTGTGAGATGCTTGTTTCACCTTTAATCTACCTTCTTGGATCCCCATTTTGAATATTTTTTTTTTTTTTTTTTTTGTTTAAAAAAAAATTAAATTCAACTTTAACCTTGTGACTTGTGTTGCCAGGCAGTGTTGCCAGGCAGTTGATTCCTGCTTTCAAAAACAAAAATTGATGGAAATTAGTATGTGCTTATGATGATGATGATGGCATGTTCACAGCATTAATAAAGGATAGGGGTTATTTCGGGGATGTTGGATGGCGATCGTGATTTTGATTACCTTGCTGAAAAACACAGACCTAATGGAAAAATATCAAGGAGAAAATCAAGAGTAATTAAATATGATAAAAGTATTTTTTTTTCATGTGATTTGCAAGTATAGTTGAGTAAGGTACATACACATGAGAAAACCTGAAAAATGGTCAGAGTTCTAGTCCTTCAATGTAAGACATATCACACGTTATTTATGTTTTAGTGCATTCGTCTTACTACCCAAATAATGGCCTATAGCATGTTCTGATATCTGTTGACACTGAAAAAGTAATAAAAGTTTCAGGAATATCTCATACACTTGGTAGCCTGTATGGATACTCATCCACAAATTGATAAGTAAATAATATACTTGCATTGCTGATTTTATCCTGGTGGAATCAAAATATGACGCTAGCAAATAATGCATTTTTATGTTCCTTTGACACATTTGAATCTGATGCTGATATTTATATTTTGGGCTTTTAGGTCTTTGCCAAACCAACGGTGCTGTCTTGCATGTTTTGATGTCAACTAACATCGTAACGAAGGTCCAATTTTCAGGAATATCTCACACAACTGGCAACCAATAACCATGTTTTTCTACATTACCAAGAGACATGTATTGTTATTCTTTTTGTTAAAGAATAGTATCTCAACTTAGCCTGATTTCTGCATTCCAGGCTTTCATTGCATTCCAGTTAGCTGAAATGCAAGCCAACAAAACTTGAAAATATGCCCATTGGAATTTATTAGAGAAAAGACATTAGAGTAAGTAAAGTCTGACTAAAACATTGACTATACTTTGTAGAAAAGCATTATTATTGGTTGCCAGTTGTGTGAGCTATTCCAGAAAATTTGACTTTTGTTACAATGTTAGTCAACATCAAAACATGCTACACAGTGCTGCTAATTAGGCATCAAGTCCCAGATGCCTACAACATAAATATCAGTGTTAAAGTCTTGCATGTATGACTAAGGGTGATTCCTCTCTTTATGTAGGAGTGAAAAAAGTGCATATGCCCTATGTACCTTGACAAGACATGGGAAACTGAACTCTTTTGTTGAGCCTGAATTAGTGAGAAATGTAATATGATGATAACTTTTGCAGCATCATTTTGTCAAATGAATCTAAGGGTTTTTTTGGTGCAAGTTGTTCAGTTTTCATTTATTTTATAAACCCCTTGATAGATTAGATTGTTATCATTTTTCATCTTTTACTAGCCAGGAGGGGGCTCTGGAAGGCCTTAGTGTGGCACTGGGTTATTAACAGATTGGAATTTTGTCTTTTGAAGATGCACAATGCATGTCATTAATCATTTTGAAAATAAGACTGTTTGTTCTGTGACATTTGCTTGATTTTTTTACCTTGGAAAGGTCAAAGAGAAAATTAAGATTGTTCAGATTGTTTCATTTGCTGCCATTTTCTAATCTCCTTGTTGAATTTTGTTTATACCCTGGATGAAAAATTATAATACCAAACATTTAATTTTTTTAAAAAATGCTTCCTTACCCTTTTGACTCTGGTGAAAGTTGCTTATTTTACAGCAGTGTTTTGATTGTAGTTCTTAAAATAATTGTGTGGTTGCAAAACCTAAGGTGCCTTGTTTTGCTCATACACTTTGCTAAATGCCACTGTGTGATAGAGATGTGATTTTTGTGTATAATCCAAGGAATGGTAGACTCAAAAGTTAAGTTTTAAATCGCAAATAAAGGAACCATTGTTGCTCAGTGATTAGAATGCCTGATTTGTGACCACCAGAATGGTGCATGTTTGAGTTCTATCACTAGTCCTTCGGTGTAAGACATAGCACATGTTTTTGTTTTAGTGCTACGTCTTACTTAGTGCTACGTCTTACGACCCCTAAAACGGCCTTACATAGCCCAGTTCCTCCAATGTCTATGACATCAGAGTAGTCAAAGTTTCAGGAATATCTCACACATTTGGCATCCTATATGTCACTCATCCACTAATTATTGTGTAATTAATATACTTACTGTGGTGTCTTTATCCATGTGGAATCAAAATATGACACTAGCAAATTGATGCATTTTCATGTTCCATTGACATATAGTTGAATTTGTTGCAATGTGACTGGTAGTTGAGGTATGCCTAAGTATGTTCCAATAGGTTCATGTGCGAGATTTATTTCTTGAATGAAACAAAAAGTTGCTTACAGTTCCATTAGGCATAATATTTTTTTTGGTTTCTTTAAAAAAAAATATTTTAACCTAACCTGATATCAGCATTCCCAGTTTTCATAGCTTTCCAGCCAACTAAACTTTAAAAACAGGTCCATTTCTTTGGTGAGAATTTGAATTTATCGGAGAAAAAGCAACAAGGTAAGTAAAGTCTGACAAAAACATTGTAACTTTACTTGATAAAAGGCCTCATTATTGGTTGCCATTCGTGTGTGATATTCCTGAAAATATGACTCTTGTTTGACATCAAAACATGCTTCACAGCGCCATAAGGCAGGCAGTAAGACCCAACACCCAACCAGAAGAAAAATGTCCGGGTGATGGGGCTTACATTGTAGGACTAGTTCTATCATTAGATGAGCTTCTGTTGGTTACCATTGTTTCACAATGTAAAGTACTTTTATTTCATTATTGATTCTGCACTTAATCTTTTGTCTTAACACCAAGCTTTCACTGTTGCAGTGCCAGAAAATGCCATTCCAAACCAATCCTGTCACAATAACTGCTAAAATAATGTTGAGAAAGCAATATCAGACTTTATTTTCTTTGATCCATAAGAAATGTGTATCTGTTCACTAGTAAATAGTATGTAGAAGTCTTCTCTTCACAAGACTTCTGAACATCTTATCGGTAGGAAACAATGACTTTATGATTAAGTGCCTTTAAGGTTACTACACACAGACATATTTAAGTGGGGTCCACCATATAATGCTTACTGCAGATACAGGGAGTGACCCCCCCAGTCTACATTGTAGTGGTATAATATATATTTTAGGCCCCCCCCAATGTGTATGGTTACAAATAAAAACTGGGTGGGTCAATCGGTAAAAACTGTTTTGTTTAGTTGGAATAGTTTTAATTGAAACTTGTACAAGAAATAGAGCATCATTCACAATCAGAATTTAATTTTGATCGTAGTTGCACCCATTTGTTAATTTTCTTTTCCCATTTTTTCAGTTATAAAAATGTAGCCAGTAAAGTACCCTGAACCACACTTTTTATTGGTCTTGCTATAGACCCATAGTATTTACCTGATTATAACACCCATTTGTTTGTGAGTTATCAAAGACCTAGATCATCTTATCGTGTGTTGGTAGGATGTTCTCCTTCCATGCCATCCCTTCAGTTTGTGGTGTTACGTTTTTCATTTCTATAGCCATCCGCCTAGTCCAACAATGTAAGATGAATCACATGATATTTTTTTTTCTATACAGTCTTGTATACGGTGCTTACAAAATCAACTGAGAGGAGGATAAGAGGTAACATTTTCAGGAATAGCTCACACTGCATATCATATCAACACTTCCCACAAATTTGAATCAAGTGATTATACAGTTGTACTTTGCTCTCATTATTTTTATGGAATAAAAATATGAAGTTGCAAATGGATGCATATTCCTCTTCCATTCATTTGGCTGGAATATGGTGGAAGATGGGAACGATAAAATTGGATTAGGTTGAAGAATGTTTGTTTAACAAAATGAAAAATAAATACTAATATTGACAAAAGAGTTTAGGTAACTTCATTTTGTTAAGATAATTATCATTCTGTTCACCTATTTTGACATTCCCTGCTTCCATTGCATTCCAGTCATCTGAAATGTAGGTCAGATGAACTTGAAAATATGTCCATTTGCTTGTGTGAGAATTTGAATTTCTTAAAAAATAAGACACCAGCATCAGTAAAGTCCACCTAAATCAACCCAAATTTAATTTGTGGAAAAGCTTTAGTACTTGCTCACAAGTGAAATTTGGTATGCTCATTCCAGTGTCAGTAAACATTGGAACATGTTACTCAAAATTCTTAATTGGGCAGCAAGATATAGTTCCTAAATATAAATAAGATATGATAGGTCTTGCATTGTAGGACTAGACATCTGTCTACATGGGTAAAATCTATTGCACTGTAACCCAGGACAAATAAAAATTCAATATGGGCAACCAGACAGACTTTAAAGCAACCCCTTTCACACAAGCAGCTTTTTGCTGACTACTGTCTAAAATATGTGTTTGGCATGATGCAAAACCAGGGAAATAATAGATGAACAAATCATACTTTTGCACTAATTTCACATAATATGATCAAAACTCCAGCATTAGATTGAGAAAAATGAGTGATTAAATGGAATTACCTTGTAAAACTTGTACTATGAATAAGCAGGTGTTTCTACTGGGCAGCTGACCTGTTATTCACCATTGTTACCCAGTGGAAAATTTTCATACCTGTGTAACCTTAACCAAACTTGTGGATGGTTTGCAGATGGGGACAAGAGAAAACCTTTTGGGTCAAAATGTTAAAGGTCAAGAGTATTGAGACTAAAAAAAGAAAAGTTGTTTGCACACAATAAAATTAGTTCTTCATCATATATCCAGATTAGACATGGTGGATTGTTTGCTGTCGGATTGCAGAAGAAGCTTACTGATTTTGTGATCTGAGTCAAAAGTCAAGCATAAGGGGTTCAGGGCTACCAGGACCTTGTAAATACTTCTGTTGGACACAGAGTATTCCAAGATTGTGTAAACTGTAACAGTACGTAACCTATGAAATTCAGTTTTCTGAAACTTCAGATTCTGTAGATTAATGTTTTTAATCACAAGCTAAAATATTAGGCAGGAAAGATAATTGCGAGCACAGAAAAAAAGAATTTTTTATTCAAGTTTCAAAGATTAAGTGCAACTTTAAATATGGTTAAAATAAAAGATGGAAATAATTACACTAAGAATTTCTGTTGTAATTGTTGAGTGATACTGAATTCATTATGGCCGTCATTGTTTCCCTTCCTCATCATTTGAGCATCAGATTCCTCAATATTTTGCTTTGACCCAAAATTCTGACATCAAGGTTTGGTTTGGGTTTTTTTGCTTAGTCAAAACCCTATCTGTGATATAAAGGGGATTTGTGACCATCAATCTTGCACCCCAATGGGAAATGTTGGGCTAGTACTGTTTTATTAATCCTTGGCATGACTTGGTTAGGGTTTAAACCTGTGACTTCCTGCATCTGAGGTGGATGCTCTAACCACTATGCCAATGGAGCAGTTTTTAAAATTAGAGATAACAAAGGAGATTTGGCCCATGGGCCATCAAAACTACCCTTATGTGGCCCTCAGGGTGGTTTGAGTTTGAGACCCCTGCTCTAAGGTTTACCATACCTCATCAGGACCTATATACAGGATTGTTCAACTTGGGGTAGGTTTATAATATATTGCTTCTGGTATTCTTGTTTGAAGTACAGTAGTAGTGGTAAATACACAAGTGGTTTGGTCTTTTAAACTGCAAAATGTAAAATGTGTAAGTAATATTCATGAAAAAACTATCAGCTTTCATGTGGTTATTTAATAAAAATTGCTCTTTAAAGTGATAAAATTAATGTTTAAAATCAAGTCTTGTAGTAAGAGAAACATAAAATTTGTCATGGAACTAAAAGATGAGCAGGATCAACAGTTCAGCAGAGCTTTCTGAAATGCGAATCCTCTTTTCTGGATCTCCCTTTACCAGTCCAGGACTTGTAAGTTTCAAAATTAATTTTAGGGTTTTTTTTCTTCATATGAACCCTTATATTTGGGAGAAATGTTCTAAAGAACAAGCTGGCAGATTCTTCAGATATTTTGGTGCTTATCGTTTGTGAATTTCATTCAATGTAGTGGCAAGCCACCTCCTCCAATCAAAATTCAGGCTGTTCAAATTTGAGCACCATTCCTACAAGATTGACACATATGGAGCACACAACTGGAATGAATTCATAAAAAAGTAATTTTCCACTCTTGGCCTGTATTTGTACAAATACATCCTTTCCCTCAAATGCACATGTAATGGCTAAATGTCTCTGTCATATAGTCTTACTTTTAATGTTAAACTTACAATGTATCCTTTTGAAGTCAGTTGCCACCACCATTTTTAGCTGACATACAACACACTGCTGTGTTACATGTTGTTGGTTATTGGCATTACATACTAAGGGAGACAACTCATGAAATCCAATAGATGTCACTTGGATAAAGCTCTGAAATATCTGAACAATCTGCCACAGTTTAGATAGGCACATCAGAAGCTTGGTTAATTTGAAGATTATTTCAGAGCGATGGTAACTGAAATATTTGTAAATGGATGTAGTGAGAGGAAGGATCATAGTGTAAAAAGTGGAGGGCAGCGTAATTTACACGGCTGGGTTCTATTGTAACGCACTGGCCTGGATGAAAAATTGAATATGTTGTTTGCTTGAAATTATATCAGTGTTTGCTTTCATTATGTTGAGCAGCCATTGTAGACATTTTAGGATGTATTCAGGCATCATAAAAGCTCCGACACTAAACCTATGGTCATGCCATGATATTACAAAATCAGTAACTTTAATTTCTCAATGCTTATGATAAAACCTATGGTCATGCCATGATATTACAAAATCAGTAACTTTAATTTCTCAATGCTTATGATAAAACCTATGTTTCACAGTGTAGTTCTAACCTTGATGCAAGATTCTTTGTGGAGAAAGCAATATGTGGTACTGCATTTTTGTTATCTGCATATGTTGGAAACATGTTTCCCATACTGCACCTACTAAGAATCTGGTGCTAATTTCAGCAACGGAGTGTTCCAGTCAGATTTGTAATTCCACAATGACTGAAATTTCATCAATAAAACTGTCATACATTTTTTTTTTCAGTTATAAATTGGATATGCTAAATCAGAAATAAATATTGTGTACTATAAGTGTACTTTCCATTATTAAACAATCAATGCCAGCCAATCCCATATAAAATCTTTAGTTCACTCACTTCTAGACTTCCAATTCTATCATATAAAGAGTCCCACAGATCAGTTGCTGGTACATTATGTGATGGCATTTCTGGGTATGTACTATTTTTACAGAGCTCTAAATAATATTTCAAGTAATTAGATAATTTTCTCCCTTTGTAACTAAATGGATAGGTTCAAATTGTAAATGAGTGTTTTGTGTACTCTGTTAATTGCAGCTTAAGATGGCTTGTCCTGGATGTTTATTATTGAGAATGTGCCCTATGGCTGAGTGACCAACATTATAGCACAGTTTATAATTGATTATGCTTCTTAAAAAAGAGATTTCTCATTTCAGCCAAGCAATTTAATTTTAAAATTAGACAGAAATGTATCTTGAATCATCGTCTGTACTTAAAGCAGAAGAAATATGTAGATGATTGTAGACTAACTGCTTAAAGGTCAGTTATGGAGAAGTTTTTTTAAAATGTAAATTTATCATATTTGTAATATTTTTTCCATGTAGCTTATATATAATATTTAAGAAAATATGTGGAAATTGTAATTCAGCAATTAAATTTGATTATTTTTGTAATTCTTTCCAGTAATTATTTATTTTTTCTGGTGTTCTTTTATTCAATCAATGACCATATTCACTATAGATATCATCTTTTAAATTTGTTACATTCACAGACTAAGGATTCATAAATTGTCACAAACACCTGCACTATAATTTCTACATTAAAGAGTTCTTTTAATGCATCACATCTTCTTACATATCAAAGCAGGTAATTCCTGCACTGACGAGTCCTACTTTGAAACATAATAAAGATGCAACTTTATAATAATACCAATATGGCTCTTGGACAATGCAATACAACTTTACAATAACAACAATTATGGGGTATTGGGTATAGAAGATTGAAACAAGTATAAATATAAGCCACCCTAATTGACCTTGAACTGTTTTGTTTATTTTAATTGTACTGGACAAAGTCTTGGTTCAATTTGACAGATTAACATAAAACACAAATATGCAGTGTATTACATGATCTCTTGATGTGTTTTTGGTTGCATTTAATATACAGTAGGATAAATGCAGCAGTATGGGGAAGTGTTCTTTGACAATGCATATATACATGTCAGTACTTTCTTATTCATTAAAGACAGCATTTAAATAGGACTGACTTTTACCCCATTTTTATTTTTCTTTCTGTGTGGCTTCATATTCAAATATACCAGTGAAGAATTGGTCTAGAGAGCTAAGACAATACATCAAAGGATTGAATTGTCCATTTGATTGGGGACAAAAAGATACCAGTAAAGATGAATGCTGTATATATATATATATATATATATATATATATATATATATATATATATATATATATATATATATATATATATATTCACATTCAGATCAACTGCATAGACTCGTATCTCCCATCATATAATGTGGCAATATATGAGTTTTATGTGGTTTTGTTAGGTGTAATCCGACAAACAAAAAACCCTGATTTGCAGGACATATTATCAGGGTTGTTGTTTGTATTTATAAGTAAGCATACATTGAAGGCTGAGTAGTCAGCAAGTATTTAATATTTTGATTTCTATTTCCTTAGATTTGACACATTTTTATTGTTAAGGGTTTGATATATTCTGTACTACACAATAAACTATGATAAAAGTTGGCCAATTAGAGAAAGATTTGTAAAAAAATCTGTAATCATATGTAATGTAAACAGTCTTATTAATAATCTGTACTTAGAACAATGATAAACAGATGTAGTTCCACAGTTTAATGCATTTATGATAGTGGAAGAGAGAAAAAGAACTATCACTCATATTTATAATGTAGATGATACGGGATGTGCTATATATAAGAAGGCATTGAGTGAATATGCATTGTACAAACTAGTATTGAATACTGAGCCTGCAATAATTTAGATGCTGTCATGAAATATCATCTTGAAATGGATTAATATTCAGACTATAATTGAAATTATTGACATTAAATATCGTAATATGCATATTGAAAATCCATGATGTTTTATGCCAAGTAACATTATCTACATGTACTTTTATTGACTGACATTGATCTATCACAGTGTGTGTGAAAAAATTTGCAACCTCATCCAATTTCCGATTGCTATATTTGGAAAGTTTTGTCTGAGTCACAATGATGAAATTACATTGATGGATGATCTATTGTCAGACCACTGATTGAATGACTGTTGGATCAAACAGTGCCTCATCATCTGAGTGATAAAGGCAATCATAGACAACCAGGGTCACCTTGGCAAATTGGCTCTATTCAGTATAAAATGTCTTCAAAAAAATGGGAGCTTTTCAAATTCAGTACAAATTACCTTCTATCCCAGATATTTTGGCTGGATGGAATGAATTCTGTAGAAGCTCAGGCTGGTTAAGTGCAGGTTATCCCCTGCCAGAAAGAGCAATTTAATTAAAAAGGCCAGTATGTGATAGTATTTAAGCTCCAATGTCAGACTATATAACTGATTTTGATAGCAATTTAATCTACAGATTTGTGAAATTGTTTTCAGAAAAAGGTATTTTGCCCATTAGGTGTGTACTAGATTGATGTGGAGGATAACATTAATGATGGAGTACATCATTACTCACCAGTCTAGTTCACCAGGGCTCTTCAGACAGGGCTGCCCTTCTCCCTTATTTGTGCATTTGACACCTCCACATATTTAATTTGACCCACATTGCTGTGGCCAACTCATTTGGACCCCAGTTCTGTCACCAAAGGCATTTTTGACCATCAATCTTGCACCCCAAGGGAAAAGAGTTTAAACTGCAATGTAATCTTGTGGTGGGGAACAACATTTTTCCAGATTATACTGAAAAAAAGTCCTTCAGATTTGAATTTTTATAAAAAAAATCCTATACAAAAATGGGCTACTTATGTGAAATTTTACTTTCTCTTCATTGAGTTTTTAGTTGTCCAGTCAAGGTTAGTGAGGCTGCTAAATGAGAGACCTTGATATAGCAGGCACATATATAATAACCAATTGAATACATGTTGTTCCAATTTATACAAGCATATAAATTTATATTTCCTGTTTCCCATGTTATTTATTTTACATAAGGAATATGACCTGTTAGAAAGATGAAATCTGATGCATGTTCCTCTGCCTAGGCAGGGTATATACAAATTTACAAAATCTAAATTGACTTTTTAAGCGGCAACATTATTGAAAGTCTGTTATACATGAGTATGTATGTATGTATGTATGTATGTATGTATGTATGTATGTATGTATGTATGTATGTATGTATGTATGTATGTATGTATGTATGTATGTATGTATGTATGTATGTATGTATGTTAAAAAAATAAATAGAAAGTAATAAATTGGAGAAAACAACTTTAGGAACATAAACTCTTCTAAGTGAACATAAATATGTAGTCCTGTAAGATAAAAAAGGTAGATACATTAAAATTCATTATAAGGGATATAAAATAAAATATGAAGCAGAATCATACAATCCTTTAAATTTAGATTCAGAATATATTTTATAAATCACATTCCTTTTTTTAAAAAAATCCAAGATTTTCAGTGGTGGTAAATCAAAAAGCTTTACCTCAAATTTGACCCCTCTCCAAGTCTATACACTCAATAGGAATGTGATCCACTGTCAGTGGATACTTGCTGTGTGTGCAGTCTAGCCCAGGTTCACCCTCTGGAGGTATGCTTTATCAGTCCTGCATGTAAGTGGCACAGTAAACTATTTCAGTAAACTATTTGTCTCACTGAGAGAGACACTATCCTTTATAACTGATTTTGATAGCAATTTAATCTACAGATTTGTGAAATTGTTTTCAGAAGAAGGTATTTTGCCCATTAGGTGTGTACTAGATTGATGTGGAGGATAACACATCACTATCATTTATGTAGGGCTTGTATTTTGTAGTGCAAGAGAATAGTGAATAGCTGCAAGTGTTGAGAAGAGTTATTCACTCTCAACTTTTTATGACATTGTTTACAGAATATCAAAATTGTGGAACCTGTAAGTGTAAACATATCAGTATTTGTGAAAGGCAACTGCCATGACATCTGGACAAAAGTTGAGAAGTTCCCTCAGAAAAAAATATGGAAATCTTTGTTTTGAAGCAGTTAAGGAACATGATGTCATGCGAGAGCAATCACACTCCTCAGGTCACAAGTCCAGTTTATTGGATCTATGTAATCAACATTTGCTTCATTGATCAAGGTTCAAGATTCAGTCAAGTTAGTTGACTTTTTGAACATAACAGATAACACATATAAAGACAATTCTTCCAAGGGACACAATGTTTTAATTTATAAAATGGTGTCCAATTGGAAATTTTTTAACCAAATTCTCTAAAATAAAATGTTTATTTATCTGTTTTAAAATTTAGGATGTCAAACCATAAATTACCGGTTAAAACTTTCCAATGGAACACAATTCCAAATGAAGAAAGAAAATGTATCATGCATCAAACTGAGATTTTGAGGGATGAATTCTATTTCAACTTTGAATATTAATTCTTTAGAAAGGTTAAAATACATTTGATTGAAAAATTTTATTGCACTGTACTTTGAAATATCAACATTTAATAACAGTCAAGAACAAAATACTAGTGAAAAATTATGTGATGGCATTTTTGTAACAAAATTATAAATGAATTAGAAACTGAATAAAGGACAGGCTAGAAATCAATGTTTATTTCATGCTTCAGGTACTTGCTACTGTTTTAAATATCAAGTGAAATATATATATAAATCAATTTCATTTAAATCAATATCAATTTATTTAAATACTCCTTTGGCTTGTAATATTTAGATAATCTGTTTTCCCCATCCCATTTCCAGTCTTGTAGCATTTTCTCACTTCATATTTTTGTTGCATCTTGATGCCTTCTTATTTGACAGAAAATTGATATATCCTGAATATGATTGTTTTTCAATAAAGTTTAATAGTCTGTTCATTTCTGTTCCATAGTTCTTCAATTTTGTTAACAATGGTGTAATTATATAAGCACTTGGCAATATGTGAATATTACACCACACCTGCAAACATCAAATCATCAAATGAAATCTAATATAACTTGTAGTGTAATGCTGTTTTGTGTCTTTTCAGTAGCTTTAGATTATGAGCTTTTTATCACAGTATCTTAGTTGCATATATTATGATGTTGTCAATCGTAACTTCTCAAAAGACTTGTTTTCTGTGTTTAGAACATATATCTTAATTCTGCAAGACCTGGCCAGTTAAAGGACACATGGTACTAATTGTCTTGAAAAATGGGAACCAGCATATAAATGGGTGAACATTAGAGTATATACAAGTTTGGCTGACCAGGATTGGTTAATTATGTAAGTTATGTTTTAAGAAAAAGAATCTTTTGAGAACTTATCCTAGTTGAAAGTGAATAAAAATAGACATTTTTTATTGATAAAATTTCAGTTCTTTAATAGTCTTGAGTTGGAAACACTCATTACTAAAATTAGCACCTGACTCTTTTGGTGCGGAATTGAAAGCACATGTTTCAAACATATGCAGCTCCAAAAATGCCGTGGCTCACATCCTTTCCTTTGCACAGGAGCTGACTTGCAGCTTTTATCTATACTGATAAATATAAGTTTGGCTATGAGTACTCCAAAATTTTTAAGTTTTTGAATTTTTAATATCAAGGTGTTTGCATAGGTTTACTATGGGAACTAAATTAGTAAAATGATTCCTAAAGGGTCTTGTGTTTAAAGTGTTGTAAGGTCTTCATGTGTGGAAATCAGATTAAAATAGATGATATAATGGGGGTGTGTGTGAGTGGTTTTGATGTGGTTTGAAGATTTGAGTATTGCTGTGTCTTTATTTGGTAGTCTGCTCCAGATGGTGCTATGAGATGTTAAAAGAGCAGTTGTAACTTTGTCTTCATGTTTTGCAATGTTCTTTATAGGAATGTATGGTCATTGTAGTGGAGAATGATTTCATTGAATTTGCTCTCAAAAATTATTTTAGGATTAACAGAAAAGCAGGCAAATATTAGATATAATTGTTGAGAGTCCTAATATCAGAGATGGAAATATTGGAAAAAGAATTTTGCAGTATTGGGCAAGATGGAGTTCTGCTGTTTCTAGATGAGGATGAATTCGTATGCTACATATACAAGATTAAATCAGTTTGTACCTAGATTTAATAGTCACCCGATCAACATGGCCATTTGTTGCAGGTTTAATGAGTGATTCTTTATAGATTTAATTCATCATATGGTATCCAATAGTTAATGTAACTAGGAGTTTGAATAATTGCACACAAAAGAATTCAATAAATTTAATATTTATATAATCAGAGTGATGCAGTGTGATCAGTCAAACCCATAAATATTTGTGTGTAATTTGGATTTTTAACATAGCTTTAACAACATTTTAGTCATATCACTATGATGTCTGCAATATGGAAGTTTATAGTGATGTCTTGCACTGGGGCATCATGCTGCAGACATGTAGCATGATGTCCCACCCAGTCACATTATTCTGAAACCATGCAGTGGTTAGTAGGTACAGTAAGATTTGTTTTTGGAAGGTGCTGCCTGATAGGATGTGGAGGCATTTCATCCCATCTGCTGGAATGGTCTTGTAACCAATCTGTGCTCTCATTTTTGCTGGGATGGTCTTGTCACTAATCTGTGCTCTTGTCCCATCTGCTGGGATGGTCTTGTCACCAATCTGCTCACATCTCATCTGCTGGGATGGGCTTGTCACCAATCTGCACTCTCGTCCCATCTGCTGGGATGGTCTTGTCACCAATCTGTGCTCTCATCCCATTTGCTGGGATGGTCTTGTCACCAATCTGTGCTCATGTCCCATCTGCTGGGATGGTCTTGTCGCCAATCTGCTCACATCTCATCTGCTGGGATGGGCTTGTCACCAATCTGTGCTCTCATCCCATCTGCTGGGATGGTCTTGTCACCAATCTGTGCTCTCATCCCATCTGCTGGGATGGTCTTGTCACCAATCTGTGCTCTCATTCCATCTGCTGGGATGGTCTTGTTGTCAATCTGTGCTCTTATCCCATCTGCTGGGATGGTCTTGTCACCAATCTGTGCTCTCATTCCATCTGCTGGGATGGTCTTGTCACCAATCTGTGCTCTCATCCCATCTGCTGGGATGGACTTGTCACCAATCTGTGATCTGATGGGATGGTCTTATAACCAATCTGTGCTCTATATGTAAAAGGCAAGTGAGAAGTGGATCAGCTTCTTAATTAATAAAGGTACAACAGTGTGCTGATAAGCCAAGTTCTTTGTGCTGGTTCAGTTGTGAAATATTTACTTGGCATGGAACAAAGGTTCATAAATATAAGACCGTTCTTTAGGTGTCAGAGCACACATTTCAATGTTTATTTTAATGTCAGGGTTAATATACTTTCAGTGGAGATGGTAAACAACAAAGAATTAACAATAATTACACTTATTTAGTTAAATGCCAGTTTTGACAAAATGTCTTGATCATTTTGATATCCACTGGTATGCATTTAGTCTACATGCTTATTATTTGGATGCCAATAACAAATGCTACATGTACTGCTACACTGCACTGTTAGCAGCTTGATTAGACTGACCAAATCAAAATGTGTCCTGCCTTGTTAATCTGTGAACTCTACAGTGCATGTTGAAAATCAATATTGTGACTTCTACCTGTGAATTACATGTATCTTAGAAGTATAAAATTGTCTTTATGCATGCAGCTATATTTAATTGATATCAAGGCTGTAATGATACTGAAAGAATGCAATGCATTCATGTCCTTACATTGAGGGCTATAAGTATTATAGAGAGATTTTGCCAGGCTGACTGGCATATTTCTTCCCTGTGATAATGGTACCCACTGTTGGACCATGTTTCAATCTCCATGACTTGAAGATGGTGGAGTGTCTTGCAGAGTAGGGTTTACCAGGTGAATTTTGCACAGTAATTTATCTTGTAGAAACAGTTACAGTATGTCAGGGTGGAGGTGGAAGCTTTAGTTGAGTGTCTGGTGGCTAGTGTTAGGGATTGTTAGAGTAGGACTTCTAGTGTCATGCAGCTAGTGTTAGGGATTGTTGGAGTAGGACTTCTAGTGTCAGGCAGCTAGTGTTAGGGATTGTTGGAGTAGGACTTCTAGTGTCAGGCAGCTAGTGTTAGGGATTGTTGGAGTAGGACTTCTAGTGTCAGGCAGCTAGTGTTAGGGATTGTTGGAGCTGGATTTTAGTGTCAGGCAACTAGTGTTTGGGATTGTTGGAGTAGGACTAATAGTGTCAGGCAACTAGTGTTAGGGATTGTTGGAGTAGGACTTCTAGTGTCAGGCAGCTAGTGTTAGGGATTGTTGGAGCTGGATTTTAGTGTCAGGCAACTAGTGTTTGGGATTGTAGGAATTTAACTTCATTGATATTGTTGTACTGATTATTCTGATGCAACTACATTAAACAAGTGCAGGGTATTTCTTGTACACATTTATTTCAGTACATCTTCAAGTTATTCATGTTGACCCTAGATTATAGCTGCACAAAACTCCTAAGTTCTAAAATGAAATTGTAGACATGTTCTTGTTCCATTCAAATTCCTTAGTAAGATTTAATGTGTATTAGAATTTACAAAAATGGCATGTTTAGTGTGAAATTACTTAAAATATTTCCTTATGAGCTAATTAATGCTTATTCAAAAACAAATTAAAAACAAAACCACAATAATAGCCCCCAAAAAATGTAAAACAAAACAAAGAAAAAACAATGTTCACTTAACTACATGTAGGTTGTTTATTGTCAACATAATGACAAAGAAAAGCAAACCTGCAGAAGAGCTGCTGTTGATGGCTTATGTTGTGCTAAGCACAGGATCATTTATCTTCATATTTAAGTGTACATCTAGGATGACTTTTTCTGATTATATGATAATGATAATACAAAATAGTACCACTTAAAAAATACAAATCTAAAATCATAATAATGCTTTCTCTCTCACACGCATGCACACACACACATATGAGACTAACATTTATATAGTGCCCCTGCCCACAGATTTGTTATTCTGTGCATGAATGCATCTTCTTTTCTTCACAACATATCAAAATTCAGTACAAGAAAGTACTTAACTTAGTCTTTAGGAATGATTTTTGTTTTTGCATGTTCATGAAGCAATCTCCAGAACTCACTTTTTCATGTTATAACTAACACCTCTTAATCCTTTGATTAATGTCAGAAGAAATCATACATATTTAATGAGAACCAATGCATGGGTTATATTTTGGAACTTAAGTGATTTTGTTTCACTGCAGTCAGGTATCAATGTGATTTTGTTACATTTTTAAAAATACTTTTATCTTTCTATTCATTCTTTTCACTGCAGGGAGTGGATTATCACAGATTTCATATGATAATTAGTAAAGCATATTGTGCAAACTGAAACAGAAATAAGGAAATGAACATGTCTACATTTAGTTAACAGAGAACAAATATGATTCCTTGCACCAAATGTATTGATACTGTTTTTGCGAATTGTCGATATGATGATAATATCAAATTTGATTTGGCATTATGTCTATTACATTGTCTTAATTAGAAGAAGGAAATCTTTATAATGGTGATGTGTTACATTTTATCAGTAGCAGAAAGTGATCAAATTGTCCGTGAGAAATGATAACGTGAGAAATGATAACGTAGATGAAAGTGATGGGATTAAATAATTCTCAGCTATATTTGTACCTGGTAAATATTTTTGGAAATAGATGATCAGATAGTAGATTGGAAACTTGACTATAGATCACAGTTAACAGGTTAGTTACTCCGTTTTATACATGCTCTTTGTAATACAATTTACACACAACTTTAAAAAGGAAAAATTTATTGGCTGTTGGGCCATCCTTCACTATTTATCTGAACCAAAATTAAGCCCAAGTACCTGACTAGACAATTTTTTTTTTAAAGATAAAAAAATGCAGTGGTCCATCTGACATTTTTTTTTGTTGCAAAGTCAAACAATTAAAATGCTTTCTTTCACTATTGTCTCCAATTGAACATTTAGTTTTGAGCTTAAACACCAGTTTTAGGTACAATTTACACACAGCTTTAGATAGCAGCAAATTTTCTTGGTTGTTTAGGCCATCCATCACTATCATCGTTGTGTACCAAATGGCATATTTTAGATTGTTTTGATTTAATAATTTTAATTTAATTGCATTTAAACATGCCTTCAAAATAAAATACAATTACAACAAAAAATGAATATGAAGTGATTTAACATTTTAACTCACTAGAACGCTAAATCAATGAGAGCCCTGAACTTGTTTCTTTGCAACAAGACAATTTTATCTTGGGGTAATAGGAAACAATGACACCTGAAGTGTGCTGCTTATGTGCAGTTTATTTATTGTTTTGGTTGCTGTCATTGCAGAAAACCCCGCTTCACACAGATAGGATGTTGGAAATGGCAATAGGGATTCAAGGGCTGTGATGGCATTCTCTGGGCATTCTGCCATGACTTTAATTCAGAACACCGGCATAGTTGTTTTCTTGAAAATAGTTTTAAGGTCCCTGTCATTTGCAATCTTCAGCTGTTTATCTTATGGACATACTAGATTTGCCTGGTTTGTTGACAAATGGGTCATGGATCCATTCCCTACCAGTGAGTAGGTCTTTTGTTGTTGGGAATTATGTTCAAACTCTTTTGAAAAGAAAAGACAAGTGATAATGCACCAACTGGGAGAATGAATGCTCAGACTCAGTCTAAAATCCCTGCTAATCTCTGAAACATGTCCAAAATGCCTCTGTTCACGAACTGTCCCCACAACTCCAGTTTGGCTTTAAATGCAGCTACTTTGTCTGCCAACTGGAAAACAGTTGTCATTTTCCCCTGTAGGGACAGACTGAGTGCATGGAGAAGGCTGAATATGTCACATGGGTAAGCCAGTTTTTCGACCCACACCTTGTCACTGAAATGTGCTGTCCGAGGTGACTTCTTTTCTAAGAGAAGTCTTTGCAATGGTTCTGGTAATTCAAATACTCTGGTTAATGATTTTCCTCTGAATAAACATCTTATTTCTGTGCATAAGAGAAGGCATCTGTTCTCTACATCCATCTCCTCACAAAGCTGCTGAAACAGAAGCGAGTTCAAGGCGTGTGCTTTGATGCGGTTAATAACTTTTAATGACATTAATCAATATGCTGTTAAATTCTGTGACATTTTTCAGCTTGCCAGCATTTCCCTGTGAATGATACAGTAGGCAGATTCACTGTCAGGTGCAACTTCCTTTATATGGCTGTTAAACAGCTGAGACAGTCTTCCAGTCAAGTGGTGTTGGTTGGCAAAGATAGTGCACATAACAAATCCTCATGCACATCCTCCTGATATAGATATCGCACATAAACAAGTAGTATTGCCTTGTTGTTGATATATGTAGATTCGTCAACCTGGAGTGTGTATCACGAAGATGCATTTATCCTCTCCAACAATTGTGTCTCATTGTCTTAGGCTATTTACTCAATGCACCTAGTCACAGTGCTAGCTGACAAAGGCACATGTGCTACATTTTCCACAGCAGCCTCTCCTAGAAGTTCATGGCAAATGTCTTTATAGGAGGGCAAGATAATTTCTTCACTGATAGTGAATTTTTTTTTTAGCCTTAGCAATACTTTTAGCCACCAAATGTGATGCTCTCAGTGCATTCTCCTTTATTGATGTGGTGGCCCTCATAAATTTCTTCTGTCCTTCGTGTTCCATTTGTTTTCTTTCAAAATACTCCTGGGGCTTGCTTTTTAATCCAAGGTGCTTGGCGTTCATGTGGCGAAGCAGTTTTGAAAGTTTCATTGCTTCATTAAAAAGCTGGTCGCTGCAAACTTTGTAGAGTGGGTTGGTGTGTGGGAATTACCTGTCCCAATAAGACCATATATCAAGTAGGACTCATGATATTGTCTGTTAAAAGTTTTATGTTTCTTTAATGTTGAAGGCTCTTCTTCTGTATCTTCACTGCACTGAGCATTTTTTTTTTCCCCAAGGAAACTTTCTGATGACATCTGTCTGTTTCGTACTCATTATTGCTAATTTGTGGGTTAAATTTGAGCAAACACAATATACTTGTACACCAAGCACTGTTAAACAAGTACCTGTGATTAGAAAGAAGAGCAATTCAGCTCCAGACATGATCTAAAACCGACCCAATATCATGATCTTTTGCACATGCTTGGTATTGGTGCTGCTTTAGGTGACGTCTCTCTGCTCCCTGTTAACCTCTTGTCCATGGAAAGTCGAACAAACCCTAGAGAAATACACCACAGTAAATAAAATGGAAATAATTTAATGGTCCTCGGTGGCCCGGTACCATTTGATCCACAGACCAGTACCGGTCCGTGGCCCCGGGGTTGGGGACCACTGGCATACAGGACTAGTGTGCCTTTGAAATCATTATTGTTGGAAAGGAGAGGGAGTCCTTCAGTTTTGTATTTTAATGCCAGCCACAAATTACATGAAAATTGGTAGCCCACAAATGAAAGTGAATGTGCAGTATATTCATAAACAAGTTTGTGTGCTTTTTAAGAATGCCTGAATTAATAATTGTAACAACTTGTTAGAGATATTTCTCAGATACTAAAATTCTGTATATGTAGCAGTTGAAGTCCTGAAGCTTTTTACTAGAACATGTAAAACATTTTTTGCACTGGTTAAACTCAAACCTTTTGTGTATGTTCTTGATTGAATGCTGATATGCATGACCTTTACAATTTTTAATTGTATTTAATGCCTGGTTCTACATTGAAAGCCACATAACTGAGTATCAGATTTTAAAGGGCAAAGTCCTTGATTTGAAGTAGAGTTATTGAATGTGACTATAAGCACACACACATTAAGTAGATATAGAAGCTTAAATTCTCATTTTCAAAAGCTGTTTAAATTTCACTTGCTTGGAATATTTTTCTGTAGCTTTGCTAGAAAACAATGGAGCTTGTTAGAAGTTCTCTTATGTGCAGGAAAGACTGGATTTTTAACTAGAATGAAAGATGCTATAGTAGAACATTTGTAGAAGGTGAAAAATCTGTAAAACACGAGTTAGCCATTCATATTTCAAGTGTTGTAATATTCCATACTGATACTTTCGGAGGATTGCAATGGCAACAAAGATGATAGTAAATTTAATAGATTAGTTCTATGAGAGCATTTATGCCCATAATTATAGTGTTAGATACCACTACTTGTAAGGCTAATGTTGCCACTAGGGGTCTAATCTAGACCTTGCCACTAGGGGTCAATTGTAGACATTGCCATTTGGGGTCTAATGTAGACATCACCATTTGTGGGTCTAATGTAGATACTACCACTTCTAGTCCAATGTAGACACTACCACTTGTGGTCTGATGTGGACATTGCCACTTGGGGTCAAATGTAGACATTGCCATTTGGGGTCTAATGTAGACATTGCCATTTGTGGGTTGAATGGAGACACTGTCACTTCTAATCCAATGTAGACACTACCACTTGGGGTCTAATGTAGACACTCCCTTTGGGATTTAATGTAGACATTGCCACTTGGGTTCTAATGTAGACAATCACTTGGGGTTCTAATGTAGATACTGTCACTTGGGTCTGAAGTGGACACTGCAACTTTGGTATCTAATGTAGACATTGTCACTTGGGCATCTAATGTAGACACTGTCACTTGGAGTCCAATGTAGACACTCACTTGGGGTCTGAAGTGGATACTGCCACCTGGGGACTTGGGGTCTAATGCAGGCACTGCCACTTGTGGTCTAATTTAGACAGTGCCACTGGAGGTTCCAGTGTAGACATGGTCACTTTTTGTCTAATGTAGACACTTCCACTTGGGTGTCTAATGTAGACAGTGTCAATTCTGGTAAAATGTAGACACTACCACTTGTGTCTAATGTAAACACTGTAACTTGGAGTCCAATATAGATACTGTCACTTTGGGGTCTAATGTAGACAGTCACTTGGGGTCTAATGTAGACAATGCCACTTGGGTATCTAATATAGACAATGACACTTCTAGTCTAATATAGATACTGCCACTTGATGTCTAATGTAGACATTTTCACATGGGGTCTAATGTAGACATGGTCACTTGGAGTCTAATGTAGGTAATATCACTTGAGGTTTAATGTAGACACTGCTACTTGGTGTCTAATGTCTAAGATCTTGTTATTTATTGAAGGTGATTATAATTATTACTGAGGGTGTGCAATTTTATTTGTTACCAATTGTGGATGATCATATTTGTTACTGAGGCTTTAGGGTGATTATATATTCTCATGGAAGGTTATCATATTGTTGTTGAGGGTAGGTGATCATATTTGTTACTGAAGTAGTGGGACTAGTAATATTGAGGGAGGGTGAGCACATTTGTTATTTGTTATTAATGTCAGGTGATCATAACTTTCACAGTGAGGGAGATCAAGTTTGTTAACGAGATAGGTTGATCATAATTATTACTGAGGGATGGTAGTCATATTTGTTATGGAGAGAGAAAGTGACCTTATTTAATAATGACAGAGTGGTAATATTGGTTACTGACTGAAGGTGATTATGTTTGTTATTGAGGGAGGTTGATCAATTTTTATTATTGAAAGAATAGTAATCATATTTATAACTTTTGAGAGTGATGATATTTGCTGATAAGGGAGGTTAATCATATGTGTTTTTCCAGGACATGGTGGTCGTATTTGTTATTTACTTGTTATTTACGGTTGTTGATCATATTTTTTATTGACAAGGTGGTCATTGTTATTATGATATTGTGCAATGAGGAGTGGATGACAAGAGTTGGGATTAATGGGAAGAGGGATGGATGGTGGGCAAGGGTCACTTCATGTGTAGTCCAGACTCTTCCCTATAACATGGACTCCATATTCACTGAGAGAGGTGGGGACAATCATATTATTTCATGTTTCAGTAAGGGGAGCAGAAGATGACAAACGTTTTGGAGCACAGATGCAGCTGGAAAGAATGGGACAGGAAGTTATGGGGAGGGTATCTGTAATTGAAATAATTATGAGAAATTTTGAATTTATTTTGATTAAATTATAGAATTAAAATTTGCATTTTTGATGCTTTTACTTTTTTAATGATCAACATTGGAGTGGCACTGTTGCCATTGTAATAGGTGGTTTTAGTAAATTGAAAATAGGGTCCTCAGGCAACAAGTTGCTAATATTGGACAGCTAGATTGACCTACTATACTGATCTGGATATGTCATATTATAGATTGCACTGGTGTCATTTTTTAAGTCTTAAAGTAACATGATTGCTTTTGCAGCTGATTGTATCAGTGAGAAATTTGTAAGTGCAACTCTTGAAATTAAGTGCTTTGTAGATTTTTATTATCTTACTAATTTTTTTTAAAAAAAATTGGTATTAAAATAAGAATCTGTACATATGTCATCCCATTTTCATGACCAATGCAGCTTTTATTTCCTTAATGACTTGTAGATTTTTTGTCTTTGTCTTGCATGGAGGTGGGGGTGGGTAGAGAGATTAATAATTATTTTGCTTTACATTAACAGTAGAAAACTACTTTGTGCGAACTTCCTTCCACAAAAGGGCATCTGTTATAATGGGGGATTAGAGATATTCCTTCTATATACATAAACCCCACACTTGATTATTCTTGAATCAACAGCTGCAGTATTCAGAGAATCACTGCCAGCATGTAAATTGATTGTGCTGCTATCATGGTCAGGATGTCTCCTTCCAGCTGTTATCCATCCATTTGTTGAATTTGTATCTGAGGGTCTGGATGGTTTTGTAGAAATCACAATCAGAATGAATCAAAACATTATTGGTGTCTCTCTCACAATCTTGTCTCCTCCCCCCCATCCCCTTTCAATTTGATTATTTCTTTTATGTACAGATCCTTGATAATTTTTTTTTTCTTTCAAGTATCAGACCTTTGCCTTACCTGTATTAAGTCCTTTTTATAATTTTACAGGGCATAATCTAGTCTGTCCAGGAAGAAGCAAGTTTTGTTTATGGGAGAATAGTCTTTACACATTGACTTCCTGACACAATGCATTAGAAAATAAAATGTCCCTATTAAACTGCCTTTGTGAATGATGTATAATCATGTTGTCTTTTAGAGGCAGCAGGGTAGAACAGCAGTTTTCAGGGAGGACATGCATCCATTGTTACCCTTTTCAAGTATCATTTAATTAACAAGTTGTAAAAGCATTTACCATTTTTATGTAGATTTTATTAAAGAACTTCAAAACTTAAGTTGGAAATAATCCCACAAAAATATAAGATGTGCTTGTGACTCCAATTGTTAAATAAAAGGCAGTTGAAGTAATTTTGAAGCATGTCTGGTTTTAAAAATTAAGTTAATATTGTGGTAGGTACTTGTAGTGTGTGTGTGAGTGTGGAATTTTAATGTGTGTGAAATTTTGATTTGTACTGTGACCGGTCAGCATGTATATATCATTTAAAAATCCCACATTATAAACTAATTTTTACAGCACAATTTGATGATAGTTACATTGTGTATGCCATATCTGATAATGACGCAAGCATAAATCATTGTATATGTTGTTTGAATGTGTATGGGATGGTTTAGATTACAGGATAAAGTTAATTTAGGATATAATATAGATGCCTTGAAAATGTATTATGCCTGGAAATGTTTTAAATATTACCATGGGCTGTTTTATTTTTTGAGAACATTTGCCCAGCTTTATTTATTTAACTCGTTAACCCCTGGAGCTCATTGTTTACGCATCAAGAGATAGTATCCTACTTCTCAGCTCCTAGCATAAAGGACATTTAAGACACATAAAAGTGGGTGGTATTACAAAAAAGTAGACAGGTTTAGCTCTACAAAAATGCCATATAATCTGGTCTTTCTAGTTGCATTATTATATACAGAGGGATAAACATGTTTTAAGACTTTTTACACCAAAAATTCGCTCATGGTAACAATCTGATTTTGTATCTGGATTTGAGACTTTTGGCCTCAGATCTAAGGCAGACATAACATCTACAAGTGATGTTACCTGCACCAATGAGCATATATCACTATCTGATTTACATGTTTCAAGTAAAAATTCTGTGTAGACTATTAGAAAATATTTGAGTGGATGCTTTGTTAGTCTGTATGTAAGAGACATTTTCTTTGCCAGTCATGATGTTCTTTTTGACCAAATTCTGTATGCCATTGGCTGCTTGAGGTAGGAATTTTCTCATTTTTTATGCATATCTTGTAAATATTTTGCAACTATTTTTGTTCATGAAAATGTAAAGTATAGATATTTCCACTAATGTTTGTTTTAGTTTGATACTGAGTTGTATGATATACCTTTATTGCATTTATTAAGCCTTTGTATACTGTACTGTGGTAATCAAACTGTGGTACCCTGATCACCTGGGGTCTGCAAGCTCCATTCAGAGGGTTTGCAGAAAAGTTGTGGAACAATTGAGAACTTGAATATTGCTAAAAATAATGAACAGGCCTCACCATCACATTTTAAAAGAAAGACTATTGATTATGATATTTTTTTTGTGTAAAAAAATGTTAATCATTATTAAGCTTTTTTTATATTTCGCACCATTATGCAAAGCACTCTTTTTGATAATTAGGTAACGATAGTGTTACCCCAAAAAAAACATTTAAGTTGTCTGCCACAACCAACAGCAGTGTTAACGTTTTCAGCAAAAAAAGTTTGAGAACCACTGGTAATAGACTTTGTTTGAACTGAAATGCTGAAACAGATTCATATTCAGCCACTGTTCACTAGCATTGGGGTAACTTCAATATTTCCATGATCAAACCAATTTTTATGAAAATCATTTACTGCCTACTCAGATGCTATAATTATGCCATATTAGACAGTCTAAAAAAAAATGAACCAATGTTTATAAAGGAAATATTTAGATGGACACACTTGATTGGGTTCACTGCCATGTATAAATATGAACAGTTTTAATGAAAGAAGGTTGGAATTATATCAAAGGATGCAGCATTTTCTAATTTTCTTTGTGTTTATGCATGGAGATCATTCCCACCTATGAACAGTACACAACATTGTTCTCAATTCAGTTATACAATGCAGCCTCTTAAAATCAGTCTGGCACTGATGGAATGCATATTTTTTTTCCATGGTGATATATACTCACCAATATCTGCTTACTGTGCAGTTTATTGGATGTAATCAGTAAAACTACAACTACCTGCATGTTATGCAACAGCAGGCATTGTTTGTAGTTGGACATTACATTTAAGTGAATATATATGGTAGGTGCCTGTTTAATAGAGGCCAAATCTCCTTATTTATCTTTGAGAATATCATTTTGAGAGATTTTGCAAAAAGAAGGGCATTGTTGATGCTACTCGTATGTTTATGTGACTCATCCAAAAGTGTCATTGATCTTGATGACTGCATTTGTTGCTGGATTTTTTAAATTTTGGTTACTATATGGAATTCATGAATTCCATAAAATTGGTAAGTTCTGACAAGTGGTGACTTTCTTGGATGTGCATTCAGTTAAAATAGACCCTGACTAGATATTACAAGTTGGTGTTTATAGAAGGTGACCAGTATCAAGAGTTGAAATATCATTCTCTGGACCAGGCAAATGCTGATTTAATATTAACTGGTAATTCTCTTTCATCTATGGATCTTCTGTAAGAGAATATTACTGACATAGTACAATGAAAGTTAATATTTTCTACCATATGTTTGTTTTTATCAGGCTCATACAAGTGCAGCTCTCCCCCAATATATAATTCACCTTGTTATAATTAGATTCCAGATTTAACAGGGTAAAACAGTAATCATCATTATTTGGTATATTTATTACCAAGGTTTGATTAACTATCACTAAAATCATACCAATGTATAAATGGTAAAGGTTGAAAGTAAATAAGGTAAAACTTAGTCTTTTATTCCTTTTCAAAATTCCATTATTGTTCCATTTAGACAGTGCCTACTACACCACAATTCTGTATTTTATGTTATTCTCAATATATCACGATTCCAACATAAATCATGATGCTTTGTATGACACCGTTACAGAATTCAGTCACATTTATGGATACGGTCTACAAAGATATAGTTAGAGATCCGTGCTTTGCTCTCAGCATGAAGTAATAATAAAGCTAATCTGAGGGGGAGCAGACTGATAGAGTTTATTTACAGATGCTATTAAATGTTTTGCAATAATTTTCAGAAAATTTTTTTTCACATGAACAGAATTTAAGGTCATTCAATTAATGATGGGGAGATGTTAAAAGGATTGATGATCTTCGATTGGAGGCAATACTGTACTTGGAAGTTTGCAAAGTATGAGATTTAAACATATCCTGATGCTATCTCTATCATGCCAGCTGGAGTGTGCACTTCATCTACACTTCTAGCACCATCAGCAGCATACTAATGTTAGGTATGCTATAACATTTTCATGCCACAGGAATATATATATTTTGCAACCTAACAAAAATTTGTAGGATAATTAATTATGGTTAGTAGGAACAAATCATGATACAATAAATTTAAAGTTAATACACAATTGAATTTGCATTCTCAATTAAGTTTCTATATACATGGGGAGGAAGTTTCTTCTGTTTGAAAGGAGGGAAGGGGATTTCCTGGATTTAGGATCATTTCAATAAAGAATTATAAAGTTTGGGTTTTAAATGCAATTTTCATATGTTTGGTTGATTTTTCTGCACAAGTTTTTAGAAATGAATGAATCCTACAAATGGCATGTTTCTGAATAGAACTAGCGATAAATAGTTGCCAGCAGATCGTGATCTTTGTTGCTTGTTTTATTGATTACTCTTTAACAAAATGATTTGCTGGAACATTTTAGTAAAGCAAATGCAGGAAAGTAGTTTTAGATACAGGAAAGTTAATATAGAGTTCCAAAATGTTATGAAAAGTATTCAGAATATAACCAAATTTCAAATTGTGACATATCTTGTCAGACATAGGTCTTTACACAGCCCAAAACACACAGTTTCCAAAGACTTGTAAGTTTGTTGGTTAAAACTTTTTAAACATGTGGAAAAACTTTTTCCCCAGATTTAATGTTTTTCATTAAGTTCCAAGAAAAGAATCTTGTATTTTAATTTATCTGAAAGAGTATAAAAGTTAGCATTATCTAGCCTTTATACTGGGTTTAATAAACAAGGAAAATAATGAAAGAAATAAGTCCACTTTATCATGTATTTGCCAGAGTTTGTCTAGTATGGTTTACATCTTATTTGGCTTCTGATTTTAGTTTTGCTGTTGATAGTTAAAGATACTACTGCATGTTGGTCTTTTAGAATCTATTAGTCTTCACTTTATCTTGATGTTTTGCCTCCCTTTATCTGGTGAGGGTCATATCTTGTTGCTCTTATTCCCATATCATTGCTTTTTCAAGCAACAATATTGGAGCATTGATGGATAGTGTTCATTTTGAGAATAGATAATAGTCGACTGAAGGCAGATCTGAAATTAGATTACCTACATAAAAATATTACATGTAAAATTGACATGGATCACTATAATAACCCTTTCCCTCAGTGTATGGCTTTTTAACCCTTTGATATGCATGTAGCAAAGTTACCCTGTGCAGTGAGCTACACATAGACCTGTTAAGCAGTAAAGTGTATGTTACTTTTAACAGCAGTTTTAACCATTTTATGTTTGTGGTACACTTATATTATGTATGGAAATATTTAAGAGTAAAATACAGTTGTTATAGCTGTATAATTATTTTTAACAAAAGTCTTGAGAGAACTCGTTCACGATCCAGTCAGTGAAGCAGTATGATCACCATAGCAGCCATTTCTCATACTCGAAATTTACAAGTTCTTTGTCTACGTCTGTGTCACTAAATTAGCTGAATTTGATAATTTATAAAAACTAATGGCTTCCTATATCAGTATCAGAGTCTTTACCCAAGTTATTGAAGCTTTCATAGTGGTGATTCTAATCATGAAAACTCGAGCAAGTAATGAATGATATCCTGAAACCACCATTTTGGAGAGACACAGTTACGACCTCCTTACTTTAAATAGCAGATTTCAACCAGAACATAAAGTGTCCACGTGATTTGACTTAATGGTCATTCACACCAATGAATGCACTATCTTATAGGGTTTTTTCCCAAAGGTGGTGCTATGAAAACTCTCTCAAAATGGCTGCTGTTTACAGAGGTGTTAAAAGGCGCTTGTATGTGAATCTGGTACATGTGCCAATAGGTGCCTGTATGCGAATGCACTATACACTAAATCTTAATGCTTATCACCTACTGAGGCAGCTGCTGTTTCATGTGGTATCTCTCCTTATCTTCTATTGATGACGTAGTACACAGTAAACATTGATAGTAGGTATTAATCTAAATATGCTCTCAGTAAATCTATTTACTGTATATCGTAACATCCTTCATTCTTTTCATAAAAAAAATAACGAACTTGGTACATGTAAAAAAAAAAATTAAAACACTCTCTGTGTATGATAATATAGTTTAAAGAACTTGACTTATGTCTAACAGTAACTAACTTAACTAGTCTATTTCTGAGTACACATGTTCTTAGACAAAATCTTCTTAACTAGTCTATTTCTGAGTACACATGTTCTTAGACAAAATCTTCATATTTCTTTGGCTGTTTAATGTTTCTGGTCCTTGTTGATTTGTATGAGTTTTCGAGATTGACCACAGGATGTCCGCTCACTGCTTTTGGTTTGGGCGATGATTCCACATGAATTGAATTTTCTTTACACTGAGAACTTTTGCCTTCCATATTTACTTCTTCACTAGTGGCTGTATTTTTACTAGACTTGACACTAGATTCACTTGCACTTTGCTCTTCATAAGCTGTTTTTTTTACACACTTTTGATCATTGAAAACACTTGGATCAGTGATCATTGGCTCTGGAATGGCTTCTGATGTAGTTCTGATGTACTTTCGGTTCCTTCTGTATAGATGCCCATTTACATTGACTACATATGATCGTGGTGACTGTTGTTCCATACAGGTTCCGAGCCGCCATTTTCTCTCGATCATTTGGTAGAGGCGCCATACAGACAGATTGTCCGATCACCAACTCTGGCAAGTCCTTTGCTCCTTTGTCGTACTGGAACTTGGACTGCTGGTGTTTCAGCATTTTCTTCTGTCGCACGTTTTCTACTACTTTCGGTTTTAGAAGCTCGTCTGAAATTGGCAATGTGTTTCTAGTTCGCCTGGACATTAAACGTTGCGTTGGACTGCTGTCCATTCCTTCTGTTGGGGTGTTTCTCCAGTCAAGAATAGCCTTCCAAATATCCATGTTGCTTTTAGTGGCCCTTTTTACCAACCCCTTCGCAATTTTTACAGCTGACTCTGCCTTTACGTTTGACTGGCTATGGTACGGTGATGATGTGGCATGATCAAATTCCCATTGTTGTGAGAATTTACTGAATTCCACACTACACAGCTGAGGACCATTGTCTGATATCAAAGTATCTGGAATGCTTTCAGACAATTAATAATAGCAGCTGAGGTTGTGTCTGGTAATAAGTCCAATTCCCAGAAATCTGAATAGTAGTCAACTGTAACTAAGTAGTCTGACTGCCTAAATGTGAAAATATCAATGGCCACCTTGCTCCAGGGCCTGTCTGGAATATCATGTGTCATAAGCATTGGTTTGCACTGTATTCATTACATACGCTACATTTTTCAACATGATTGCGAATTTCACTGTTCATATTTGGCCAGAAGAGTGTGTTGTGAGATTTCCTTAGACATGACTCGACCTCCATGTTACTTGCGTGTATTCGCGTAAGCATTTCACTTCGAAGTGTCTATGGCACTATTAGTCTGGCTCCCTTGAAAACCACCCCGTCTTGGACTGCTAATTCATCTCGAATCGTCCAGTATTCCCGAATTATGACAGGTACTTCCGCTTTGGAATCTGGCCATCCTGCCAGAATAACTGATTTTAGTGTTTGTAACGCTTCATCTTGGTATGAATGTACTTGAATTTGCTTAAAACGCTGTTCAGTCACATTAACTGTTTCAGCAAAGTTGATTGCTGATAGGTCTTGGTCAAGCTTCTGCTGTTGAATGCTGAAAACTTCAATAATGTCATCATTGTCCTTCCATGTTGTCGGTAAGAATGCTCTAGATAGTGTATCGGCTATGTACATCTCGGTCTCTTTTGTGTATTGAATACATAAACTGTATTTCTACAGTCTTAAGAGCATACGTTGTAGCCTCTTTGGTGCATTCAACAGTGGTTTTCCATAGATTGTTTCTAGAGGTTTGTGATCTGTATGAACAGTGACTTGAGAACGACCATATATGTAATGTTCAAACCGTTCACACGCGAATACTATTGCTAAGCACTCTTTCTCGATCTGTGCATAATGTTTTCCTGCAGTGCTTAACGCTCTTGAGGCAAATGCAACTGGTTGTCCATTCTGAAGCAATGTTGCTCCAAGTCCTGCTTCACTCGCGTCACATTGTTAAGTTACTTCGTCTTCCAAATCATAGTATCTAAGCACTGGTTGTTCAGTTACTTGTCGATTTATGGTGTCAAAAGCTTCTTCTTGTTGTGATTGCCAATACCATAATTTATCTTTTGTTGTCAATCTTCGCAACGGTTCACATGCTTCTGACAAATGTGGTAAGAATTTGGAAAGATATGTCACTAGTTCAATAAAGCGCTGTACCCCTTTTACGTCGGTTGGCTTCGGCATGTCTAATATTGCTTGTATCTTCTTTGGGTCTGGACGTATACCACTGGACGTGAGTATGTGGCCCATGTAACTTACTTCAGTTTGTCGAAGCTTCAGTTTGTCCTTGTTCAGCTTTAATCCTACCGTTCTTGTTTGCTCTAGGACACTAACCAGCTTCTTATATTGATCTCTTATGGCTTTTTCCATGGTTTCGCCATGACCATATACCAAAATATCGTCCACTATAACTTCAGTGCCTTGTAGCCCTTCTAAAGCATCATGTTGTCTGTGCTGAAATTCCTCTGGTGCAGACGAAATTCCAAATGGGAGACGTAACCACCTATATAGGCCAAATGGAGTCCAGAATGTTGTAAGGTAGCTACTTTTTTCATTAAGTTTTACTTGCCAGAATCCATCCTTTGCATCAAGAACTGTAAATACTTTGGCTTTTGACACTTTAGGAAGAATGTCCTCAATTGTCGGCATCATGTACTTGGCACGCTTTATGGCTTTGTCAAGATCTTTAGGATCCAAACACACCCTGAGCTTATTTTTTCTTCTTACAACTACCATACTACTAATCCAGTCAGTAGGTTCCACCACTTTTGTAATGATCCTTTTGGTCACTAGTCGTTTGATTTCTGCTTTCACTTCTATTTTCTGGGCAACTGGTACCCGTCTAGGCTGATGCTGAACCGGTTTTATAGTTTTATCAAGTTCGATGCTGTATGTCCCTGGTAGGCATCCAAGGCCATCAAACACATCACTATAATCTTCAAAAACGACTTCCTTGGTTAGTATTGTCTCGGTAGTTTGTACCACACTGTTTACCACGTTTACAGTGATGATGCCCAACTGTACGCTAGCTGCTGCTGACAATAATGTTGTAGCATCTTTGCCGGCAATCTCCACAACATGAAATTCCAGATTTTCTTTTACTTGACCTACAGTACATTTAATTACGCATTTTCCAACTGGTAATAATGTGCTCCCATCATATAATTTCAGCTTCGTTTTTGTTGGCACCATTCTTAGCTTTTTCTGTTTTGCTATGCGTGATAGAACACTGGTTATTACGTTGCATGATGCACCAGTGTCTATTTGACACTTGATTGACTTCTTATTTGTAGTGTTCGGCATTGACATGGTTACTTTACAAACCATTGCTTATCGGTAAGGGCATTCAATGTATAGATTGACTGGTCACTACTACTGACTATACTGTTAACTTTTGTTCTTGAGCTTTGCAGACAGACTTTTGCAAAATGGTTCTTTTTTTTGCATTTTGAGCACACCTTTCCATACGCTGGACATTTTCGCTTGGCGTGTGTTCCACCACAGTACCGACAGTTACTCTGTTCTTCCATTTCTGAAGTACGCTTCTTTTTTTCATGTTTGACTTTTTTTTTCGATGCATAGTTAACTTCTTTGGTAGCAGAAAGTTTCCTCATTTGGCTATCTGCTATCTCGCTAGCTCTACACATGTCTACCGCTTTCTCACATGTTAAGTCTGGTTCACGAAGCTCCACTGTCTCTGGTGCCTAACACTATTCTATCACGAATCATTTGGTTTTGTAGCGTGCCAAATTCACATGAGTTGGAGAGACCCTTAAGCCTGGTAACGTAGACGTCTATACCTTCGTTTTGTAATTGATCGGATGTATTGAAAACATATCGTTCATATATGACGTTTGTTTTTGGAATGAAATGTTCCTTTAGTGCTTTGAGTATTGTACTCACCTTCTTCCGATTGCAGTCCGGAATATCTAAATGTTGAAAAATTTGATAGCACTCTCTGTCCCTAACACTCAACAGAGTAGCCGCGCGAATATTGTCTTTTTTTTTATCCAGACCTGTTGCTATCTCATAATTGTCCCATTGAGATTCAAAGAAAATCCAGTTATCCCTTAGATTACCCTTCACTTCCATTGCAAAAGGCACTGGAAGTTTGCCTGAAGTCATCTTGAAGTGGGCAGGAAACACGAGGACGACGATCACAAGTCACAATACCTTCGGTTCCGGTCTGAAAACACGATAAATCCAGAATTTGTTACACAGTCCGTATATTCCTGTGTATACCTGATTCCTTCCTGATGTCGACAACGTTTAATTCAGCCTGCATTTGGTGAAAATATTGTCTGGTTTCACATCTGACACCATGTTTCATGTGGTATCTCTCCTTATCTGCTATTGATGACGTAGTACACAGTAAACATTGATAGTACGGTGTTAATCTAAATATGCTCTCAGTAAATCTATTTACTGTACAGCATAACAGCTGCTGCTAGTACCATATTTTTTTATAAGCGTTTGTTATGACTAAGCTGGGGATTGAACCCATGACATTTTCACATCCGAGATAGATGCTCAAATCACCTAAACCACAAGAGTGGTGGGAACAGTGTCTAAGAAGGTTAGTGGTTTAGGGCTTTCCGTGTATTTATTCATTATTAATTTTTATCTTTTACAGTTCAATATTTTTCTTCCTCAAAATTTCAAGAAACAAAAAACTATCTTCCTGCCCAAATTTTGAAACCAATTCAATAGAACACACATATGAAGGGGCCTTACAAGAATGCATGAGGTCATTTATTCACTGAATTGCAGTAGAAGATTTTCCTCTTTGTGTTCTAGATTTTTCCATTGTGTTGATGCAATTTGCATTCATTGCTCATACACAGGACGGCGCAGTTAATGTGAGCAGTTTTTAATGTTTACTTTTTTAGTTTGCAAAATTATTTCAATTAAAAAAATGTACTCTTTGTCACTGATAAAAGATTTGTTGTACTGGAGACTTGAGGCCAAGTTTGATGTCATTACCAAATATCATGTGCCTAGTTTGCATTAACATAATTTTGAAGCAAAGAAAAGATCAGATACAAAACTTAGAAAGCAACTGTCGTTACAATAAGAGTGGTATAGTATATCCTTTGATATATTGAATCTTTTCTTGCTTGGGGGAAAAAGTAAACATCAGCCAGTGATATGGATCTGCCATTAGGTAATAAAGCAACAGGAGCTTAGTTAAAAGACATCTTTTTCTCAGGTTAGGGTATCAGTTTTCTCAGATGGCACTATGGAACTTAATGGCCCAGTTGGACAACACAACAACACCACTGTTTATAGTGCATGCTGGAGTGGTAAATCACAGAAAGAGGGTTAATCTAATGAGAACCTGATTTAAGTGGTTGGCAGTTAAGTTAGAAGATGGGAATGATAGAGTATAATTTAACTTGATTAGATGAAACTAGTGGGACAAAGATAAATGCTGGGAGGATTGACACACTGGAGATGACAGGTGTGGATGGGGTGCAGAATAGACTTAATGTCTCTTAATTTTGTCTCCTATCTCCTATATTGTATAATTAGATCCTTCCCCTTCTGATTAACACATACTAGGGTCTAGACTAGTTGATATCATCCCAGACATAAAGTAATTTCCACCACTGAAAGAAGTGGAATTAGATCAATATGGCATATATTGGTAATAATGTAAGAGGGCCTTTCAGAGGTTAGTAGTCGACTAGAGTGATGAACTGGCATCTTTATAGTCATTCTAAATTCTTCCTTTCATTACAATGGATAGGTTAGCCATCACCTAGTGTGCTGAGCAGTGTGTCTTTATAGTGATTCAAACTTGTATTGGGCATGGCCTAATGAAGTGATCATGAACAATTTATGAACTGGCATGAGCTGTTCAAGAATGGTTCATGAACATAGTTAATGAACCCTTCATGAAAGTTAAAAAAATGACTAAGTTCGTAATTCCTAGGATTTTCCAAGCTAAAAATGTACTAAGTTCTCATGTCCAAGGTTTTTCCAAGGTATTTTCTAGGTGTATTTTTAGGAAAACCTCAGACATCATCTTGTACATTAAAAATACACCTTGAAAAACATGGGAATAACCTCAAATGCCCGAGGTTTTTTGACCAAATTTTCAAGTAAACCTTGGAAAATGTACAGCTGGGAAAGTCAATAAAACATGCAGTTTACTGGACAAAAACGTTTGAACAAAGTCGTTGAAAGTGTTTTTACCAAATGCATTTTGTTCATGCTGTCCAGAAAATATATTCCCATATTAATCCAGAAATTTTCAAGTTAAGTACACAAAGTATTGAATAAAAGATCTCTAAACATTTATACAGTATCATATCATTTTTAAAAAAAATATTTACCTTTATTTATATTTCACTAATATTGTGAGAAGTTTGTATGATGAATTTTCATAAACATTTTATGAACATAATGATACAGAAATTTGATATACATTTTTAAGAAATATCTTGCTGGTGCATCAGAGTGCATGAATTGTTAATGAAGCAAACTCATGACATTTCAGTAACTTCAAAGATATAATAGTTGATAAAAGTTTATCATTGTGTTCATAAACTCAGTTACATGATTCATCAAAATTCTTGAAGTGTTCATGAACATAGGTGATGAAGATTCAGAAACAGTTCATGATTGTTCATGAAGTTAAGGAGGTTTTTTTTTTGTCGTGGGAGTGCCAAGCAAGGCAGCTGTTGGTACCATTTTTATAAGTCTTAGTTGTGAATTGGCAGGGGATCTAATGCATGACCTTGTGCATCCAAGATGGATGCTCTAACCACTAGGCCACTGGAGTAGTTAAATTACAGGAGAGAATTGCAAATTATATTTTCCTGCTGCGCATGTTGAAAAAAATTGTAGCATTAGATTATAATACATATCTCTGTAAATGCGCTATACATCTACCTGATAGATTATCTTTTTAAAAATATAATTCTTTGTTACTCAGTTGATTTTTCCAAGTTTTCAGTTGTCTCCTCAGGAACATTGTAAAAGTTTATTCTACTGAAATGAATGTTGATTGATTTGGGAAATGGTTCCACAGCTCTTTCAAAATATATGTGTAGTTTGTCTATGAAGTTGAAATTGCATAATAATATATAAGGGTGTTTCTCTTTCATTGCATTAAAGTCAGATCTTCACTATTGTAGGTGAAGATCTGATAGCAACCTTTCATGTGTCATAGTCTGGTGACCTTTGAATTAGCCAATGGAAATTCAGCTTTCAAAAATCTGAAAGTAAATCAAATCATTTGGCACACATTGATGTTGTTCATTGCTCAGATTCCCAATATGGAGACATAAGACTTAACTGAATTGTTGATAAAATTAAAGATTATGATAACATAGCTCACTAGAACATGACCCCAAAGTGGGCGCTGTCATATCTTGATATAGAACAGTGGGGATTTTAATCAGATTGGTTTCTCTTTTATTTTTTTCAGTCAAACAATTTTATTTGAAAACAATTGCAGGGAACATAATTAGAACTTTAAAGTCGATTCATTTCAAAGCTTAGGAAAATTGAGTAATTTTTTTTTCATACATGCCATACTTCCACTTTCCTATATAGGCATTGGATTACTGTAGGTTACTTTGTTCTCTATTCTGTAAAGCTATTCACATTTGTTTGATGTTTTGCAAGTTTTAGCAGCAACAAAGAAATATGTTGCAAAACTTCTGGTAGGAGTTGTGCATATGTGCTTCCTTTTTTCCACGAGAATACTTCCTGGCTTGATTATTGATGATGTCTGTCAATTTGCCAGGCAATAAATACTTAGGGTTTACACTTGGCTCTTTTTATTTCTTCAAATGGACACCATAGACATTGGTATTTCAGTGGGTCAGGTTGAGTGCTACACCTTTCAGTAAAAATGGGTCACTGACATGTTATGGTTCACTGCTTATGATCTAACCATCACATTTAACTTTTTTTTCTTCCCTTGGGTACTGTTGCCAATGAAATGCATAACATGGAATGTAATTGTGGCATGACTCAACTAATTTCATGAAAACTAGGTCACTTTGAACTATATTTCATGTTTCAGTGATTCATGCTACATTTTTGTGAGACATTATTGTTCACAGTGACATTAGTTGATATTTTCATGTGTCCAAGAGGAATATACAAATTATACAATGATTTGTGCCCATGAATAATAATTCATTTACAGTATTATATTAGGGACAATTGACAGAAGTCAAGTGTTTCCAGTTTTTTGGTCTTGTACACGTTAATTAGAACTGCATTTCATGGAATGTCCAACTTCTGCTAAAACTTTAAATAGAATCATTATACTATGTCCATGGCCTTATGGACAGTAATCATTTGTGTCACAAGTTTAGCTTTCTGACCCATATAGTGGAGAAAATAAGGTATGTGTGTTTATGTATATTAATTAAATGATTATCTAGAGTGCTTTTAACAAACTTCTGGATTTTGAAAATGCTGATGGTATTAGAGACAAAACAGTGGATTAAGTGGCTTAAGTAGCAACAGTGACTTATATATAGTTTTAAAAGAAATAGATGTTTTATACTTAAATTCTAACATTCTTTGCAGTACTAAAGTACGCGTGACATTTTCTGTTTTTCTGTAGAGGTTGAAAGTGATAGTCTGATCAGATATGTATGTATGTATGTATGTATGTATGTATGTATGTATGTATGTATGTATGTATGTATGTATGTATGTATGTATGTATGTATGTATGTATGTATGTATGTATGTATGTATGTATGTATGTATGTATGTATGTATGTATGTATGTATGTATGTATGTATGTATGTATGTATGTATGTATGTATGTATGTATGTATGTATGTATGTATGTATGTATGTATGTATGTATGTATGTATGTATGTATGTATGTATGTATGTATGTATGTATGTATGTATGTATGTATGTATGTATGTATGTATGTTAACAAACCAACTTCTTGACAACTTATTATTGAGATAACTAAGGTTAAACATAGGAAACATGGATTAGTGTATCAGAACCAATTAAGCTACTTATGAAAATATAATATCAGAATGTCTCCTGTTGTTTACTAAATTTTGGTAGGGGGAAAGCGACCACCACCACCATTTTATGAACTTGACATTGGGGAAAGCAAAACATTTTGTCAACAGCTTGTCAACCATTGAATATAAATTGGAACATGTAATTACTGATTTGTAATATTTGTTTATACTGGGACAATTTTACTTTTACAGATGAAAGAAATAGTTTATTATAAGATCTTACAATGGGCAGAAGGAAGGTGAATGAAGAAGTTCTTGATCATAGTTGAAAACCATATTTGCTAGCCAAGATTCTGATATGATAATCCTATCTACACCATGGCAGATGAAACATATATATATATATATATATATATATATATATATATATATATATATATATATATATATATATATATATATATATTAGTAATTTGTCCTTGCAGCATCTGTTAAATTTCAAAATTGCATCACTTAGTATGTAACACCAATTAACCAGTAGGTGGTGCATTGTACATTGGGTGAAAAAGTGGTTGCAGCTGACCAGATACTTTATGTAACATTTATTTAACTTGGAAAGTATGACAATGTTCAAGAGTGAAGCCATTATAGGTGTATTTGAGTGAAAGGTATTTGTGTAAACATGAATCAGCACTGGAAATTTGCTTATTTATCAGTCTATTAAAATTTTGTGTTTTCTTTGAAACCATCATATAGGAACAGTGTCCAAATTGAATAACTTAATTTTGATTGGATGCAGTTCGTTTCTGCCACATCCAATGAAATTCAAAGACCTGAAGCACTGAAATATCTGCTCAATATTCTAGGGTGCGAATAGCATTATCATATTGGAACCTTTTGCTAGCGAAGATGGTAAAAAAACTTGCATTTTTAAGGTCATCTTTATTTTGTGAACCACCTGACTTAAAGTATCAAATTTTGAGATTCATTTTTGATCAATTTATTGGAAAAATAAACCCAAATTAAACAACTGTCTTGAGAGACTATCTTTCTCACTTTCCAGATGTGCTTGCCTATGAAGTTTGGTATTCCCAAGTTGGATTGTAATTGAATTATTGTTAGAGTAGAGTGGGTGTTTGCCAGCTTATCACTCATTATTGAAGAAATATTTAAGTGAAAGTGAAATAAATCTGTTTATCCTTAAAATTTCACAACAGTTGGATAATAAATTTCTAGTACTGTTTAATTTTGTATATTGTAATAAAGCAACAAAACTTTGCAAGGGTCAAACTGATTGACAGGTGGGCAGAGTTGGAACCTATTAGTAAAAGTACTTGAAGCTCTCTCATTGTAGGCGTAGTAATGGAGAGTGGTTGACCCACTAAGCATAATCAAAAGATTCAGCTGTCAGTTGAATCTAGTATGTATAATTAATATTATAGCATGTACATTTTATCATTGATGTAACATGAGGTATACATTTTTGTTGAATGAAAAATTAATGTGAGTGGTGTATCAATGATATAGTGTACATGCTATAGTGTACATGCTTAACATTTTTTATTTATATCACATACAGATACACATACTTGCATTTCAAATGTAGTTAAGATAGACTGCATACAACTGTGTATTGATGGAAAGAATGAACTCCAAACAACCCATTCTAGTGCTAACAAATGTAGTTCTTTACCATTAGATTGTAATTGCACTCTCCTTTGCATGATAAGCTGCTTTTTTATTTTCTGAAAGTCTATACATGTATTTTCATTCATATTGATTAAATAAATATTAGCCACACTTATGATTTAAACATGAGATATGGTTTAAGTGAAGAAAGTAGAGCATTACAAATACAGCTTATCAAGTACTTAAACATTATATGCACATGATGTAGAAATGAGTATGAAATATAAACTGTGTGTGTGTGCACACAAGATTTGGATTTTTAACGTAGCTTTAAAAATTTTTCAGTGATATCACTATGATGTCTGCAGTGTGGCAGTTTATAGTAACATCTAACACTGGGACATCATGTTGCAGACATATAGCATGATGTTTGTCCTTGACAAACAAGGCAGCTTTTAGTACCAATTGTACAAGTCTTTATTATGACTCCACTGGCCAACATTAAACTAAATTAACTGAGAAACCAGCAAGAGGTAATTAAAACATTTAAATGTATATTATGGTTGATCTAAGTAATTGCATGTATTATGATTTTATTAACATTGCAGCTGAATATAGTTTAATTTCTTTCCTCCATTGCTCTCTTTTTCTTTTACATTCATTTGTGTGATTGTTTTGCCATCATTCCTAATTCCAGACACATCTTGCATGACACAGTCATAAATCTGCCACTAATTTTTTCATGGATATTTGCTGACAAGCCTCTACTGTAGTTGATTGATAGAGAAATGTAGTTGGTGGGGTTGTGGAGACTTGCCAGTTGTCATTAAGACAAGAAGCATGGATATATATGGTAGTTTTAGTTTACAGAACATTAAGCTGTCACATATGGTAATGTTAGAAACAAATTCTAAGTTTACATATGGGATCCTGACTGGCTGACCCATAGGACTTTATGTCTGTGTTTGTCATCACTGTAAAGGCAAGGATTTAGACTGTTAATGAACATTTGTCTCTGTTGTGTAGTTTTGATAAACTATTGCCCTTGTATAAAAAAAATACTAATCTGTTCTATGTAAAGGGGAGTAGTCATCTTAAATGGTAGCTTGGGTGAACAATAAAGAATTTTAAAGCTATACTGATATTTCACAAAAGCATTGTTGGTGGCAGTATTGGTGGGATCCCTAAAATGTTGAATAAAGAGAAGAAGAAAAGAAACTCTTGGATAGGTTTCAAAGGGACAAGTCGATAATGACAGTATAGCAAGTATAGCAGTGGATTCTGTGAAATTTCAAAATGTCTAGTTTTAAAGGGTGCATTCAGTTTTGATAGTGAGTTGTGGATTGAGTGAAATTATTTAAGGTTCATTTTTTAAAACTGCTCATTTTTTAATTAACTTTTTTGCTGTGGATTTCAGTGGAAATTGTAACCAAATTTTAAAAATATGATTCAAAATATGATTCAGTTTTGAAATTAACTTTTTCAGTGTGGACTTGGGTGGAAATGTTTTTGGATTCAGTTTTGAAATTAATTTTTGCTGTGGAGTTCAGTGGAACTTTGGCCAAGTTTTATGTAGGTCGATTCAGTTTTTTTAATAAACTTTTGCAGTGGATTTTGGTGAAACTGAGTTTTAGGTTAAGTCTCTATAGATTAAGTTTTGGAAATGGAAGACTAAAATGAAAGAAGACTGGAACTTCAATGGGGATGACAGAAAAAGAGATTTTGATATAGAAAGGTGAACTTTTAGGACTGTTGAAGTTCACATACTCATGTAGTTTGTGTTTAGATCATTTTATTATGTATAATTTTTTTAATTTATATTAGTGAAAAATCAGAATAGACTACTTTGGTAACACAGATCAGTTTAATTTTAAGTGGATTTAAATGGATCTAAATGATTTTGTTGTAGATGTTGAGCAAAATGTTTTTTGAATATCAAAATATTTGGTGACTTGTACTCAACATACTTCTTGATAGAATTGCCAGCTTGACACTAAAACTTAAATTCCATGAAATGAGGTAATTGCCTATACATCTACACAATATAGCCAAATAGTGACTCCTCCGTCTTGCTCATCCATCCTTTTTAATTTTGTTTGAAAATTAGGGGAAAGGTGTTTCTGTCATATGTCTAATATATTCATCCAAGTTGAATAAATATTGATTATCATTAAAACAAGAGGCATATGTGTATATGGTAGTGTTAGTTTATAGGACTTTAATCAGTCACATATGGTAATGTTAGAAGCAAATTTTATATCCTTCACTCATAGAGTCCCATTGTCATGCTGACCAACAGGACCTTGGTCTGTGTTTGTCATCACTGTAAAGGCAAAAATTTAACTCTATTCTGTAGTTTTGATAAACCTGGAAGAAAGAAACAAAGCACTAAATAGATTACTGTAGAGTCTTCCACATAACCAAAAAGTGTGCCAGAAAATAAAATAGTCTTGAGGGGTTATCCTTGTATCATTGGTATTGAACACTGTTGTGAAATCCCACTTGTAGGTTACTTGCAGCAAGTTCGAGAGATCGAGAGATCCAGAGAGAGAGATCGAGAGAGAGAGAGAGAGAGAGGGAGAGAGAGAGAGAGAGAGAGAGAGAGAGAGAGAGGTTTTTTTCTGGTGTTTATTAGAAGACAAGGATTATTAATATTGTTATAATCTTTTTATTACATTGTTAATGATTATTCATTGGAAATTCATTACAGGTTTGGAAAATATAAAAATGATGGTTTACTGTTAAAACATAACTTTTTGAAACAGTATTTACATACATATATTAATGTGCCTTAGGTGTTACATAATTTGATATACCAACAGTATTGGTATAACAAACTGCTATATACAAGCACTTTAAATGCTATGCCTTGTTATTTTTAGTGTCTGTATGTCTGTATGTATGTATGTATGTATGTATGTATGTATGTATGTATGTATGTATGTATGTATGTATGTATGTATGTATGTGTGTGTGTGTGTGTGTGTGTGTGTGTGTATGTATGTATGTATGTATGTATGTATGTGTGTGTGTGTGTGTGTGTGTGTGTGTGTGTGTATGTATGTATGTATGTATGTATGTATGTATGTATGTATGTATGTATGTATGTATGTATGTATGTATGTATGTATGTATGTATGTATATATATATATGTATGTATATATATATATATATATATATGAATGTATATATATATGAATGTATATATATATGAATGTATATATATATATGATATATATATATATATATATATATATATATGAATGTATATATATATGAATGTATATATATATATATATATATATATATGAATGTTATTTAATAAAGCCTAAGAATAGTACAGTTCATTCAGAAAATCCCTTTAGGCTCTTGCATCATCCCCATCACTGTTGCTTGTTACAATGCATTGGAAAACCTAACAATAAAGTATGGAAATTGTAGCTGCATCAGAGCTTTATGCTGATACTGGCTGTAAAATGGGAAGGCATAAAATCTGATGAGCAATTAGAAGAGCTGTCATGAATTTTTTTTTTATATGTTGCCCAGTTGTGACAGTGTTGGTGGTTAAACTTTTTTAGAAGTCTGGTTATGGTGGTGTTGGTGGTAGAATTGTTTTATAAGCCTCCTAGACTAATGTTACCAGCCATTGATATTTACTCTCTTTCAAATAGTAACCTTTTATGTGCATAACTTCTGTAGAAGCACAGGTGTATGTGTTCTTGTCCATAACATGGGAGGTTTGAAAACAATTATGAAGAAAAAATTACTGACAATGGCTATATGATCTGTTCTCATTAAATGAAAAACAAAAATTTAATGAGTTTTATTTTAAATATTAGAATGAATTTTTGATGATTTTATATTTCTTTGTGCTCATATTGGCACATATAAAACTACATTTCAAATTGTGGAATATTTTCTTGATTATTGCAAAAATCTTGTCAAAAAATAGTTTAAATTCAGTCTGTGCACAAAATCAGTTTGAATAGCCATTCTAAATAGGATTCAAGAGGACAAAGGTTTGAAAGAATAAAAAAATAAATTGTTAACTTATATTTTCTTGAGGTACCATGGCCCTAAGTGGCTGTGTGGTCTAAAGCATTCACAGTTAAAGATCATTGCCATCTCACCTTGTGTGGGTTCGAGGCATGGGTTTGACCAATGTGGGTATGTGAAAAAGCTTGCCAGTAGCTTCTCATGGATCGGTGGTTCTTCCTATGCTTTTCATGGATGCTTCATCCACCATTTATACTGGCCTCCACACATATAGCTTATCTTGTGCTGAAAAATGGTGTCAAACCCTTCAACAACTACAACTTGAGGTACCCAGCAAACTCTCATCTTGCACAAACCAACTACACTATCCCAGGCATCATGCTTGGGGCAGTTTGGGTGCAAGTCACTTTTCTTTGTAAAATTTCACTTCATCCCACCAAGAGCAAAGTTGTCTTCACCTTGCCATAAATTGTTGCTTGCCCTCTGATCCCTTCCTTTGTCCTCTTGAACCCTTTCTTTTCATTTATTTAGTATGCTTTTGTTATGTTTATTATATTAACATTATTTAATTCGTTTTTATGCATACACGGGAATGGTTCCTCCTCACCCACTCTTTTCTGTTTTTCCTCCCATATAGTGGTACATTTGTGGGTTCTTTGAAACGTACTATGAGCTTGGGTCGGTTGACACGGAAACGAACTCGAACGAAATCCAGCAGTGCAAGTAGCAATCAACAGAGCAGTGATCACCACCATTCATTGTGAGTATTTGAAAGTATATACAACTTCTTGGGCCATGTAACATAATGAGCATGAAAATTCATATTATATGTAAAACAATTTAATTCCGTATAACATATTAAGGATAAAAAGCTTTCACTTTAAATCATTATCTGCCATGTAAGGGTCATCTTTCTATAAGTAATGTGTGGCACACTGCAGTATTTGATGGAATAAAAATGTATTGTTTTCTGGGAACTCCTGTCAGTGTAGAAAAACATAATTATGAAACTTAATCAAAGATATGTAGAAAATATATCTTATTACTAAAGGTCAATACAAACCATGCATAATTTATGCCAAATTCAGTTTATGCAATTTTATCTTAATGTTATTGATGATGAAGAAATTACATTCAGCTTGTGTCACTATTCTCATTTTCATGCCATTAGTTGATACCATCTATTGTGACTCACACAGCTCATGTAATTGCATATACATTATGTCAAAATTTAACGCATCTGTGACATAAATCAGCATCACCTGTAGCATGATCTGTGACATGGCAGCATTCTAGTTAATATCCCAGTGAAAAGAAATCAAGAACTGTTCATGAATTGTTCTTGAACTAGTTCATGAGCATGTACCTGAACAGAAAATGGCCACTTCATAAATCTTCAGTACATGAACTATTCATGAACAAATGTGAGAACTGTTCATGAATTGTTCTTGAACTAGTTCATGAACAGAAAATGACTAATGAATTTGTAGTTCATAAACTAATGTTATTGTTCATGAACTCTGTTGTTCTTTACAGTTCATGGAAGTAAATCTCATGAAATTCAAGAACATCACCTCTTTCTGTGAATTAGAAGCTCAGATAGAAGATTCTGATTATAAAAAAGTACTCGGGAAAGCTTTTGATAAAATTTTTTAATAATTTTTCGACTACTAACATTTTTAGTAACATCCGGCTGTAGACTTTCCATCATATTCCATGAAAAACAATGGCAAATGCTGGAAAATTCTAGCATGGAAAACGCTGGAGTATTTGGACTAATATTCCAGCCTCTGTCCAGGGTAGGCTGGAAAACCCTGGACAACACTAAAATTTAGCTGAAAAACCCTAAAATTATTTCATGAAAACTGAAGATTTTAACAGCAATGCAAGGTCGCAGGAAGCTTGTTTTGTAATTTTATATAATGTTACATGCCTCCATTTTCCTAGCTCTTGATGTGCGAAAAATATGTAATATCAAATATTAAAATGAAAATGTTAATATATGGTGAACATCAATTAGAATGAGATCTTACTGTCACAATAAAAAAAGAATGAAGTCATCAAATCATTTAAAAATATTTAATTAGATAAAAAAGATAAATAAAAGTGAAACAGAACACTACTGACTAGAGACAAGTTTAATAATAACTTGTGGCCTGCATGCAAAGTTTTGGTTCCTGTTTAAAAAATAAAGAGTGATTATAGCTGTCAAACCCAATAGAAAATAATCTTCAGGTAATTATTATTAACAGAGTTATTATTAATATTGTGACAATTGGTAGTGGTGAGAAATGGTCTCTAACCAGTAGACAAACTAAAGCCAAACTAAAGTCAGAAATGCACACAATTTTTTAGTATACTCACCTATATTATAACTTTGTGATTTCATATTATCTCTGATTATAAGATAGGTTACTGCACATATATTGGTTCAGCAGGCAATGAAATTTACCAAATTAACCAGGTAAATTGTGATGATTTAACCTTGAAATTTGTGCCTAATATTTGAATTTGATGCTACAATGGTTGTATTGTGTTCTTTCTATTCAAATATATTATGTGTACATTTACAGTTTGTAAACCAGTCTGCAAACCGTAAACAGGGGACGTAACTGCTTTCAATGACTCAATACAGAATTAAGTCTCGCAGAAAACCACACTTCACCTTCACAAAGCTCTGTTATTTATAGAATGCTAGCAGAATGGGATGCATCTCTCTGACTCGAAGAAAAACAATAACTATATATTTGTAAATTTTATATAGTAATAAATAACTGAGAATTATTTTCTCCTGGCATTAGATTGTCATTGAAACAAATATGACAGTTCTGTCATAATCTTGATGCCAGAAGTTAATATTACAAGATTTAATAAGACTATATTTGATGGTGAATACATTATAGGTAAAAAGATTTACAAGTACTTGTCATCAAATATCCTTCTCTATTAAGTTAGTCTGTAATTAATTTTGCAATCAGCATTTATTGTTTTACTGGATTTTACTAAATGGAATCCTTACCCATTCTTCCATTACCTGACAAAATGACTGCATTTCTAATTGAGTGTTCAATCACTTAAAGAGTTTCCTTTATGCAAAAAAAGCTCAATTTTTTTTCTCTAACATGTATAATATTTGTAAAAACTGAAAATGAGAAATAGACATTTGTAGAAAAAGTAATATTTAATATTTTGCCTTGCTCAAGAAATAATTCAATTTATTTTGACATATATTAATCATGTTTATAGTTAATTTAAACAGAGAAATGTTGGAATAATGTATTTTATTTATGTACCAGCTATGTACAGGTAACTCAAGTTCTTAGCATTTTGCAACACTGAAAATGTATATTATTTTACTCAAGTGTATTGCTATAGATAAATACTAAATTATCAGTAATATCTTTTATTTTGATAGTGTAATTTATAATAGAGTATATGATCTAGTCACAACATATATTCAACATTACAAGAAGTACTGATCTCATGCAGAACTGCCCTTTCACAACTGATTATTGCAAGCTTGTGCAAGCTACATCAAGTACTTTAGAGTTAGCAAGCTTGCAGACTTTAAAAAATTCCTTTTGCACCCTTACTACAATGAACTTTCAGTGTGTTTATTTGGACATTATTAGTTGTGAAATGGGATGATGTATTTAAACAACTGACTTGCATGTACTGCTAATCTGCAATCACATTTAAGTTCAATAGATTAAATCCCATTTTACAACCCATTTTGCAGATATCTTCAATTCTTGTTAGTTAATTACATTTATGAGCTTAATTTTAAACTATTTTGTTCATCACTGTTTTATAAAAATTCTAAAATTTTAATTCTTCACAAACTGGATTGCTTCAGGTACAGTTGATGAACTACAAGTATGCTTAAACAGTTTATAAAATTGTAAATTGATTGCCTATTGGTTCAGTACTTGATAATTCATGAACTTTTAAAAAGTTCAAGAACCTGAATTTCATGAACAGTTTATGAATGTTCATGAGCATATTTGACTTTTGACAACTAGTTAATGAACAGTTCATGTAACATTCATTTACTTAAGAACTTTTTTAGAAAAACTGTTTTGCCTGGAATGTAAGTGTGATATCAAAGGATGCTTCTAAAATACAAGAGACATTTTATCCCAAGGAATGTAATCTGGATGGTCATGGTCACTTTTTATGCAAGGAGTGACATTAGTTTTATACAGTCCTGAATGGATATAAATGTAAAAAAACTTTTCTCATGTATTATGATGGATATGATATAGAATATTGATGTCAAGAAATAAGTCTGAAGGGGAAAAGAATCTATTTCTTGAAATAGTTGACACACTTGCACACTGAGTAACAACATTTTGTTAAGAGTATATTGATAACTACAATCTAACATACTAACATTTATCCCGCTGTCCTTAGCCCACAGAACAACATGTAAGTTTGTTTGATGTCACATTGATTCCATTAAAAATCAAAAAAAAAAGAATGTCAGCGGTAATAACTTATATTTAAGAATGACAGAAAATGGAGAGAAACAAAATTGATACATTATAGATTACTTGTATTTGATAATGTAGCGAGACTGGGGGTGGTTCCAGAAAAATCAGATAGGAAAGAAAAACCCCTTTCATGGATGCAGCAAAGAACACAAACATCTGTATTACTCAAAATAAGAATAATAACTAAGTACAAACAAGTGGAGCATAAATATGTAAAAATTATATCAACTTAAACCTTTCATTATTCATTTTGATTACTCCTTTTGGAGAGACTTTTAATGTATTTCATAATCTTCAGTGAAAAGTAAAACTGTTTTACATCACCAGCCACTTAAGATTTTCATATATTAAGCCATTGTGTCTCCATCATGACAGTCACAACATCATTTGCATATCTGCAACAATATTGCAGAAATATAGGACAAAGATCTCATTGATGTCCTACATTTCATCTTATTCTGAACCATAAAAATTAATTTCTATCTGTTTGGCAAGCTTATGGGATGGTCCGTTGTCACTAGTTCTACTAAATGTCCTGAATGATTGCCATCATTCTTTACACAAACGTTCTTTTGTACTAATATGAAAATGATGAAGTTCTGACTTAAAATATAACTGGCAATGAACATTCAAAATATATTGTTCTTATTGCTTCTGTAAAATGGAAAGTCATATTGACATTGGGTTTCCACCAGAATACTTATCATGATACCTTGTTTACCCTAATTGAAAATGGGGCTAAATTGACATCCAATATTTCTATCACAGCAGCAAATAAGAAAATCATTTTATTGCTGAACAAAGACAGCTAGAACACTGCATTTAAGAGGGAGAAATAGTCTTATCTTGCATGCCAGGAAATTCTTTTCAAACTGTAGAGTATAAGTCTTTTTGAGGGACTCTCGTTTATTCTGTTTATTCCCTGAGGAATTAGCCACATTCATATGGAAATAAATTGCCCCCAATTTTGGTTTTTAAAAAGTAACAATGACAACTTGTACATGAAATTTCCTGCCTAGTAAAAAGAAGGCTTGTAGAAATACTGGACTAATTGAAATTGCTGTTTGGTTGGTGTTAAATTTCTGATTGGATCAATTCAATGGGTCCGCATTTTTCCTCCCTTAAACTGTCAATTAAAAGTAATAGTTTTCTGGGAGAAAAATTTGTGCTTGGTCAAGAAAAATGATTTGACCTAATGCCTCTGAATTGTTGCCAGCTGCTTTTTGTATAGATGAATGAACTTTTTGTTTGTCTCTATACTCCTGAATTGTTGCCAGCAGCATTTTCTATTTCAAGCTGCTCTGGATTATCTGGTTTTCATGTGATTGTAGCATGAATGGAACTTTTAAGTACATACACTGACCTTGTGAATACTTAAGAAGTTTTGCAGGTACAGTGGACGCATTAATCTCCAAGGTTTTTTTAAAATTATTTAAAGTTTGTGTGAACTGCTTACCTTATTGAACTGACAACTAATTTCCAGAGAAAGTACAGTAACAAAGAATTTCATAGTTAACACACATATCCTGAACAGTTTTGATTTGCTTTCATCTGCTCCATGTTTTTGGCGTGGGGATGTGTTTAGTTGTTTTGTTGTGGTTGTCTAAAGAAATGCACATGCACACTTTACTTACCCCTCCTTCCCCATCTACACTTCACCCAACTTTACATTGAGAAAATCCATGTCAAGTTTATCTTGAACCATTTTGCAACAAAATTTAAGAGAATTATAGCCCTTGTTTCACCTTGAACTTGGATCATTGTTTTTAATTTTTGTTTGAAAACTTTTGAAGGACTTCTTGGATGATGCTGATATGTTATTCTATATGGCTACCATTGTTAGAAGTTGAAAAACATTTACATAATTCAAAACCCACTTAACATTTTCGGTACTGGACAAATGATATTGATGCACTATTAAACATGAAGATACTTGTGATACTGTGAAACAGTTCTTTTCATAACATATGCAATCAACAACACTTAAAGAAATTTCTAATAAAATCATATTAATAAAAAAAATGGTACTAAGTTTTACTATATTTTCGACTAGATTTACAAAAAGATGATCGATAATGCAGTATTTCATGGTCTCAGATTTCTTGGAAAGCTGCTGTTGCACTTGGTTTGTACATTTAGCCAGATGTCAGCCAGGTGAACAATCTCATGCCCACTTGAGTCTTTTTTATTGATATGAATTGCCATCTGAAAATTTGACTATCATTTTCCAGTTTTGGCAATCTCTAGCATTATAAATGTTTTAACACCATTAAGTTTTCCTTCATTAACAAATGACATCCGATACAGATTCACTAGTATTTTTGTCTATTTTTTGATACAGTGAACATTTTTTAAAATAGGAAATAGTTTGGCTACTTAAGAAAATTTTAATTAAAATTTATACCTACTATTCATAAACACCCAGAAAGAAAGACCTCTGAAGATCAGACAAAACAGTATTTCATTGTCATTTCTAAAACATGCATTTGCAGGATTTGTGCTAATTCAAATAAAGTAAAAAAAGAAGCAAATTTGTAAAAATCACTACCGGTAATCATATTTGTAAGCCCTACTTTTATTTTATTATGAAATCCCTTGTATATTCAGACACATGGCCCCTTTGTTGTGTGTGTGTGTGGGGGGGAGGGGAGATGTTAATCCTCTTCATTTGCAGTTCTACAATTGACTGGCATTTGCTGTTGAAAACCAGTTCTTGATTTTTTAAGTAAATGGCTTTGTTGGGGCAGTAGATATCAGAGGTGAGGTTTTCTTCCAATTACTTGCCTTCTGCTCATTTGCTTTTTCATCATCCACCCAAAACACTGGCCCACTAATGAATAAGTGACTCAGAAATTTTTAATAGATGATTGTTTAAGCTGGCTGCAGGAAAAGGATTTATTCAAGGCATGAGTGACAGCCTTAAATTAGAGACACTTAAGTTTCAAAGAAGTTTTCCTAAAATGAAATCGTGCAACCATGAACTGAGAACAAACAGATGCACAAGGCAGCTGCAGCAGATGGGCATATAGAAGATGGTAGAAATTATTGGCTGCATCTTGTAATGACTGAGTATGTGCTGATTCATCCAGTCTGCTTTTTGCATGTGCAATAATAATAATCAGTCTTGGCAACATAGATTGCCTCATAATTGTCATTGGGCTGTTCACAGAATAATAAAAAATTTGGTTGCAGTGTTTGACAAGAACGTTGCAGTGTAGTCAAAAGTTAAATTAGATTCAGTGTTTATCTCTTAATTTTTACTTTTTTTTTACAAATGAAAATTATAAAGTTTGCACCATATTAAAGACCATTTCTTTTATGACCCTTGATTCATGATACAGTAAATACAGTCAGTATGCATCTGACCCTATGCCTCTGCCCTTTTCAACTTGAGAAAATTAGACATTTCTTTGATCATTTTTTTATGTTTTGATGCCTTCATCAGTGTTTCAATCAGTTACCTGTTTTGTTTCAGGACAATAACTAGAGTTCTTAACCATCTACCAATACCAGATTTTGTAAACAGTTCTCACTAAAGGCAAGGAAGAACTCTCTACCTTTCATGCCCAGAAGGTCAAGGTCATCATTTGTTTTTGTTTTATATTATACATCAGGTATGGATACCATTAAAACATCTTAAACAGCATTAAAAAAGTCTGTAGAAATACCAGAAATTATCTTGGCATGAAGGATTTTTGAGTTTACACAAATGATGCCTGGAATCAGCCATCAAAGATGGCTGCAGTTTAAGATATAAAAAAACCTTAATATAAATTTCTTAAGTAACTGAACAGAATTTTAGCCAATTTGACAGAAAGCATTTTGAAGGGCTTTCACTTGACAGCATTCCATCATCAGCTGCTGTTATTAAAATATTATCCACCCACTAATATGGACACAGTTTTGTTTAGAGTGACCATCTTTGATAGTATTAGACAGATTGCTTATATGCCATTGAATATTGATGCAGTCTTTTTTTTAATAGTTCTCTGACATGATGTAATGGAGCTCTGATGGACACTGATTCTAGGTTAAATTATGTTGACCTGTCAGCTTCACTACCCAAATTACAGTTCTCAAGTTTATGAAAGTGAAAAACTTCCTTTAGAACATCTTGTTTTTAATGATAACTCTCCCTAAAGTGAAATGTTGCACATTGTGTAATAGGATACAAAAAGTTAGTGGACAGAATATTTACTAAAAATTGGCAAAATTTGTCATATATATGTATTACAAGTTGATCAATATTTTAGTCACATTGATATGAAGATGAAGCTCTTTTTAGAAACCTTGAAATGAAAAACCCTGAAATGATTGTTTTTATGATATAGGTTATCAACAGCATTGAAACAAATGTTTGGAGAAAGCATCATACTAGTATAGACTTCTTTTCCAACGATCTTCCAGAGTTTTGTCTATCAGGCAAATGTCAGGTTGATGAGCAATTTCAGATTGTTCTATGGGCCCTTTGTTTTAACTGTGCCTGTAGAGCACCTACTTAAATTTATAATTGTTCAGGTCATGCTCTTGTAAAAAAATTAATCATTTTACACCTGCACTCATTAAAACTTTTGGAACATCATGACACATTCATGGAATGTCAGAATTTTCTTGCAAGGATAAAAAAGCCAATATTGACTTGGCTAACAACATGCCAAGGCTCACAATGTGGGTTCAAGTCCTTCTAATGAATTAGCCCTGGTCAGCTATCTCCTGGATCCAAGCACATTACTTCAGTTGCCTTAGCACTAAATGACCTACCTGTGTTGCTGCACCATAAAAAGTCAAAATACAAAATATAACAATCTGTATGGCACTTAGAGTGCTACCATTTTGATCAGTTTTGTCATTCTGTTGAACCATGTGACTTGTACTCTAAGTTATAATGATGGGCATTTGGCAGATTCTCCATTCTTGGTTTACAGCAGACATGTGCATATGTGCATTATTTTTCAGGGCACCAGCCAGATAGAGATTTTTATATGTAGCTGTATGATGTCAGTCTAGACAAATGGAAATAGGTTGGGACCAGATGCAGTCCACAGGCTGTATGCTGGATGCATTCCACAGGCTGAGGGTTGCACATGCCTAGTTTATAGTATTAGATGACAGCTGTCTGTCTTTATAAAAAGGAAATAATTTTCAAAACAATTAGAAGTTGGTAGCAACAGATTTAGCTGCAGGCACATTTTTTGGACATAAGTACCCGAGTTAGTAAAATACAGAAGAGAGATGTAACAGCTTGAATACGGAGGACTATGATTCTCAACTATTATTATTATTGTTATTATTATTATTATTAACTGCTCCGGTGGCCTAGTGGTTAGAGCGTCCTCTTGGATGCGGGAGGTCGTAGGTTCGATCCCTGGTCGAGTCATACCAAAAACTTACAAAAATGGTACTAACAGCTTCCTTGTTTGATGCTCAGCACCAAGAGGTTAGTGTTAGGACTGGTCGGCCTGGTGTCAGGATAATGTGACTGGGTAAGACATCCTGCTACATGCCTGCGGCATGATGCCTCAGTGCTAGACAGACATCACTATAAACTGCCACACTGCAGACATCATAGGATATGGCTGAAAAATTGTTAAAGCTACATTAAAAATCATAATCACATTATTATTATTATTATTATTATTATTATTATTATTATTATTATTATTATTATTATTAATTTGCTTATGCCCAAAATAGTTTGACTTTCATTTATATTCTGTGCAACATTCAGATGGTTAATGTCTCAAGTAAAATTTGATTCACCAATCAATTGATGTTGCATTAGATGAAATAGTTCACTTTATGTTTTTCCTTCATAAAGTTCCTATTCAGTCCCTTGCAATTTCAAGACTACAAAATCCAGTCTTTCACTATACTAATATCATCAATGATTTTAAAAAGACAGAACATTCTTTCTGAGATGGAAATTTTGTCAAGCCTACATTAGTGGGAAGTGAGGCATAGCAGACACTTTTCCCCACACTGCTGACAGTATCAACAATTCACTAAAATTTGTTTAATGCTTCTTTATTTACTACAATTCTTAATCCCTTTGACAGAATTTCTTCATATTTGCTGATGATTCATAATTCTTCCATGTGTGGTGGCCAGTGGTCTAAAGTGAAGACCATTACAGATCATTGCCATCTCGCCTCTTCATGAGTTCCCAGGCTCAGCTAACTGGGTATTCGAGAAAGCCTGCCAGTAGCTTCTAGTGGGTCGGTGGTTCTTCCCAGGATTTTCCAGGGTTCTTTCTCTACCATTTATACTGGCCGCTATGTATAGCCTATCTTGTGCTGAAAAATGGCATTAAAACCTAAAACAACAACAATAACAACAACAACAATCATTCATGTGTGACGTACATGCTTGCTCCTTTGACTTTGTGATTAAGGTCATAGGAAAAATGTGCATTAAGCTTTTCAGGTGGTCAGGTGGTCAAGCTTTTGTCTTTATTGATCACTGCCATTCAACTCAGTCCCCATAGATTTGGAGTATTGGGCTTGGCTGGTGTGGTAGTGAGAAAGCTGCTTCTTGGGTTATTAGTTCTTACAAAGGGATTCCTGGGTTCATCCTCCACAATTTATACTAGCTACTATGTATAGATTATCTTAGCTGAGAAATGGCTTTAAAACCTCACCCACAACAACAGCAACATTGAGGTTTTTGAGTTTAACACCATTTTACTGCACATAATATGCTACATTGGGTGGAGGAAGAACAGCTAACCTATGGGAAACTGCCAAGCTTTCTCCTATACCAATGTTAGCTGAAACTTAAACCAGCATGAACAGAGGAGAGATGTCATTGAAGGCAAGTACCTTAAACTTTGCAGCCACACAAGGCAGATTTTTAATACATGTTAAATAAAGATGATATTCACAGCCTGTCTTTTATAGAAGAGTAGTGAAGGTTAGGTCAAGTCATTCTGTGCCTGAAGGGACAGAGACATCATTATATACTTATACAAATCCTGTCTTTTAGTCATGTCCTTGTTGTGAGAAGTCACCTAGGGAATGCTATATATGTTATATGTGGTGGTATTTAAGGCCATTTAATGTTACACAGTTGTTTGCCCTGGTAGATATGGAATGACCACAGGCCTTGATAATACTGATAGGTAGGCATGGGTATTGGCATTATATGAACTTTACAATGATTAAAGTTCTCCTGCCATGAATAATTTACAAAATTTAATTTGAAAAACTTGAGAGGTTTAAAAAAATTTTTAGTCAAAAAGGTATATCAAAAAGTTCATCCAGTGTCACTCTTGGCTTTGATATTTTCATGATGAGTTAATACTAATTGACCAATATGTATCCTTTGTGCTGTAGTACGACTCTTGAGATTAAGTACTTAATTTACTCTTGCTACATGTATGTGATAGGGTTAAAACAAAGGTCACAGGACAATATGAGATATTTTTATTGAAATTTGTTTGATACTGAGTCCTTCATTCAGAATTATATTCTTGATATTATTGTTCTTAATCATGGTGATGTGAGATGTGGTCATGGCATAGTGGGCAGTGTGCTGAATGTGGGCTCAAAAACCATTTGTATGCCTGGGTAGTGACCATGGTCTGTCCTGATTTATCATTTTCTTCACAGATTTTATTAGACTGTGACATAGTTTCAGGTTACCAGAGCAAAAAATGGTTTCATTATCACTAACCTTCACTTGAACCCAGACAGTAGTCCTCAAGGGCCATCATTTCACTCATAGCATCCTTCATGTACATTTTTTGATACCAGTTATTCTTTTACCTGCATGTTAGAATAAAGCCAGAGGCCATATCTGTGTTGACATTTTGTTTTCAAGTTTTATTACTCAGTTATCCATGGTGGGCATTATAACTGGTGGAGGAAGAATCCAGGAAAAGCCAGTGAAGAATCACTGACCCAATGTAATCTAGAAGCTTTCTCACATATCCATTTTGGCCAAGCCCAGGACTCCAAACTAGCTGGACATAGGTGATACCTCTTTGATCTGTAAAAGTGAGCAACTTGGACCACTTGGCCCAGTTATCTTGCAGGTATTTAATAGGATGTGCCTGTTGCTATGTTTGTAAACAGTTTGATTTCTAGAGCATAGCCTGCCCATTGTTTATGATGAAAGGGGGGGGGTACGTCCTTGCATGGTGGCCATGTGAGATTGTACCATGCAAAACCATTAATTGTTAATGTTGTACAGAATTACTGACTATTATCAGAACTGAATAAAAGAGTAGAACACTTCATCTTCACATTTAGCAGCATAAACAAAACCATATGTTATAAAGCAGTTAATGAAAAGACTCCAGCTTCTTGCCATATGTTTGAATTTTTGCAAGCTTTTTTATATACATCCTCACTTTCAGGATAATAAATATCAAGCAAACATTTGGGTTTGTTTTGATTTGCGGTGTTCTTTCCAATAACCATGGTGAATGCTTGCTTCAAGAGTCTTCTTTTACTGTAGTTAGCCAAGACCCATTTAGGTCAAAACATGGATCAGGTTCATATTACCTAAGTAGAATATAGCATCATTCTTCTGATTACAAAAAGAAAAGTTTTGAAAGGCTCTCCTCCTTGGAGTTGGCTGATCTGGATGTTATTTCCTGTCTTTTGCATAGCACTGACCCCAAAATGACAGACATGAAGCTTTACCTTTGGATAAACTTGTGCCAGTTAAAACAAATGCAGAATCAATTGTCTGACAGCTATTTGAGCTGGAAATTTCCCCAAAAGATTAAAAATGAATCATAGCCTTGCCATTTCTTTGCATTGTAATGTGGAGGTGAAGTTCACATTGGGTTGAAAAACTTTTGACTTCCCATGTTCGACAGCATCATCTATTCATCTCCACTGTGACCAGAGTTTGGAAGATGCAAATTAAACTGGAACCTATCTCCTAAAGCTAAGACTTACCCAGAAGTTAAATTAAATTTGCTATTTAATATTATTTTCGTCCTTTTTACAGTGCTAGCCATTATATTGCTATACATTGTGCAATACACTGTCCTGTATTGCAGTAGGTGATGTCAAGCCCAACTTTTTAATGCATGCTGACTCAACTTACAGGAAGCATTCTGGTTTTATTAAATCTATATATGTTTTCACATTTGCTTCATCATATTTATCATTATTGAATTCTTCTTATTATGTTTATCCTGAGTTTTGCCATTTCTTGATGTACTCTTTTTTTCATGTTTTCAGTTTCATGCATTCATTAGTACAGTCAACTTAAGCTACACTGACCAGCTTGGTTGCAAGCTATTTTCTTGTAACAATTTAGACGTTTTTTTTTTTGCTGGCAAGATGTCACTTTCTTATTAGGCTGTAAACATTATTAAGAGAGATAGTCAAAGAGAAAAAACTAAATGATAGGATACCATGCTTGTCACATCATTAATTTTCCGTCTGACAAAGAAAGATTAATGATGGTTTTCCATAAAATCAAAATAAGTAAAAAGTATAATGCACACTTGGCTGAAACAGAGTCAAATGTGATCAGAAATAGCATCATTTAAACCAGGGTAACAACTGTCTTGTAGAGTTCATGTCTTCAAATTGTCATTTTAAATGTTTGTTGCTGAATGATGGTGTTTTACCCACAATTTTCCATTATCTCATATTTATTGGTGTGTACATTCGTTCCCATTTGATATTAAATTTTGTATTGTAACAAATGCTTTTGTAACAAAAGTTGACTGTATTGTTATTGCCATATTCTTTGTTTTACTTTACCATTTTCATTCTCATTTTCATCTTATTTTTATCAGCATTTTTTGATAATTATCATCACTTGGAATCATAATCATTGTATCCACATCTTTTCTCCATACAGCCCCTGTGAGTGTGTCATTCCTACACGTGAAAGCATCCATATATGGTAGGCATGAAACTAATTGGTAGTCCTTAGAAATATTCACTACTACTACTACTACTACTACTACTACTACTACTTTTGTATTGCTGTAATTTTCATACACTTTCTATTAATTGTTTTTAGCTTTACTAGTCAAACACCAGAAGAGCTCGTGGCACAATCTATTGTCTACCATCCATCCATTCATCCATTAAAACTTATTTTTTTTATAACTTTTCCTTATAAACTAAACACACACACACACACACACACACACACACACACACACACACACACACACACACACACACACACTCATCCTATGGTCTGGTTGTTCCTAAATGAAAATGGTGCTACTTAAACATCCAGAAAATTGCTACTCCTTCTGGATGGTTCATATATCAACATGGGGCTTTCACTTTTAAAAAAAAATCATCCTATGAGGTCTAGCTGGTTCTAAATGAAAATGCAATCGCTCTGACACCCATTATGAAAATCTTGTTAGTCCTCCTGAATGGATGGTCATATCATCAATGGGTTTTCACTCACACACTGCTTATGATGTATATAGTTGGTCTTGATTGAAAATGGTACCGATCTGACTATGGCCACTGTGGCAGCCATCTTGAAAATGTTGATATAGCTGTATGTCCTGAATGTATGTGATATCAACATGGGATTTCCCATATCTTGTGAAGTCTACTTGTTCCCAAATGAAAATGGTACCAGTCTTATATCCAATATGGCCACCATAGCAGCCTACTTAAAATTGTTTTCAGGTATCTATTTCAAAAGGAAGTCATATTGACATGGGGTTTTCACAGAAAGAATTATGATGATGTTCATTTGGTCTTTGAAAATAAAATGTGCACATCTGATGCCCATTATGGCCACCACAGGAAATCATCTTGAAAACAATTTTATTGCTATTACTCCTGAATGGAAAGTTTGATCATGAAACTTATCTCTATTCCTCTTCAAATGGATGTCTGTCTATATCAATGTGTGTTTTTCATTAATGCCTAGTTGGTCCTAGATGAAAATGGTTCCAGGCATGCATCTAATATTTCAGCCATGATGATCATTAAAATGATATTTGTGACTACTCCCCCCTGAATGAATGATCATTCTGATATGGGTTTTCTCCAGAAGATTACTACTACTTTGCCCAACATGAAAATGGTGCCAAGCTGACATCCTTTATGTTAAATAGCAGCTAATTTAAACATCTTGTTACAACTGAAGAATATGAGAGATGGTTTCAGCTCTCAAATGGGTTTCTTTAACCAATAAGTCAAATAATTTTTTTTATAAATTTATGGTTAAAGTTAAAAGGGTATGAAAATTTACAGACAATACATCAACTATTTTTATTTACCCTTGTATATATCTTTGCATGGAAAAAAATTGTTTTGATGTACGAATTACATTGTTATGTTCAGTCAGAATAAATATTTGGCTTGATCTGCATGTTGGTCCAGGTTGGGGAGACCAATCTTCATATATATATTTTTTCATTGCCTTTCTTTGAACATATCTGTACTGTGTATGCATGAATATTTTTGCTCATCTTTTCTCAGACATTGTTGCATAACTCCACTGTATTTGGAAGAAACTATTGATTTGTCTACATCACCAGTCTGTGTTATAGGCTGTAATTGTAGATCATTCATAATAATTTTTGGGCCAAGTTCACAGTATTGTTTTTGCTAAGCTTTTGAGTTTTTTTTAATGGTTTTCATATCTTAGCAAGTTGCATTTTTTAGTCTTCTTATTTACTGATATTTTAGCAGCAGTTAATTAAATCTCCCACCAGTATAATTGACAATTATTTCATTTTTTTCAGATATCATTAAATTTTAAATTATTGATAACTGCTTTAGGTTTTTGATATCTTAAGTCTGTGTACATAGAATTGTGGACATTTATGAGTACTGTTGTTAAAATATTGAATTTACTTTTTTTTTTTCTGATACAAAATGAAACCAGATCTGCACAAACATTTGGTTGGCATATCAAAGTGTTTACAGTGCTCTCTGCAACACTGAAACTATTTATGGGATCCATATATGTTTGTCATGGCATAGTCAGGATCTCCTTAGATGGGGGTGGGGGGTTACATGATGCGCAGAAACAAAGCAAGAATAATGGGATCAATGGCTGTACTGATGTTATTATGAGTACTGTTATACTGAAATGTGGGTATAGCTTTATTTTGAGTGAGAAGTATAAAGCCAATCTACCAGTGCAAATTTGGAGATACCAATGTTCGATTGATTTTGTTGCCACTTGATTCATCAATGATTGGTCTACAGTCCAGAAAAGTTTGGAGTTAACAGAGTCATGCTTGGATTTGCAGTTATCTTAAATATGTTACTATATGAATCAACAAATCAGCAAACAACACAGGACTTGTCAAGCAAGTAAATTTTGATTACAGTAATTATGTGGAATAAATGCTGCTTGAATTACCTGGAGTTGAAGAAGGACAGGAATGTGTATTAGAACTAGTCACCTGATCTGTAATATACCATGCTTGTACATGTATGATTTATCCAAAGAACAGATGTGTAACATGCTCAAATGCATTTTTGTGATTTACATTGCTGGCCAACTGAAAGTGCTTTTAAAGGTTGGTTTACAGATTGATAGAAGACACTCATTAAAAATTCAGTGGGAGATCAAAGTTGACTTGTGGTTTACATCATGTGTTAAGATGGTCATGTTTTCTGTCAGGTGTATGACAAAGTCTCATTACTACACAATGAAATTATCAGAGAACATGACTGGCAAATCTCTGTGTGTGTTGAGACCTTTATATGTATGTATGTACATGTACATATTATGTATTAAAGATCATGAAATCTGTGTATTTGCTAGACATTACCAGTAGATCAAAGATTAGAAAAACAAATATTGTTGTTGCATAAATATCTGTGGTATGGTTTTCTGAAAGATAATAATTATCTTTATAAAACAAGTATTCAGACATGAAACCAGTTAATCATGGAAGGATAATACATACAGTAAACCAGCAGCAAATCCTGAACTAAAAATGACACATTTTCCAGAGCATTTAATAAATAAGTATATAAAATGTTTTCTGCTTTGTCACAACTTGTTAAATGTTCTTTGAATGTTTTGGTATTGGATTTCGCAGCCATATTGGTGGTTTTTTAATTTTGGGCAAAAAATGTCTGGCATGAACCATATGAATCTCTAAATCTCATGGATGGATGGGTGTATCCAAACCTCACAACATTTGGAATCTGTAAAATGACAAATACATTGGTTTTTAACAATGTGGATTGCTTTCCTCAAGCTATTATTGAAGTCCTACATGATTGACCAGCTAGCTGCAACCACAGCATGCATTATCTACTATAGAGTCATGGAATGTGGCCAAACCATTTGTGTCTGTTCTTTTTGATCAGCATTTTGGACTTGTAAGACAAAGAGCAGGTTGATGTCCTGCCCAGGTCGACCAAGTTGGCTGCTGTGTGTCTGAAGGGCTTTACTCCCATTGCATTAGTACTGTATAGACTTGGCAATGTTTTAATGAGCAGTTCATACTATTTAGCCAGCAAAAATATTTATGTATAGATAAGTAAAGGTATAGTGTATAAATTAATTTTATCCAGTTTGTCAAAATTGTTGAGTATATCTGAACATTAGATGACTAAATAAAATTTATACATGAAAAATTGTGGTTACCATGGTTAATTTATCTTTTCTTTATCAATTTGAAATAGTTGTTTTTTTTAAAATAGTGATATTTCATCTTTTCCATTTTAAGCTTTCTATCCAGTCATCTGATTTCATACCTGAAAATTAGTGCTTGATGGAGAATTGATTAAATAGTTACATTCTGGATAAAGTGAAATAATATTTTGTTTTCCAATCAGTGTGCTGATTGAACAGGTACATGTATATATGGCTATGATATCAGAAGTGATGATTCATGCAATAATTACTTTTCATGCTTTCCCTTGCTATGACTAAACTTAGCTGCAGTAAACTGAAACAGCAGCTTGTGTGTTGATATTCATTTCCTCTTCACTGGTGTACCTAGTGTATTGAAAGAGTATGGTCAAGTGCATAGGTAGTTTGCTGGTGTATTAGGACATGTAATTTACTTGTATATCATCATTTATCTATGTAATGTGGGGAAGCTAGATTACAGCTTGTGTGTGTGTGTGTGTATATATATATATATATATATATATATATATATATATATATATATATATATATATATAATTTGTTTACATATATTAAAGGGATCTTCTTGATTTATATTTTACAGTAAATTTCCATATTAATTTCTAAAAATAGTATCTGCTTTTCCAAGTATATCATGACTAAATTTGGCTCTTTACATGTGTTGTGAATTGAGATTCTAATATTTGGAGAAAGATTTTATTCTGCACTCGAAGGTATTATACTTCACAAAGGTACAAAAATTCAGTATAAATTATTTTGAGGCAGAATAGTGGTCATTAAGATCTGCTCCCTGTTGATTGTTAATTGATAATGCTTAAAATTTAACCCAAGGAACTGTATTTTTTATATATCTTGGAATCTTCGTTGTGATCTACTTGAAATATATTCATTACTTTGGACTTAAATTTTACTTGAATTTCAAAATTTATGTATTTTCTGTTCTTAGCTATGTGATCAGTGTGAATCCTATGGTTTTAATAATAAGTAGCCTAAATTTAAGTCTGTGTTGGGAATCTATATACAATTAAAACTGCTGTGTATGAAGGCCCCATGTACATGTAGGTGACAAAGCAATTGATGTCAACTTGCACCTGAAGTCCACCTGTTCTCTTCTAGATGGCATCATTGGAGATGCTCACATTAATAGCTGTTTTAACAAGTCATGTGTCATTTGAACACTTTGCCTGTAGGAGATTGAATGCAAATGATCATGACTAATATTTCCCAGGAGTAAAGCTATCTTGACATGTGTTTATCCAGAGAGAGTTAAACAAAGATTCTCACAAAGAAATCAAATGTTGGACTGGCTCATTGTGGTGTAAACTATTTATGTTCTGTCTTAGTGAGATGTAAACTTTTTGTACTAAGACTGTTGGGATAGGAGGCAAGCAGTACAATTATGAAGGAAGTGGTAATTTTCAGTATCATGGGAAAATTCATATTCCGAATAAGGAGTGGGTGATTGCAGACTCAGTTTGGACTACACATTGGAAAGCCATGTGTATGCTGTTTGACAATACTATCTGGTAAGTGTGAAAGTTTTTTTATTATTCATATCTTCAAAAAGTAGGTTTGCTAAGAATTGAGAGGGAAAATATTTTTAGAATATGGTAGTTCATTATGAAAGAGTTAAGTATTCAAGGTGGTAGTCAAGATGCTGCTTCTTGTTAAAATGCCCAAAGTTATTAAATGCTTGCAAAAGGGGGAAAATAAAATAAATGGAAGGAATTGCTCTACCTATCACAAACTGTATATTTATATCTATTCTATGAATAGTTAGAGGCAATCTTTGTGTAAATATTGCCCACTGGTAAAGATGTTTGTCTCAAAGTGGACATGATCATGATGGATCCATCTTGTTTACATGTACATTGTCTGCAGGGGAAAGCACCCACTGTATTTGTGTACAATTGGAGAGTTATAATGGGGAAATAATAAGAGATTAATAATAATAATAATAATAATAATAATAATAATAATAATAATAATAATAATAATAATAAAAATTATTATTATTGCTACAGTGTGACTCCGCTGTAATAAGGTAGTTGGGAGCCATATAACCTGACTGTGTTATAGATCAAACCGTGTTATAAGCAACCTCATCAGTTAGCCAACCACATCAGTTAGCCGAAGAAAATGATGTATGTACCAAACAAATTTGGGGGAGTAATAAATGCAGGTGCAAAATTGGCACAGCTATCATCTTAAAGCAATGCATATTAAATGAGAAATACATTAGAAGTGAAAACAGAGAAAGAATGTACAATATTTTACTCATTCAGAGAATCACACAATGGTATAAATACAGGTATACTGTTATATATATATATATATATATATATATATATATATATATATATATATATATATATATATATATATATATATATATATATATGTATCAGTGAATAAAGTAACAACACTGAGTACTCACCTGCGAATCATGTCACAATACAAATAATTATATTGAAAATATGCACACACACATTTAAAATATTCTATAATTTTGTCACAGGTCAAATAGGTCTGAATTCAGTGGGAAAAAATAGCACAATCATGTAATGAATGATGAAGCACATTTACCTTTCAGTATGTCCCAATTAAGTAAAAGTTAGCATAGCATAAACTTTTTCATGTCAAAAGGAAACTTTCATTCCACAGTAAAAGTGTTCCAGTCACGTTGGAAGATGAAACAATCCATCAGACTCCATTGCTTTTATTTAAGTTTGATACTGATGTCCTTTGAAGAAAGGTTCTTTGTTTTTGTTGAAGTTTGTAGTTGGCTTTTTTTAATGAAGGGTATTGAAGTCACCACTAAAAGACAACTTTGGGAACCAAACAAATGCCCATTTCTTATTGTGGTGGCATCATCAAAAAATTGTATTGCATGGTTGAGACTGTTGTTGTTTTCCCATTTGCTTAGTAAATTTTCATAACAGTCAGTGCTTCAAAGGTAATGTCTTTGAAATTTCAGCAACTGTTTTATCTGGGTGCATGTATTTTTTTCAAATGAATTGACCATCAGTTGTAGTTACAATTCCTCCCTGCCTATTGAATAGGCAAGTAAGAGCTTGGTTTTTTTTTTTTTTTTACATTTGTGATAGTGGAGTGATGCTGCCTTCCATACATACATCAGATGTTTAAAGAATTAGTTGACAATAGAGACACAGGTGTTCTGTTTGGAAGGCGGAGATTATTACAGAAAATGTGAATGTTCTGAAGGATTTAATTCTGAGTGGAAAGAAGAAGAATTTTTCTTAACCATCTACATACAAAAAGATAGATTATGAGATAATGGCCTTGTCCAGTTGATCTCTGCTACCAAAAGTGTAAATTTGAAAACAAGAGGATATCTCAACACATACAATACTCATGCTAGATGTCAACATAAGTGATTATGATATAACGATGTACTGTTAGGATTGTTTGTCTATATGGACAAAGAATTTGTTTATGTAACACAGTAGATAAAGTTCATTACATTTTATTTCAACTTTAAGGCTTACTTTCACAGGACCTCTGAATTTGCCAGATGGTATATTTTGCTGACAGAAAGGAAAAACAATCCAATTGGTAAAGCCCAGCATGATTCCTGTATAAACTTTTCACATGTTATTTTCCTTGCTTTTAAGAAGAAAACACTATTTGTTTTCATGTATGAGAAAAATGCATATAAAATTTCAGGAGCCATGCCACAATTGTCTTGTATTATTCATACATGATCTCTTCCCAAAAATGATAAACTTTTTTTATTTTTTTTCTTACTTTTAAGAAAGATGTGATGTGATTATGATTTTTAATGTAGCTTTAACAATTTTTCAGTCATATTGCTATGATGTCTGCACTGTGCCAGTTTATAGTGATGTCTAGATGTCTAGCACTTTGGCATCATGTCACAGACATGTAGCTTGATGTCCCACCCAGTCACATTATCCTGACACCAGCCTAACACTAACCTCCTGATGTGGAGTGCCAAGTGAGGAAGCTGTTAGTACCATTTTTTTAAGTCTTAGGTATGACTTTACCAGGGATCGAACCCATGACCTTCCGCTTCCAAGGTGGATGCTGTAACCACTAGGCCACCAGAGTTTTTGCTTTTAAGAAAAATTTTTTATATTATTTTTATCGTACACACATAAAAAACTTTTAAGAAAGAAATTTTATGTGTGTACAAGAAGCATACATGTACATGAAATTTCAGGAGCCACACAATGACTGAGTTATATCAGAATTTATGCTATAATGGAGTGTGCTAAAGCAGGGTCACACTGTATATGTTGTGGATGGGTATATAATCATATGACTATATTCCATAGGTAATGTTGATTTGATGTTCTTTTGAGATGCACCATTGCATTATGTTGACTGATATGCAAACACATTATGCAATGGCAGTTTTATGACTGCCCTGGTGGCCTAGTGGTTAGATCGTCCAGTCCACTGTCCATCCACCTCAGTTTCGAAAGGTTGTGGGTTGTAACCCCAGCTGAGTCATACTAAAATCCGATAAAAATGGTACTAACAGCTGCCTCACAAAGTGCTCAGCATTAAAAGGTTAGTGTTATGACTGGTTGACCTGGTGTCAGGATAATGTATCAAGGTGGGATGCTACATAACTGTTGCACGATGCCCAGGTTGCTTGATATCAGTATAAATTGCCACACTGCAGACATTGTAGCAATATGAAGAAATTTTTTTACAGCTATTTCAAAAATTCAAATCACACACACAATGACAGGTTATTGTCTATGTTGTGTTGGACTTTGTAAAACAAGTATATATGATATTGTATTCTGATATAAAGGTGGAGGACAAGATCTAATTCAGCATGGAGGAACTCTTTGCTTCAGACAGACTGTAGTTATTTGTGTTTAAATGATTTAAAATAACAACATTGTTTTTAAAAAACGTGTAGATTTTAATGTTAAAATAATGAAAATGCACTAAAACACTGTTTTTAAAAATAAAACTTTGTATTATCATCAAAAACTGTTTGGATGCTAGCAACTAAAAGGAATATAAAGGGTCAAATTTATACAAAATATACAGGAATATGGCATATTTGCATTTCATACACTTTGAATGAGTTCTTTCCATTTTTCCTTTGCTGATGACTTGACTGCTAGCAAACTTTTTCAGCATAATCTTGTACTAACAGACATATGCACTCAGCAATGATCTATCTATAGTACCATCAGAAGAAATGTATGGCAGCAATTACAGACAGGCCAGATGTTTAATGTGATGCTTGCCCCTGATCTGTTAATGTCAGCATGTTATCTACAAGAGCTGATACACAATTGGCATGAAACTACCATACTTTGGAAGAAGATTAGATCTTCAGCATGTGTATTGGTAGTGGAGGATGGGGTAGACATCTATGGTGCATTGCCTGTAATTTAGCTGGAAATGAAGGTAAAAATAGTGCCATCATTAAACTCCTGCCACTTTTGAGATGGGGGGGGAATGGATGCAGGTGTATGTTAATTAATGGGTCATGTTATAGTAAAACCTGTCTTGTGAGACCACTACTATGAAAGACCACCTGTCTTGAGAGGCCATGTTCTTCTTGCACATATTTATTAGTTATATAGTGTTAATACCTCTCAGGAGAGACCACATGTCTTGAGAGACCATTATTTCTTGGCAGAAGGGGTGGTCTTTCAGAGCTGATTATACTGTATTATATATTTGTGAAATCACAAAAGTGGTTTTCCAAAGCAGAGATGACCTTTTGTGTGCAAGTCTGGTATTCTCTGAATTGGCAAATTGGGCAGCATGCTAAAACATACATTTACTTTAGGAGCAGTAAGTAGTCTGCTGGAAAGACATTGCATACTCAATCTGCCCCATGTGTCCTGGGGAAGCCCGCTAACACTCCCAATAAATAGGCCTTTGTACTAGTGTTCAGTATGCTGATGTGTCCATAAATGCTCCAGATTCAAATAGTCATGTATTAGCAGTTAGATAGGAGATAAAGTAAATGTTATAAGGCTGTTAGATATTCATAACTAACAGTCCATATATTATATGGGGAAACATGTTCCTTAAAACTATCAATCTCTGGCATAAAGTTCAATACATGTACTCTGAATTTCAAAAAGATGAAAGGATGGAAGAAATGGACTTAATTTTGGTAATCAGTGGGTCAGTCTTTTCAACTGCTTTGTGTTCACTTTGCTATTTTATTTTTCACCCTGCTGTATTAAGTACTAAATAATAATTAATCTAGCTGCTTTACTGAAATCATTGTTGTGGTTTTGATTATCTCCAGTATTCTGTTTGGTCATATATTAACTCTTATTGGTTCAAGTATTTCATGATTAATGCTTGAGGACAGAAGCTGTATTGAGGACAGAAGCTGTATTGAGGACAGAAGCTGTATTGAGGACAGAAGCTGTATTGTTGCCAACTTGCTATGCCTTTGTTGGTTATTACATTTCAGTGAAGGTGAAGTAGTAATCACTTACCTTGGCCATTGCTACCATCTTATGTCTGTGTGGGAGCAAGTCTCAGGCAAGACAATGTGGTTATGTGAGAAAGCTTGCCATCAGTTTTCTGTGGGTTAATGATGCATAATGGTGATTTCTAGAGTTCTTCTTCCACCAGTTATACTGGCTGCCATGTAGGGCCTATCATGTGTTGAAATGTGGCATAAACCCTCCCCCAGCAACAATACCATTCCAGTGGAAATGAAGTTACATTATTGCCTTATGTAGTTCAATAAAACATTGCCTGCACAAATAACTGACACTTCTACAAGTGATTATAAATTAGCATTAACAATGATACATAAACATTTTTGAGATGTTAAATTGTTATCTTTTGACAGTAACAGCAGCAAATTGCAAGAATTACATATTTTAAAACATTTCTTTGACAAATTAGTAAATGTATGGTAATTTTTTTATATTTGATGGATTATTGATTAGACAAGAACATGTATTAATATAATCAAACTATTTTAAAGGTCACCTCTCTTAAGCAGAAACCTTTTTTCAGGTACCAAATTTCAGAGTTTAAACAAGTGTCCTACATTGCTGTGGCCGCCAGACAAAAATTAACTTTAGTCAAATCTATTTTCTCCAGTTAGTTAGAAAATTCAATATTTTTGTTTTTGTTTTTGAGGCTATTAATTTTTTTTATAATCACCACAAGGTGGAGCACATTATGTTATGATGTTCATCAATTACCAATTTAATTTCTGCACAATAATTTGGGCTGTACATGCACCAACAGATACAAGAAACTTTATGGATGGCATGCATGCACTTGGGAATAAGTGGTTAGGGTCAAAAGGGTTTCAAGTTCACAGGTCAGGGTCATTGACTGAAACAGAGGCAAACAGTTTCAACACAAGAATATTAGTTCTGCTTGCCTTGCATAGACCAAACTTTGTGACTATCTTGTGCTTGGAATAAGGAAAAAGTCTGTCAATTTAGGAGTCAACATGTCATTGGTCAAGGTCAGTAATGGAAAAACATAAATGGTCTCTGCACTAAAACTTCAGTTGTCAACTATGTACCTTCACCATAATTACTGAATGGCTTACACATGTTGGCAAGTAGGAGAAATCTGTTTACTTTAGACTCAAAATAGCAAAGATCAAGATCACTAAATGTTGTTTTTTTTTTTTTTTTTTTGCATAGTGACCGGTCTTTTGACCCAAGTTTGTGGAGTTTCTGCACATAAATTATAGAAGAGTTATTTATCAAAGGTCAGTCATTGTGGCTCAAAATATAATCGCTTTTGCGGAGTAACTTTTATTCTACTTATTTTCTTGACCTATCTTTGTGGATGGCTTGCACAAAGAAATAATTCTTTTATTCTGATATTTGAGTGTTGGCATTTGTTGTCCTGGCAAGGTGAATTTTGAAAATAATGGTTTCTCTTCATTATGTTAACTTTAATATCACCTGCTTTGAGGTTTAGATCATGAAACCACATTGTCACTATGGTAATCTCTCAAGTTGATGATGCCATGCTAGTTTCTATTATAGAGGACTACTAAACGTGGGGGGGCAAACTAATAATACTGTATGCTGTCAAGCTGTATGCAATCATATTTTTTCATCTAAAAAATTGTTGCTGTTGACCAACAGAAAATTTGAAGAAATAAATAAATTCATAGTAAAATCAGAAATGCCTTCTTTATGTCTTCTTATTCAAAGATAAAGTAGGTCTCTAGAGCCTGTTTTCACTTAAATGGAAATGTGAAGGCACAGACCTAAATTTTGATAGGGTTGTTCAGCATTGTATAAGAATACTTTAATATCACTGCTATACGAGTCTTGATAAGGTTAAACAAATAGACCAGTACTTTTTAGTTTTCGTTTTCCAGGGAATGCTCTCAGTGCATGAATAAAAGAAACAGCATAAAAAAACTTCATTTTAGGTACAGTATGAAGCAAAAGTCTGATTTCTGTTGTTTTTGTATGCAAGTTTTGTAATAGTATCTTGAGATTGCATAAATTATTTTAAACTTCCAAACACTATATAAAAACCATAAAACTAAATGGGAACCACTCCGGTTGCCTAGTGGTTAGAGTGTCTGCCTCAGAAACCGGAGATCGTGGGTTCGATCCCTAGTCGAGTTATACCAAAGACAAAAGACTGGGTGGGACATCATACTACATGTCTGTGGCATGATGCCCCAGTGCTAGATATCACACTGCCGACATTGTAGCATATGACTAAAAAACTTGTTAAAGTTGTGTAAAAAAATCATAATCATGTCACATATAACTCAATGGTAAATCTGACAATGTTTGAATGATTTGTAACTTTTGATAAAATCTTACACTATGAATACTTCTGAGATAGTTATTGTCCTAAGTTCATGTGCTGTCAGTAGCTTAGCCTTGGTGTGTGATAAATAACATAGAGTAAGTATATAAGACACACCAAATGGTCCTCTATGCTGTTAGCTTCCACTGGTAAATTTTCCAGATGAATTAGGCCACAGTTCATTTGACATCTCAGAATTTCCTTTGGTAGCAGAGATTTGTTTTCTTCCATATATTATTCAGCAGGCATCACAAATTAAAATATATTGATAAAATCTTTAACTTTCAGCTCATAGATCATAAGGCTCAACAAATTTCAAGCAGATAATCCAGGGACAATAGATATAATGCACATAAAAAGAAAAGAAAACATTCACAGACATGCATGCACATAGCACAGTCTCTAGACACAGACACAAATGTACAGTGTCTAGATTTTTATAGACTTTGTAATATTACCATATAAGGATTGCACAAGTTACATTCTTCATGTTTGAGCCCTTATTTTAAAGAAATTGGTCCTCTTTCTTTTATTTAACTTAGCTGTATATTTTTAAATGTTCTTGTGCATTTCAGCTATTGCTTAAAAGCCTAAATGGAATGATTCCGCATATTGACCTTGGTCTATTGGTTTATATCATCATAATCTCAGACAAGTTTGGTAATGAGTGTGATTCATACATTTTATGGAGATGATCTTTCTTCATATTAGCTGACATTGTTAGGAGTCTGGAAAATATCTTTCTGAATATATATGCTTATATCATCATGCTCTTTGATGAGTTCAGTAATTAGCAAGATTCCTTGGAGTTGATTAGATGAACTCTGATTAGCTGAGCTTGTTACCTCTCTAAAGGGTGTGCTTCTCATAAAATTTTGATAAAACATGTAATATTTACATATGTCATTAAGATCACAGACAAATTCATAAGATCACAGACAAATTCATAAGATCACAGACAAATTCATAAGATCACAGACAAATTCATCTATTACAATGAATACAGTCATATTAATGAGGTGATCTTCCTTTGCAATGATGCTTCCTGATAAGGTCACTAGCAGACATTATTCTATCCATTTACCTGGACATTGGGCAACCTAGCAGTTTCTATTAAGTGACCACCAAAATTGACCATTTTGAACAAGGAACACTGAAGCAGAATCAACTAATAAATTACAAATATAGAATGATAACATAAAGCCTGATTTGTGTTGTTTATGTAAGTTTTGTAATAGTATCTTGAGATTCAGTAAATCGATTTAAACTTACAAACACCATATAAATACCATATAACTAACTGTAAATATGACATCATGCCACAAATCTGGTTGCTGATGACATCTTTTGGGAACTGTCTATTGGATGAGGTTGTTCTCAGTTTGGAAGCCATATTTGTGTTGAAACATAATTTAACATTTTTAAATGTGTGCATATAATGATAAATATAGCATGTACTAAGAAATTCTGCCACACCATTCCACATTAAAAATTGAATGGGAATCTTGGGGCCCCCCATTGGGCTGGGTGTAATTGTTCTGAAAATATTAACAGATGTCAGTTTAGTCTAATAGTAATTTCATTTAAATGCAAATCATGTGGGTTGCATCATGCCATCATGGGTCTCTTGCTAATAAAGGGTCTCGTATGTGATCTCGAAAAAATTCTACCTAAATTTGTGGTGGTTTAAGGCCTTTTGTCTAATCTTGAAATTAAATTTTGATGATATTCTCTACATTTTTCTATGGATATATTTAAAGCTTAAAAATCCTGCATCCATTTTTTCACTCTCTACTTCTGATGAAAATATTTGATATTGTGTAAGTATCACGAACAAGGCAATGTAAATTAATGCGAGGAGAGATCGTGAGAATTTTAGTGTAAAAGGGCCTTTCCTTGCAGGTTGTAGCAGCAGCAAGCTGCACAAGCTTTATGTCTACCGGGTTCATATATCCAATATTCGATTATTGGACTATACTGGATTATTAATGACTGTCTATGTACATATCCTGTTTACTTTGTAATCTACACAAGTGTGAAATTTATGCATCAAATTAAATATAGCTGCCGGGAAGACCGGCGCAGGTCGAATGCATCTTGTAAGTAAAAGCATCAATTTCATACTACTGCCGAGGAATTTATTCCCGTTTGTGAATAACGACTAGATAGGCGATGTGTATCGCGTCTGGCGTGTACAACAACTAGCTTTTTCTGACTCTTATTTCTTATAATAAAACAACACGATCTGCTCTCTGGAAAGTTGGTCATGCCATCTTGTGTTTGGGACAGTACACGTTGGACATCGATATCGGCAGAGCATGATGTGGTCTGCTTGTCGAGACTTTTTATGTTGTATTGCTTTGTATGCTTTATATGTCCGTGGGGCAATGACCTGCTCGCTGTCTTCTCGCATAATCATATCAATGGTCCTATCAAGCTTGTCGAGTGATTCGATTGTAAGAGAACACCACAAATGTTTAAAATGTACACCCTCACCCACCCCCAACAAACTCGATTCTTTTTTCCTTCGTAATACACCGGAGCAGTGGTTCCCAAGCCCCGGGTTGATAGAATATAATGGAGAGTCGATGCGAGTCGGTCGCCTTAATTTGGTTTAAATTTATGTATTTATTTATTTATGTATTTTAGGATGGCAGACCTTGTCAAAATGTGTAAACAGGGTCGTTCCTCGCATAATTATATTTAAATGGTCGCTGCCTAAAAATGTTGGAAACTCGTGGAGCATGCTTAACTGATCAAATCCGTCTGTAGACTTGGTGTTGCCTTTAAAAAAATATAAACTAGCTAACCCGTAAATGTAATATTATCAAGTGCCTGACTCGCAATTAAAACTGACATTTATTTTCCTGCAACGATCGACATCTGTAAACGTAGTAATTACAGTACAAAGTTACATCTACAGATGGTCTGTCGTAGCTTGTATACCAGGTTTCACATTTAAAGCCCATGCAGATGAAACTGATTGGAATTTTTATGTTTTCCTTACTTATTTTTAAGTCATATTCCATTTAGGACAAAGCATTTAATTTTTGGGGGTAAAAGGTTTCTTTAGTACATTTGTATTTTTTCTTCTTGTACAATAAGATTTTTTTTCCCCCACTAATACGATGACTCTAACGTATTCTTTACTCTGTAACTCCAAGCAAACACATTTTTATGAATGTAATTTGAGAGCGGATATTTTTATTTCTAACACCAACCCTCATTTAATAGTTGGTCCCTTATGTCATAGTAAGACAGGTACGAGCCAATGATTCGTGCGATGTTAATAGTCCAAAAGTAAATGCCACTGTTTTTAGGAGAACACTGACATGATTTCTAATTGAAAAATCTGAGATGTAAGCAGATGTGAAATTTTCGAGTTTCTCTATGCATTCAGTACAGATTTATACTGGTTTTCCCATTAAGACTGTATTGCCCCTTTTCCCTTTGGAACCAACGGGTCATTTTCCCTTTGGAACATAGCTTAAAATGCTAGTCTTTTTTATCACTAGATAATTTCTAGAGGGATCTCGATTTGGGTTAAATAGGATTATTATTGTTCAGGCGAGGTATATATACGCGGGTTTCTTCTCAGTCCATTTCTCAGGTTTTGTTAGACCCCCCAAACTTGAATGTTAACAAGTCCTTTAGCCTCGGGCTTGACATGAAAGTGATAGGAAGAGATACACGTGTTAAATAAAAACAACAAAGGGTGGTTTATTTAAAGAGTAATGTCACAAGTTCAGGACTAGTAATGGCCACTGATAGCAACAAGCTTACGGTTATGTTAGCATCTTATCAATTGCTGATACCTTAATCGTGATCACTGGCCCGAAAGGTTAAGCGATCTTTTTTTTTTTCCATTCTACTTGCTGCTTTTGAGAGATAAAAGCATACCGTGATTATGTGACCGTAACAATCATAGTTGACAACAGGAGCGAATGGTGTAGACTAAACTATTTTATCAGAGTGACCTGATGACTGTCGCCGACGATTCAGAAATTACCATATTTGTAGGGAGAGTTAGAGCTATTGTAACGCTTGTTTTTTTTCACTGCCGGTAATTTCATTAAGGAGAAGCCACCGTTGTATAGGTGTCAGGTGTGCGGGCAAGATCACGGGTCATCCCCGATTGCTTAAAAACAAGAACCCGCAATTAAACAGAATAGGGGAACTACGGAACAATGTGTCAAATATGAAGCTTGTTAGTGGCAGATAACCCGGGAAGAGTCACGTACGAACTAGATTTGGAGTATGAAGGGGCAAAATACAAATTAATTCAAAACTTGTTTTGCATTCAGTATGGCACAGTGATAATAACATGCGTGATATATATATATAGTACCTGTACGGATATAATATGCACAAAATATAGTACCTGTACGGATATAACATGCACAAAATATAGCAACAATACGGATAATTTGGACCTTCATAAACGTGTGCTGACCAGCCATTAACAACGTGGATATAAACATTGGATATAAACTTGAAAATATGCTGTGAGTAATAATTAATTTCAGATTTTCTAATTAAAATATTCTTTAAACTTAAAATAATTGTATTGTGTACTTAATAATGAAATGTTCCCGATAAGAACAAGTGACATGATAAAAGTATCCGAGTTGCATCATTTATACTACAAATAGCAAATAATAATTTGATGTAATATTTTAAACTCATGTGATATATCAGTATTTGGAAACACTGCCTAAAGTATGGTTACATGTAGTTCTGTGGATTTTACAAGCCATCGCTTGACAGTAGTACAGGATACGATGATTGCAGGGATATACACTCACAGTCATCCCATGGTTACCACATCGTTCTGAAAATATCTACACATACCAGTTTAGACTAATTGTAATTTCATTTAAATGCAAGTCATGTGGGTTGCATCATGCTATCATGGGTCTCTTGCTGATAAGGGCCTCGTGTGTGATCTCGTAGAGAATTCTACCTGAATTTGTGGTGGTTTAAGGCCTTTTGCCTAATCTTGGAATTAAATTTTGACGATATTCTCTACATTTTTCTAGGGATACATTTCCTGCATCCTTTTCACTATCTACTTCTGATGAAAATATATTTGATATTGCCTAAGTATCACGAACAAGTTAATGTAAACAGGTTGTAGGTAGTAGCAGCGAGCTGACCAAACTTTACGTCGGCCGGGTTCCTACATCCAATATTGGATTATCAGACTATACTTGATTAATAATGATGGTGGAGGTACCTATCCTGTTTACTTTGTATTCTACACAAGAGTGAAATTTATGCGGCAAATTAAATATATCTGCCGGGAAAACACGGAGCAGATCGAATGCATCTTGCATGTAAATGCATAAATTTCATATTATTGCACGAGGAATTTATTCCCGTTTGTGATTAACGACTAGATAGGTGATGTGTATCGCGTCTGGCATGTACAATAACTAGCTTTTTCTGACTCTTATTTCTTGTAATAAAACAACAGAATCTGCTCTGGAAAGTTGGTCATGACATTTTGTGTTTTGGACTGTTTATTTAGATAAACACGTTGGGCATCGATATCGGCAGAGCATGATGTGTTCTGCTTGTCGAGACTTTTTATGTCGTATTGCTTTATATGCTTTATATGTCCGTGGGGCAATGACCTGCTCGCTGTCTTCTCGCATAATATCATATCAATGGACCTATCAAGCTTGTCGAGCGATTCGATTGTAAGAGAACACCACAAATGTTTAAAATGTTCACCCACCCCCAACAAACTCGATTCTTTTTTTCCTTCGTAATACACTGGAGCAGTGGTTCCCAAGCCCCGGGTTGATAGAACATAATGGAGACTCGATGCGAGTCGATCGCCTTAATTTGGTTAAAATTTTTGTATTTATTTATTTATTTATTTATTTTATGTATTTTAGGATGGCAGACCTTGTCAAAATGTGTAAACAGGGTCGTTCTTCGCATACATAATTATATTTGAATGGTCGCTGCCCAAAAATGTTGGAAACTCGTGGAGCATGCTTAACTGATCAAATCCGTCTGTAGACTTGGTGTTGCCTTTAAAAATATATAAACTAGCTAACCCGTAAATGTAATATTATCAAGTGCCTGACTCGCAACTAAAACTGACTTTTTTTTCCTGCAACGATCGACATCTGTAAACGTAGTAATTACAGTACAAAGTTACATCTACAGATGGTCTGTCGTAGCTTGTATACCAGGTTTCACATTTAAAGCCCATGCAGATGAAACTGATTGGAATTTTTATGTTTTCCTTACTTATTTTTAAGTCATATTCCATTTATGGACAAAACATTTAATTTTTGGGGCAAAAGTTTTCTTTAGTACATTTGTATTTTTTCTTCTTGTACAATAAGATGTTTTTCTCCCACTAATACGATGACTCTAATGTAATCTTTACTCTGTAACTCCAAGCAAACACATTTTTATGAATGCAATTTGAGAGCGGATATTTTTATTTCTAACACCCACTTTCATTTAATAGTTGGTCCCTTATGTCGTAGTAAGACACCTACGAGCCAATGATTCGTGCGATGTTAATAGTCCAAACGTAATTGCCACTGTTTTTTTATGAGAACACTGACCTGATTTCTAATTGAAAAATCTGAGATGTAAGCAGATGTGAAATTTTTTAGTTTCTCTACGCATTTAGTGCATATTTGTACTGCTTTTCCCATCAGGACTGCAAGTCCCTTTTCCCTTTGGAACCAACGGGTCATTTTCCCTTTGGAACATAGCTTAAAATGCTAGTCTTTTTTATCATTAGGATAATTCCTGGAGGGATCTCGATTTGGGTTAAATATGATTATTATTGTTTAGGTAATGTATATTTACGCGGGTTTCTTCTCAGTCCATTTCTCAGGTTTTGTTAGACCCCCCAAACTTGAATGTTTACATGTCCTTTAGCCTCAAGCTTGACATAAAAGTGATAGGAAGAGACACAAGTGTTAAATAAAAACAACGAAGGGTGATTTATTTACTGAGTAATGTCACAAGTTCAGGACTAGTAATGGCCACTGATAGCAACAAGCTTACGGTTATGTTAGCATCTTATCAATTGCTGGTGCCTTAATCGTGATCACTGGCTCAAAAGGTTAAATGATCTTTTTTTTTTCTTTCTTTTTGAGAAATTTGCTGCTTATGAGAGATAAAAGCATCTTGTGATTATGTGACCGTAACAATCATAGTTGAAACGTGAGCAAACGGTGTAGACTAAACTATTTTATCAGAGTGACCTGATGACTGTCGCCGACGACTCAGAAATTACCATATTTGTAGGGAGAGTTAGAGCTTTTGTAACGCTAGATTTTTTCACTGCTTGTAATTTCATTAATAGGAAGCCACAGTTGAATAGGTGTCGGGTGTGCGGGCAAGATCATAGGTAATCCCCTATCGTTTAAAACAAGAACCCGCAATTAAACAGAATAGGGGAACTACGGAACTACGTATCAAATATGCGGCTCTTTTAGTGGCAGATAACCCGGGAAGAGTCACGTACGAACTAGATTTGGAGTATGAAGAGGCAAAATACAAATTAATTCAAAACTTGCTTTGCATTCAGTATGGCACAGTGATAATAACATGCGTGATATATATATATATATATATATATATATATATATATATATATATATATATATATATATATATATATATATATATATATATATATATATAGTACCTGTACGGATATAACATGCACAAAATATAGTACCAGTACGGATATGGCCATAGTACACTATTAATTTCACTATATTGTCTCTACATTTGTTTCTCAGTACTGAACTTTCCACTGTGTGACAATCAATACAAATCATAAGTTAATCTAAAATACCTTCAAAGATGACTTTACGGTTTAGTTCTTGTCAAGGGTTTACCTGCATTTTTTTGAAAGGCTGAATTGTAAACAAAAACACCATGGCAACGGAACACAGATTACACTTCCGGATCGTCACCATGACCGTATTACACAATGTGCACTGTCGCCGAAATACACACAGACAACCACATCATAAGCTCACATTTTAAAGAATAAACAATTGCCTTTAAATCCTTACCAAGAATGCCAAAATCTGACTCTAGTATCACCACCAAACTTTGACGGGAAAAAGTGATCTAAAAATAGACTGGGACTACACTACATTCGTCCGGATTTTATTGTGTACTGATTCCATATAACATGCACAAAATATAGTACAAGTACGGATATAACATGCACAAAATTTAGTACCTGTACGGATATATAACATGCACAAAATATAGTACCTGTACGGATATAACATGCACAAAATATAGTAAGTTCCTGTACGGATATAACATGCACAAAATATAGCAACAATACGGATAGTTCGGACCTTCATAAACGTGTGCACGCATGCGGTTAACAACGCGGTTAGATAATTAAATTATGATGTGAGTAATAATTAATTTCAGATTTTCTAATTAAAACAACCTTTAAACTTAAAATACACGTATTGTGTACTTGATAATGAAATGTTCCCTATGAGAACAAGTGACATGATAAAAGTATCGGAGTTGCATCGTTTGTACTGCAAATAGTAAATACAATTTTATGTAATATTTAATATAATATTTTAACTATTGTCATCGGAATTTAGATAAGGCATTGAGTAATAATATAGGTATACCATGCAAGCATACCATGCAAGCATTTCTGGAGGGGGACTGCACACTTGAAGGAAGGGGGACTGCACACTTGAAGAAAGAAAAAGAATGTCTTGAATGTTTTGAACATTGCATTTTCAATATTAATCTTTGTATTATTATTATTATTATTATTATTATTATTATTATTATTATTATTATTATTATTATTATTATTATTATTATTATTATTATTTGCCTGTGCAAAGCTTACAAGTTGACCCCACACTCAGCCTGAATTTAATTTTATATTAAAACAAAGTTGAACATGTAACTGAAATTGTAAATAGTATATTTATCAAATTAATTTTATTCCCTTGACAGGCACTCTTTAGCTCATAGTAAGATACAGAAAATTTCATGACAACTTGTCTTTTTTGTAGAAAAAGAGAATTCTGTAAGGATCAAAAACGTAACCCTATAAAAGAGATGATTTTAATCTCATGTTATATCAGCATTTAATATTTTTTTTTTACAAAAGCTTTTATAAAACTGAGTATTGTAATATAAATAATTGGAGAATAGAAACAAAAATTTCACAAATGTAATGGAAGTGGAATACAATTCCACCTTTTATTTCATTGATTTGAAATTCATATCTTAATATGCTGTTGGCTGATGTCCTCCCATCATCACTATCAACTCAACTCCTAGTGAGCACAATTTAATAACAAGCTGACAGGTGTTATACCACACTTATAGACAGTGGTATAGTTACCCACTCAGGCTGGGAGGGTGAGGTCAGACCTATCAACTTTTTGGGGAGAGGGGGCCAAGAGGTACATGTGGGATGCAGAATTTCTTGCTATCTCACTGCTTACAAATAATTATGTGTTCAGTATTAATTTTCAACAGACCTGGATTGCCATTTTTTTTTGAGGCAGACTGTGAAGGTTTATGTTTTGTAGACAGTTGACATGTGCTATTTGGAAACTGCCAGAAACATAGTAAGTTACATGTAGTTGTTCTGTGAAATTTACAAGCCATCCCTTGCCAGTAGTGCAGAATAAGATGATTGCAGGGATATACACTCACAGTCATCCCATGGTTACCACAGTGGCAGTCCTAAATAATATGGGGTTAATCAGAGATGATTGTGGACACCACAGCAGTTGTCTTAAAATTCTCATTATCACTTTTTCTACTACTTGGAAGGTTATATCAACAATGGGTTTTCATTTAAAATTTAAATCATTAAATGGGCAAATCAGAAGTCCAGTATGGCCACAACTGCAGTCATCTTGAAAATATGTCACTGCTCCTCTTGAAGAGAAAGTTATGTTGATGTGTGGTTTTATAAATGAAAAATGGTGCAGATCTGATGTTTAATATGGCCATATCTGTAGCCATCCAGAAAATATTTTTATTGCTACTATTAAAAGTCATTGACATGTTTTTTTTTCACCAATTGTCTACCTAAATGAAAAAGACTAAGCTACAATCTGGCCTGCCCTGAAAATACTGTTATTACTGAAATTGGTATTTTTATCAACATGAGGATTTTATCTATAGATTTTTTATGGTACCTAATTGGTCAGAGGTGCTTGGCCTTTACAGATCAGACTGTCACTTCTGCCTGTGGGTTGAGTTTTGGACTCGACCATCATGGGTATGTGATAAAGCCTCCAGTGTGTTCTTGTATCTTACCAGGATTATTCCATCACCAGATATATAGGTTGCCACTGATAGTCTACATTGTGCTAAAAAAAATGGCATTATACCCATAACAACATACCTAGTTGTTTCCAAATGAGAATCAGGTGCTATTTATATATTAAATGTGCTTGCCATGACAATGGCTGTTGTGAAAATCTTTTTGTAACTTTAACTACCTCCAAATAACCATTAGGAGGACATGGTGTTTTCACTAAATAACTTTGTCTATTTCCTCCAAATGAAAATGGTGCCAGTCTGACATCCATTATATTCACAACAGCTGTATTATGTTTAAAAGTCTAATAAAAGTCTTGTTATCACTGAAGATTATCCTGGATGGCTCAGTACTGGGCATTTAATGGGAAAAAATGGTCTTATTTTAAATTCTTGGAAATTACTTTTGCCCTGCAGGAGAGACTCTTGTTGGTTGACTTGACCAGAAAATAATTTATAATAATTGGTCTGACACAGCATGAAAAACTAATGCCAGCCTGCAAGTCTGATGTCATTAAATTTTACTGGGGACTGAGGCAAAAAGCAATTTGGCTATTTGAGCAGTTTGATTTTTAGGTATATTGAGTATATTGTATGATATTAAAGGAAATTGTAGAAACCAAGTGACAAATTATGGGAATTGTTTATGATGTTCACTCAAGAATCAGTGCGAGATGATGGGAATTATTTATGATTATGCATTAAGTAGACACTTGTAATTCCATTTAAAAATTCTTTTGAATCTATGTGATGTCCAACATTATATGCTACTTCCAATTTTTCCCAATTTGAACCTGTGAACAATTATTTGGAATTTCGAAGACACCAGAGGCTGAAAGCCAAATACATGTACATCCAACAAAAGCAGAAGGAATATGATGCTTGAAAAGAGTTGTTACTCATGGAATATAGGTACAAGATGCGTGGAAAGACAATGCTGCTAAATTTTCAGCTGCAGTCTGCTGTTGTGGATGCATTTGAGCCAGTTTCAGCAACTGTTGGAGCTCACATTTTCACTGACCTAATTTAATAGGTAGCTGATACCAAAGCCTCATCATTGGTGTTTTCATGGGTAGGTGATACCAAAGCCTCATCATTGGTGTTTTAATGGGTAGCTGATACCAAAGCCTCATCATTGGTGTTTTAATGGGTAGCTGATACCAAAGCCTCATCATTGGTGTTTTAATGGGTAGCTGATACCAAAGCCTCATCATTGGTGTCTTAATGGGTAGCTGATACCAAAGCCTCATCATTGGTGTGGGTCTAGTTGTGATACTATCATTGATGCATTGATGACAGGTTGGTGGATAAGGATCTGAATTCTTTTTCTAAAGGTGTTCAATGACAGCAAGAGATTCTCATGCCCAGCCTCTAGATGAGCTATGTTTGAATCCGGATCAGCTGGACATTGTTACTAGTCAGTGTACATTGGCAGTGTTAGGCAGAATTTAAAATTTGACTTTATCATATAGATATCCTATCTTTTCATCAATCATATCATTTCATAGCTCACTATATTTCATTATCTGAATCATCTGTTTCCTGATGATATTCATATTTAGATGCATATACCATCATGTTGCTAACTACATATTTTCCTCATGTTGTGAGGGGCCCCCAAGTGGTCTAAAGTGCTTTCTATTACGTATCACTGCCATCTCACCTCTGTCTGCTTGGGTTTGAGTCCTGGATTTGACCAATGTGGGTATGTGAGAAAGCTTGCCAGTAGCTTTCTGTGGGTTGGTGGTTCTTTCCAGGGTTTTTCTGGGTTCTTCCTCTACCATTAATACTGGCCATCATGTATAGCCTATTGTGTGCTGAGAAAATGGCGTTAAACCCCACAACAACAAAAAGTCCCACTGTTGTGACTAAATGTAGGACCAGTTTGGTTTGGACCAATATTCCTTGTTACTGGTCCTGTGGACTTTGAGAATATTTTGGCAAATTTGACATGTGGGCACCAAATTTGAATGCCGCTGATTTCATATCTTCAATGTGTTTAATGTCTTGTCTTTGGTCTGGTGGTGTTTCTTTTTTAAATTTACTCAGTGATTGGTTTAAATAAATATTAAGTTTAAATAAATATTAATATATGTCAGCAGCCATGGCAATCATCTGAACAAATCATTGTGATGTGCAGTGAAAACAGTGAACGGTGAATTGGTAGGCAATAAAATATGAAATTAAGGGAGGGAATAACAGAAAGCTGAGCAAAGATATAGAATAGAATATCAAGAGCCCCTGCATGTAAAAATAACAATTTAGTCAGTTGCAACAAATAAATTGAATTGAATATGACTTGTGAATAATCCTTTTATCACCAAAATAAATAGAATTTATGTGAAATAGAGTAAAACATTTCATTTGTACTGATAGAACAAATTTCATCATATAATTGGTGACTGATCAAACTCAAAATGCAGGCATGTCAGCATTGCCTGATGCTTCCAGTCATTCCTAAATCACTGCTGGTGATAGGTTGACATTACCCCATCTCTCTTTCTCTCTCCCCTCTCTTTCTCAGGTCATCAACCTCTTAGTTGAAGACAGCAGTTTTCCCACTATGCAATACAGGTATGGAGCTATTTCCTACAATCAAAAAATAAAATCCAACCTAAATATATGTTGGGTTTTTCTTCTCCTGGGATCAACCAATATTTCCACTCTTCTTTTTTCATCACATACAATGTATCCAAATTCAACAGAACTAGCTATGGTCATTTTGCAACTTAATACAAACTCAAAACCCAAATAATGTGAATTGATATCTTTCTAGCTACTCTCACATTTCAACTGAGAGGTCACCATGGTATAATAAATCCTCTCAGATACTATTACTGCCAAGCTCTGCCAGTCAGCACAGGTTCCATGATTCTCAGTTGAAAAGAATTCACAAATTAATGGACTTCACTCCTTGTCCTAACTATGTTACTTTTCTAATTAGCAATTCATTAACATAAATTTTTACATGCATTACATTTTTATGATACATGATATCAGTTATATACAAAACGACTTAATGAATATAATGAAATATTGTTTGACATTCCTACAATAAATGAATTGTATAAGAATTATTTCTGAACTCAAGGAAAAGTTGAAGTATGAATTTAAAATGAATAAATTCAACAAATAATTACAAACTTGCATTAATAAACATTTTGTGATTAAGACACTACCTTTGTGCCTTTCTGAGCCCTCACTCATTGTTCAGCAGAGAATATCTGATCTCTTCTCTGGATCTGGGTCTCATATTTACAGAATTTATTTAATGAAAAGAGAACTTTCTACTGATCCCACAGATTTCCCCTTTGGCAGACAAACTTGTACAAAATAATATCAGAAGAAAGATTTTTTTTATAAAACCCTGAATTATGTATGGAAATCGTGCTTGTTCGTTTAGCTTAGCTAGTTAGCGCAGCTTCTTTAAATGTTTATTCCTCCCTTAGAAGTCTGAATAATCCTCTCTAGGCTGCCTTTATTGATAACCAGTTTGGAAAAGCTCACTGTTTCAAATGGCCCATCACTTCCTAAAATTTTCCCAGGCTTGTCTCCACTGTTTCTTTTTTTTTACCACTATTGATCTTGCATTAACACTGAACTTTTATCTGCTTCTTAGCCATTAACCAAGAGTTCTGTTAAAAATTCATTTCATCCCCTGAACATTCCATCCCTCTAGTAAATAATTGATGGCCAAGTCTAACCCATATGTCAAACTTAATGGTTAAGTATCATGATGACCCCAACAAAATACAATGCAAAATGATAGGTACAAAAATGTTGCACCTTTACATACCGGCATATGGATCACAATGTATGTACATGTTAGATGTTTTAGATGATTGACTGACTGCATGAATAATGTTTAGTGACACATCAGCACACAAACGATTATTTCATACAGATGCTATTGGAACAGATGCTATTGGAACAATATAAGAATAGTACTAAGGCTGTCTTCCTGGGTGCTTAGCTTTAAGAGGTTAGTGTTTGGACTGGCCATCTTGGTGTCTGAATAATTGTGACTGGATTGGACATAATTCCCCAGTGCTAGACATCACTATAAACCGCCACACTGCAGATATCATAACATTGTTAAAGCTTTGTTAAAATCAAAATCACATACACATTCTGTTAGAATAAAGTCCCCTGCCAAGCATACCCTAGCCACTGGTAACCTGGCCTGACTTAAACCAGATTTGTAACCCATCTAAAAATAAAAATACAAGACTGTCCATGCAACAATACTAGAAAAACTGTTGCTAGCTTTGATAGTGCTGCATTTTGTAAATGTTGGAGAATTTTTTGAGAGTTAATAATGAACTAGCTGAGCAGTAAATTATAGATAAAGGGATTCAACCAGTGTAGAATGAAGAGAGAACTGACAATTTGAAGTATTTCAGATCAAGACAGGTTAATTACTTTGCATGGGCTTTTGTTGTTATAGTTTTTGGTGTTTTTTTAAAACATGTTCTGTGGTTTTTATTGTCAGTTTTTCTGCTGTCTGGAAGGATCATTGCAGTAATAAAGATAAGGCTTGGAATGGCAAAACCTATGTGTTATAGCAACATTCAAGATTTTGAGCTGTTGGAATAAACATTGTCAATGGCAACAGAATCAGATATTTGTATATATGGGTGAACCAAGTACTCTGACAACTCCTTGAATCTATAATTAGCCAACTTTTTTGCTTTAATGGATTGATCATTTGAATTGCTTGTTTTTTGGGTGGGTGGGTAATGGATTTTAAAGAAGAAAAAAATCCTGCTACAATAAAAAAGGCATACACATGGACCTGTAATAAGATAAATGTATATTTGCTTCCTTATAGGAAATAGCAAACTGATACATCAATTAGTAGACAAATGGTTGCATAGTCTGATAAATCAACCCATACATCCTTCCAGTTTTCATGGCTTCATCTGGTTGTTTCATTAGATCCAGCAACCAGTCAGACCCGACTTTTAATTTTCTCATATTTAAATGTTTCTAATTGGCTATTATAGAGAATGTCTCTTAGGTACATTGAGTGCAGGATTAAACAAACAAACCATGGCAGATAATATTTGTAGAGTCAGGTCACATGACCAAAAACCACCACAACATTCAGATGAGTAAATGAGCAAAAGTCCATCTGATTGATTGTTGAATCTGATGGAACAGCTGGATATATCTCTGAATTTAAAATGGTGACAGGAGGTGGGGCAGTGTTTTTCCACATGGATTTACAAGTTGGCAGTTTGATGTAGTAATATGCTTCTTACTTATTTCCAAAATGTTCTTTCAACCAACTGCAACTCATAAGAACTGCTTTGGTGGCCTAGTGGTTAGAACATCATTCTTGGATGTAGGAGGTTGTGGGTCCAATCCCCAGCCGCTTCATGCCAAAATCTTTATAAAATGGTACTAACAACTGCCTCGCTTGGCACTCAGCATTAAGAGGTTAGTGTTAGGACTGGTCGGCCTGGTGTCAGGATAATGTGACTTGGTGGGACATCCTGCTACTGCAGCATGATGCCTCAGTGCTAGACATCACTATAAAACTGTCACATTGTAGACATTGTAGTGATATCACTGAAAAATTGTTAAAGCTATGTTAAAAATCCAAAATCATTTCACTTCACAACTCAATAGCTAGAAATATACCAGCAAGTCCCCAAACCACCCTATTGACTTAAGTCCTTTTGTTTGCTAGGTCATGTTCAGGCCTAAGCTGTAGAGAAAATGCATATGTAAATTGAAAGATAGAGATATTTTTAATACTTGGAAAGTTGGAAATATTGATGATGTTAGAGACAAGATAGTAGATTAAGTGGCTCTAATTAGCATCAGGAACTTTTGTATGGTTTTAAAGGAAATGGAGAGTTTATACTTAAAATTTGAAACATCTTTACCAGGCTTCAACACCTAAAACTTAAAACACATTTAACATATATATTTTACTGCTGTGGTTGAAAGTGCGAGTGGATTAGAGATGTAGTAATCATTTCATTATACCAAATCAACTTCTACAAAATGCTTTTTAAGAAATTAAAGGTTTAATTTAATATAGGAAACAGAAAAACTCGCAACAGCAGAATATGAACAGGATGTCTTCTTTAAAGCTTTTAGCTTTACACATGAGAGGGCAGCAGTGGTTATCAGGTGTAAATTTTGAATTAAAGTTTGGTTTAGTGTAGGGTAAAAATTATATATGTGGCCTCAGTTTGTTGGCCTGTTGTTTATTCCCCATGTATCCCACACGCTTGAACAGCCTCCATGCTGCTAATGAAACTAATTTCCTGAATTTGCATGTTTTAACTGATACTGAAAATGATGCCCAGTTATCATTATAATAAAAAGGATAAATTTGAATCCTTTATAAAGGATTGAGTATTGTACTTGAACTAGTATATAAGCATTTTCTTTGGATGAAATTTCCATTCTTCTCAAGTTATAACTGTAGAATTTCTTTATAGTCTTACTTTATAATAGTCAAGTCTTTTTGGTGGAATGTAGGCCTGGACTACCGTAGTAAAGCAAGAGGAGGAGGCCATTTCACTAATTTCAATTAGGCAGTTTTGACCTTAATTAGTTGTGACCACTGGGAGGTTGACCAGGATCAGTGTCTGCATGGTGTGATTATTTACTTAGTTTGGCATGCAAAATCTTATGCTAATAATATAATGGCATGTGGACCTCATAAGCAGATTTGTGCAAAACTGTACTTTTCTCCCCCTGCTGTAACCATTTTCCCATTAATGATATAGATGTGCTCTACTGTTACATGTCATAAGGATTATTCTTATTGGGGCTGTAGTGTCAGAGTAAACTGCTCATGCTAGTAGTGCATCCTCTTATGTACATGGTGGATTTTCAGAACTATTGAGATAGCCAGTGTGTTCTTAGATCAATGGCAAATTGCTGCATTGAGATTCATAAATGTCTGAATTCCTAGTTATGATGTATTTTCTAATGTCAGAGTTTAACCACTGGATTAATGCAAATTGTTTGCCTTTTGTAGGATATGTCAAGATTGTTGAGCATGATTGCTTATGAAGCTATCTGAGGTTGCTTGCATCTGGATAATGAATAATTCATTCACATAAGGTTTTGAAATATCAAGAAAGCTGGATGTTAAGCGATAGATTTTCAATGGTTTGATGAACATTATGTTTAAAAATTTGAAAAGAATTCATGGATACACAAGAAGAATGATCTTCTGTTGGATAAAGATTCTGAGGTAGGATAAGTTTTCAGCATAAAAATATAAAATGTTTATTTTTCCTGGTTTAGAAAGGTACAGATTTTAAGAAGTGAATCAGATTTAAAAGTAATTACACCCCAACCCAACACTTGCCTTACCTAGTTCACTGCCAGTTTATTTATTTGTTTATTTTGACATTTTTAATTATCTACATTAATCACAGTTTAGTTTTTAAGGTCACATATAGACTGTGAACATGAATTATCAGTTCATATTTGTGTGCAAAGATGTACCTGTAAAGACCAAGAAAAAATTTGTAGTTAGTGAAACCAGTCCAAAGCTAGCCTATGAATGAAACCACTAACACAATGGAAAAAAATTAAAAAATTTAGCTGTTGGTGAGACCAGTCCAAACCTAATTAAGATCATAAAAACCTGAGTAAAATTCACAAGTAAGGTCAGTTCCATTTGGTTGGATTAATTGACACTAGGTAGGGCTGCAGATGGGCTTGAACACCATTGGAAAATTTATTTTCACTCTTGGCATGGTGGTGGGGTGGGGGTGAACCTTGTGCATTGGCCCAGCCTATATGACTGCAGCTCAAAGGAATGTTTTTGTTTGGTTAAAAGACAAACTTTAGTAGTAGTTTAATACAAGGCAACTTCAAAGAAGATCATGTATTTACCCAGATCTACATCCACACATGGAATTGCCATGTTTGTAACTAGATGAATATTACTCCCTGAGAGATTGTTTTAGGGTCAAAATTGATTACCATTTCTAATAAGAATGGGCTCACAATATTAATTTACTTTTTAAAATTTTATTCACAATAGTTGGCATTTGTATAGATAGAGCACATATCCATGGTGTTTCAAGTTGTGTTAAATACAGTAAGAACCTGTGAGGTTTCACATGAGTCTACTCAGTAGGCCATCAAGAGGTTGTTATTAAAGGCAATCACAACCAATGTCTTTAGTATGTGTTTTAAACATGAATACCTTTTACTTCCTGTTAAGGTATAATAACAAATATGAATAACCCCAGTTTATTTGTAACAAGGAGAACCTTTGCTTACTTCACTTGACAATTGTCAAAGATCTCATTTAATTGTAATTCTCTGCTCATATTAGTGTTTACAAAAGAACACTTGAAGGATAAAATAAACACCTGATGTAGTAGATAATTGTTTTATTGCATCACAACATAAAAAACCCCTCAGAAGTCTTCAGATTAAAGGAGATAGTTGTTTGTCAGATGTGCTGAAAGCTAAGATAATTAAAACACATCATACCCCCCCTATTCAATAGTAGTTTACTTTTTCATAATTTACACATAGAAATGTAATTCCTTCCTAGTTTATCTTTAAGAAATATCCCTTATTGAAAGTGTCATTTTGCAAAAAATAAATTACCTTGCAAGAAGTTTGGAGTATAAGCAAAAGGGAGTTATTTATGTGAAAGGTTTCTATCAGAAAAAGTCCTTGCTTAAATGATTGACCCAGGTCCAGTTCTAACTTTAGCAAGAAAAAATGCCAATAAGGTCATTCAGTACAATCTTCTTATAATATATAGGTATAGTTTATTGTTCAATGTTTGCTTTATCATAACTTATCCATTTAGTTGACTTTCAGTTCTTGGGCCTTGAGAGCCAGTTATAAGTGTTTTCCCATTAAGTGTTTTGCTTACTAATAGGACACAGTTTTTCTGGAACATCTTTTGAAATGAGACATCCTCAATAACACAAGTAATTAGTATGGTCAAGTGTTAGAAGATGATGCTTTTCTATCAAACTTAACCTTGAAATAAAACAAATATTAAACGAAAGATAGTGATGATGGTTTCTTTAAGTTCTGGCATCGCACAGATTTCCAGACACCTGTCCCTTGGACAGTTTTAATGAGAAAGATGCTTGCCATTTTTTTCCATACTTCTTTCCTTCACACAGAAATTTGGACTAAACTTTTGAGGAAAAACACTTAATATATTAAATTTTGTGTGGACCCCTCCCACCTTATGCAGCTTAGTAAATCAGGATTAACTTTATCAAACCTCCAAAAATTAACACATTGTTTGAGTAACAGATCCCATTTCCATACATTCTTATTTTTTAGAAACTATTTCTGGAAGACTACTTATTTCCAATGGCTTAAATTTTTTTCTGAGAATTATTTCAACTTGGCCACCCCTCCCATTGTAGACTGCAATTAACTTTGCCTGTGTCTCTAACCATTATCTCTATTGAAAATCAATTATGCTCCAGCACAAACATCCAGTCCACCATGGCTTTATTGCAGGCCTGGCCCATATATCAGTTTTAATTGTTAGTGTCATGTTGACGGCAAGATTTACTCAGTGTTGTTTTGCAGTCTTTTAAAATTCACTATGTTACAATGAGTCTGTGCAGTTTGCTTTGAGTAATCAGTATAACAAAGAACATAGACCTCGATCTGCCAACATATTATGTGATGAGTGAGGCATAATGATTGTATTTGAACCAGGCCTGTAAGTGAATATATACTGTAAGTTTACTGTTATAATTAGGATTCCTTGTCAAAGATCCAAATGGTAAGATGAAGAATATCTCTGTGAAGACTGTTAATGGGACAGTTTTAATTAAAGATAATTGTCTAATTAAGATAAACCAATTTACCACTTCTAATTTGGAGGCAAACTTGTTTGGACAGGTTTTGTTGATAGGAGACTGCTGGAAATTGTACTTGACATTGTGCATAATGTAATTGTCCTTTTGTTTGCATCCTATCAGTCTCAAAAGTTTGCTGTCTTCAATGTCTAGTTTTTATAATTACTGAAACATTTATTTATTATGCTGAAATTATTTGGATGTTGATAATTTCAGTATTGCATTGGATAACTTGATCACATTGCTAGCATTTCAGTACAAGAAAAATAAAAGCAATGAAAACTAAATCACATATATTGATGCATGTAGCATGCTTACTCTTTTTGGTCAGAACAGTTTTGTTTTCTCATGTTTACACAGATAAAATATTTTTTTTTTAAATTAGGAGAAAGGGGCACATTTTTTTGTTGGCTGGGACTAGTCTTTGGGGTTGGAATAAAATAATTAAAATGTTAAAAGTGAAGAAGTGCAAGTTGAAAGTGGGGCTGAATGAATTGTAAATCTAATTTTCATTCACAAATGTGTATATATTATTCAGAAATATTATTAGATAAGTTATTTGTTGGCAGAAATAAATATTTTTGAATTAAATATCTACAGTGCTTAATCTACCAATGTTTTAAAAGTCTATACAGTAAATATCTTACCAGTGTTTTGAAGTAAAGGTTTGTTATCTGTACAAAAATGTTTCATTAAAAAAGTCAGTCCCTGATTCCTGGCAAAGAAACAGATGTACTTGAAAAAATTGTAACTATCCCATGAAGAACTTTTACAGGCAGTTTTTTTTTCATGGATTGTGCAAGAATAGGATGATGTATTTATCATGTTATTTATTCACTTTTCAGCTTGTCATTTTATGGTTTCATATGTACTTAATTTAAGAATTTGTTCAGTGTTGATTGTAATAAAAAATAAAGAATATTTGGAATACCCCACATATAACTTCACACAGGCCTGATAATGTGTCCTTTTGTTCTTCAAAGCCTTATCTTTTGGAATAAAACAATTAAGGTTAGAAGTAATCTGCTGTAATTAATCTTCACTCTTCAGGTCCTCTTGTCAACAATCCAGACATGCCCTGGATGATGTTTTATAATGCACAAGCTGGTAATTGATTCATCTGCACAACTTTAAACCAGAGACCAATTATTAATACAGATGACTATTAAGAGGGTTCCAGTGTGATATATGCTGCATTTCCCTTGGGGATGATCATTCATGCATTTAAACCTAGATAAGAAATCAATAAGAAAATGGTAGTAACTAAGTGGAAAGGACTAAATTTATATTTTTAGTCTCCATATCAGATGGCAAAGTAGAAATCTCTCATGTTTATTCAGATGGCAACTTTTACCCACCTTCATGAATTCTACATGCTGTGACATTGCTAGTTTTTTTTTTTTTTTTGAGGGGGGGGGGCCTTTACACAACTTAACTAATCTGAATATTTCCTGAGGTCAAAGCACTAAGCTAAGTGGCAAACTGGTACAGTACCTACTAGTGGGGAAACAATTGCTTTAATGAAGAAATGTTGCCAATCTAATTAGGAGACAAATCCTATATTTGACTAAGGGCAATAGTCTTTCATTGTGTTAATTAAATAAATTGAGTTTGGGAGTAATTGAGGACAGCACTAAGCAATGTACTTTAGACAGTGAAATCTAGTGTGTGTAAAGAAATGTGGCATGCATCATAGGTGTAGTAGTCCCCCTTTTATATGGCCACCCCTACTGCACTGGGAAAAGTGGCCTTATAATGGTGGGTAGCATTTCCAGAGGGGAAATAAATTTCTTTTTGAGATGTATATGTAATGTACAGTAGTAAGAAAGCTACATTTTTCAAAGTGTTTAATATCGTCATTAAAAAAAATATTAATTATTGAACGGTTTTTGTTGCTATAATAATTGACTTTTTTCAATGTAATATGCATAAAAAGTTCTTATTCTTGGCGTAAGTGTGATATGCATGCAAGTGTGATATGCATGCAAGTGTGATATGCATGCGGGTGTTGTTGTCATGCACATAGCAGAACCATTCAAAAACATTATCTAAATACGCAATTTTCCCACTGCAGCAGACTAACTTCCTTATTGGTTATGATGTTGTTTATTTAAGTCTTTTCAACATAAAATTGTTTTATTTTAGTCTCTTCTACCTATAATTGTTTGGCAAGTTCCTCCCTCCCCAAACCTCACCCAGTGATGTAGAAAAAAATAATTTTTTTCTTCTGAAACAATTGTCTCCATTTATGTGATGATATGTTAATGTTTGGTAATGATTTACTCGGATGTTGCAAACTCTATGTGATTTAATTATGCAGACAAAATATATGTAGAGTGCATGAAATGCCTTCTTCATAAAGGAAGCAACAAGTGTGTCCTCATGTGATTTTTTTGGTCTTTGTCTGGTACCCTGTTTTGTTCTATTTTTAGCCAATCTGACCCTGTGATCTTGACAATTACCTCCAGTTATGAACATCAATGTTGTGAATTACAAGATTGATAAAACTTTTTTTCTGCATTTAAACAAAATGCCATCTATTTTTTAATGGCAGCATTGTTAAGTGAGTCATTAGTGTCAGTCTGGTACCCTTTTGTTTTTACATTTTATGACACTAAGCAGAGAAGCCAAAGCAGTTTTAATATACATCACTCCCTCCATAACTCAAGCTTGCGCCTGGAGGCATGGCTCCCAGATTTTTTCCCAAAGAAAATATATTTTAAAATGTGTTGAACCTGAAAAAGGTCAGGTCGTGATAAGAAATGGTAAATTGGTAAATTGAACCTTGATGCATAGCTCGTTTTTATCATCGAAAATGGTGTCTATTGCCCATAAAGATAGAATCCATATTATGAAATTTGCAACTTCTAATAAGATATCACATTTTATGTTAAGTTTTTTTTTAAAATAGAGAAATAGTTGTTAATACACTGTAAATAAACAATGATCAAGGAAAAATTCTGGTAAATGCTAACATGTGGCAACAGAGAATGAAATAAATACCAATTAAATGTCTTGTGAGGTGCAACACTATAATCACAACATACATATTCTCTGATATGAAAACATGAAAAGAGTCACCTGGAAACCCCCTGAGTACTTCTGTGAGAACCTAATTACATGCCAGCTTTGTTTCCATCCACAGTTTGGGGAAGTGTTTGTTGCAATAAAAGATTCAATTAAAAAAGACCTGTGTTGTTTTATCACTTTGAATATATCTTGTATCAAATCATACAAGGTAAATACAATAAAATAAAGTTCAAAGGCATGCCAATAGGAGCATAAGTTCTTGTATTCATTGCCCTTCTCAAATTTCATTTTATTTTACCAATCAGAAATGTTTTCACATTTTTATGTATTAACATTAAAGTATGTAATATCAATAATGTGTCCTAATAATTTGTAAATGTGACCATGGAGAGCAAAGGAATTAAGCAAAGGCGTACTCAGTGACTGAAAAGCTAGGCACCATAGATAGGGTTCATAATGCCAAGGGAGATCAAAAATTTGCAATGAACTAACAATTGATGAGTTGATATTTAGAGGTTCGATTAAAGATGAGCCAAAATTTCGAAATTACTTACACAATGTTGATTCAGATGAAGGGATGAAAGGAAAATGAGCAAGGACTAATAGTACTAATAGCCACTAATTATGGAAGTGAACAGGCTCAAAATCTTACTAAGGGAAGCCATAAAGGCTATCAAACCATTTTCTTGATGGTTTGTGTCATCTTAACAATTATCAGTGGCTAAACTAGACATCTTATGATAACATAGCAGTAAGGATAATCAAATTACATGTATTTACTTTTTAGTATAGATTAAAATTTGAGTCTTCTCATGTGGCTTCTGGTGAGGTGTAAATTATATAATATTAATCTTAGTGGTACCTGTACTTTAGTCAATGCATCTTTCAAGAACAAAAACCTGACACAGGAAACAGAAATCTGATTACTTAAAACACAAGAGGAATAAAACTGGTTCTGGATACATATTACAAAATAAAATGCAGCCACTTTTAAATGGTAAATTTTATATTTTTGCACAAATATGCTGGCAACTGGTCAGTTACAGGTGGCCTTTCATGAGGGGTAATTTTGAACACACATTCATCTGTGCCTTCTCGTTCTGGCCGTAAATAGTGGGTGGCCGCTGGTGAGGAGGACCGTTCAAAATGGGGACTACTGTATTTTGAAAACATTCATGTCCTTGTAACCAGTGTGCCCTCTATTTTTCCTGTGTGTGCAGAACTGGCAATTGTTTGAGCAGCCTCATTTTCGCATGAGCAAAACATTTTCAGGAACATTTGTGATTGTAAATTGTAACTACAAACTACATACACATTTGTAATAATGTATTTTTTTATTAAAGATGTATAGCTTAGAAATCATGTATAGTTGTCATACTTTATCGAAATGAAAATAGTATGCTGCAATCATGAATGCACTACTAAACCTAAATAGACCTACATGTAGTTTTTATTCTAGCATCAATATTATGCTAAATGCTGAAGTTTACGACACCTATCCTTTTCCCACAACCATAGTTGATAAACTCTGCCAAGGCTGACTTCCAATCCATAGTTTTGATATAACTTTATCCTCATCATGTCCAAGTGGCCAGTTTCAAGATAGTTCTGAGATTTCATCTTGATGGCATTCATAAGGCTAAAACCACATTCATGGTTTGCATAAAACCGCATTCATGGTTTGCACTTGATGCCTGGAACACACACATTCAGTAAATGAGACAACTTGATAAATTGTTCATCGTCCAGTGCAAACCGGGCAACATCATCAAATGTCTTCATTAACCTGGACTTACTTTTTTCAGAAATTATGAATCTGAAATCATGATACTGATGCATGTTTAATTTGTATCTTTGAAGAAATTACAGTATCTGCCAAACAACTCAACCAGTTCTTTATCTCTGCTGTCAAGAACAGTTGTGTTTGATAGCAAATTTTTTGAACAACTTCCACTCTATTAGTTTGTTTTTTGGAAAATGGCTGTCCATGTGCAAACATGCATGTTCAACAAATTGTAGAATGGCAACCATATTAATATTTTCATCACTGTTTATAAATGCACAAACTTTGTCATTCCAGTGCACAGTCTCTCCTAAGTACTGTACACGTAGCTTAGATATTCTGGCTTTAACAAACTGAAAAGCTTCAATTATTGTTAGGTTACTCTGCTGCAACAACCTGTTCAGCTAATTCACCAACCATGTCATCAAAAACTATCATTGCATCAGGAATCTGAGGGTTTGTCAACTTCTTGATCACAACTTTCTCCAAACTGCTCTTTACATCAGTAAATCAAAACTGGAATTTTCTTGTAAATGATCTCAGTGCGAAAAAGCCAGCATACTTCATTCAGCAGTCTAAATGAAACTGATTAACAGTCCAGAACTGCCAACAGCTTTTCAAATACTTGTTTAACAGTTGACCTACTAAACAGAGTGTACACTTCAGAGCAATGTCTCAGTGCCTTGCATTATTGAAATGTTCATACAAGGTCTTGATGAGCAACACAGTGCTGTTGCATCAGATGGGGAACATATCTTTGCGAATTAGTGCAGCAACACCATCGTCCTTACCCAGCATAACTGACACCCTGTCAGACGTAAACATGACCATCTTCTGCATGTTTATTTTTGTTTGCATAAAAGTTTTTAATAGCCTCAAACATAGATCTGCTATCACATGTGCTCAACTTCAAAATTCCTGCACTGTCTTATAATTCACATTATTAAGTGGATCTAATTTAGTGTACAAAATCAACATTTTGGTGACTGAAATAGCAGTACTTTCATCAGCAAGGATATGATAACTGGCGTTATGTAGATCACTTATGATTTCTTCTAGAACAACCTTATTGATGCACTCCATAAATAAGGTGCAATTTCTTTTTTCTGCACCAACTCTCTGGAATTGAAACATACTTTATGCTATATGGTTATGTAATGGACATGATCTTCTTCCTCCCACAGCTCCAAGAGGAGAGCAAGGTCAGCCACTCTACATGTTTATCAACCTCACCAAGGCCTTTGACTTGGTAACAAGGCCTTTGACTTGGTCACCAGGAAGGGTTTATTTGAACTTCTTGAGAAGATAGTGCTGAAAAACAGCCCACTGTCAGTGCACTTCAAGACTCAAGTCTACTAGGCCTGTGTTCTCAGCACCCTCCTATATGGAAGTGAGAGCAAGAGCATAGACTCAAAGCTCCCCATATATGGTGCCTGAAACACAGCCTGAAAATCAGCTGGCACACAGCAAGATCCTTCCGCATGCAAGTATCCCCAACATTTACACCCTGCTGATCAAACGCTATCTTTGATGGCTGGGGACACATCTGACGTGTAGAGGATGAGAGGTTACCAAAGGAATCCTATATGGACAGCTGGAAACTAGCACCAGAAGAGTCAGCTGCCCCTCTGCTTGAAGGATGTGTACAAGAGGGACATGAAGGCATGTGGCATTTCACCTGATAGCTGTGAAGTGCAGGCTGAGGACTGAGGCACCTGGAGACTAATGGTCAGCGAAGATGTGAGGAGAGGCCAGCTGGCTGCAGAGAAGCATGAGAGAAAGAGTGCAGAAGCAACCCAAGCATCTCAGAATTTCCAGGACATCTGCACCAACTGCATGAGGGACTGTCATTCATGCATCGGCCTGCACAGCCTCAACAGGTGATACCAAAACCCCAGAGACAGACTACTCCATGGGTGCGCCTCACACGACTGAGCTGATGATGATGATAATTTTATATATATATATATATATATATATATATATATATATATATATATATATATATATATATATATATATATATATATATATAAGGCAGCCTACTTCAAATAGGTCAAATGTTTTAGTCCTGCTGTTCTTTATCCTTTAACCTTGGTCAAACTGTTTCTTCCAACCCCACTTTAACATGTAACCTTTACCTCAGACTAGTCAAATGTTTTAGTCTTGCTCTTCATTATTATTATTCAACCACTTCCTCAGACAGTTCAAGCTGTTTGGTCTCACCCCACTTTAACCTGAAATCTCCACCTCAGACTAGCCAAAGGTTTTGGCCCACCCCTTGTAAATCTACAGCCTCTTCAAATGCTTTGGTTCTGTTTTTTTAACCTGAAGCCTGAAACCTCCTCAAACAGACCTCCCACTCTTTAACCTACAGCCTCCCTCTTCAGACTAGCAGAATGTTTTGGACCTAACAAGATGGTTTTAATAAGGTAATAATCAGAACTCTTTATACTGTATAATAGTTACTATTTTGGGTCCCAGCAGTGTCTGGTATAGGAATGCTTAACTGTATTTTCTCATACTAATCTGTATCTTGGGGAAAAGTACAGTCTTTAATCAAGCATACATTTAATTTAGAAAAAGACAGTACTGTTGTTTTATTTTTATGTTAATTGCTCCTCATTTCAACATGTTCTAGCCCAAGATGCACTTACTGACCCTTGAATAAAGTAGCATGAGGAAGCAAGATGTCTGGGTAACAAAGTGTAATATTAAATATGCCTATCAAACCCCACTTATTGTTTTAAAAAAAACAGAGCTGTAATTTAAAAAAAAAATAGCCACTTGCATATACTGTATGTTGAAGTAAATTTGCTTCTTAGCTGCATTTGCAATCATTTTGGAGTTGTCAAATTCCTCTTTTAATTAAATGACCATGTTTTATTTGCACAATTAGTGTTTTACCTAGGAAAAAGTATACACAGTATTCGAGTTTGTAATCAAATTAAAAAATATTGTTCATATATTTTACTATGAGAGAGTTTGGAATCCTGAAAATAATTGGTATACTGGTATCTAATCATATATAGTGTTGAAGTTTTGGAAGAGCAAGTTTAAATTTTGTGCTCTGACAGTTTCATGACTACAGCTGGCAATGGCTTTGATTTGTGTCTGGACTTGTATAAAAAAAACGAAAGCAAAATGTATTTTTTTTGTACAAATTGGTTTGAGATATTTATCAGGATATGTATTTTTTACCAGTTGTCTGTAATGGGCAATAGCATTGCCATTGAGATTGTGTGCTCAAGTGTTTGAAAATCAGGTCATGAGATCATAAACTCAATAGTCTGAGATGGAGTTTCCACCATGAATCAATCAATAAGGAGGTTTAAAAACCAGTGTCATTTGTGATTGGTGGAAATGAAATTTCAAGATCATATTCAAACTAGCTTTAATTTGTCAATGCTCCACTTTGTGCTAGACCATCAGGAAATTGGTGCCTTATAAACCTCTGGTGTATGAGAATGCTGAAACATTGCATTCCAAAGAGACCTTAATATGTGGCTTTGGTGTATGCTTCATGATTCAGGTGCTTGATCTTTTATTATATGTCAGTTGAGGAAAATGTAACAAGAAATTGGAACAAACATAATTCAGAATAGCTAAGTCATTGTATGTAACGAGTTCCATTTCTCACAATTAGACGCAATCCCTACTGAATATTTCATGATCAAATGCATTCAGATGTATTGGTTTAATGCCATAAAACATTGTTTGTGCAATAACTCCACTGCAGGAGGGATTATGCATTGTACTATATTGATACTTTTGAATAAATACCCATGTTTGCTGTGAATTCAGAAGCAATTTGAGTTACGACTGGAAAATCAATAGGCCATCAAGAAAATTTGTCAGCTATCTATTAATATTGCTGTTAGATTAAAACAGATGCTATGTTTTTCTTGTTATTATAGAATATTAATTCAAAATTGAACTCAGCGTAACTATATTTGAGAGTTTTAAATTGATACCAGTCCAACCCAAAATCTCTAGTGGTGTCATCTTCATATCATAATGCACATGTTCAGGAAAAGAATAAGAAAATGTGTGTAATGTAATACTACTTCTATTGTGTAGAACCAGATAATGTTTGCAATACTTCAGATTTTGAATGCTTTGTCATATTGATCCATTCATTTGCCACTTGCTGTTTGTGACATATGATGATCTCCTTGAAGGTAGCTAGTGATAAAACTGTATGCTAGCAGCTAATGCAATCTCCCCACAATTGATATATAACTTGTGATATTCTGAGCACACCTGCTAACTCGCCTTTATTATTTATGTCAAAAAGTTCAATGTAGGCATTCATTACCACTTTGGCTATGGTTGTCATTTTTTGAATTTGATTCATTGATGTAGCTTTGGATAGTGATTGTGCACTTCAATTTGATCCTCAGTGGTCATATTCCATGTTCACTTTATTTTGATCCTCATCAGTAGCATTCTATATGTTAACTTTTTTGGATCCTTCTCAATGTTCTTTTTTGCTTACTTTATTTTGATCTTCATTGGTCACTATTCCATGTTGCACACTTCATTTTGATCCTTATCAGTCACATTCCATATTGTTCACTTTTTACAAATCCCCTTCAGTCAGTATTCCTTGTTACACTCAGTTTTGATCCTTGTCAGTATTCCTGGTTGTACACTTTATTTTGACCCTTGTCAGACTATGTTCCATTTTGTGCAATTTATTTTAATCATGAGTCATTATTCCTTGTACACTTTATTTTGATCCTCGACAGTCAGTATTTCTTGTATACTTTATTTTGATCTTTGTCAGTCAGCATTCCTTGTTGTACACTGTAGTTTGATCCTCATCCATTGGTATTTCTTACATACTTTATTTTGATCCTTGTCAGTCAATATTCCTTATTGTATACTTTATTTTGATCCTCTTCAGTATTTCTTGGAAGATCATATGAATGCCTCAGGAAATATATACAATAAAGTTGGCTGCTGAAGTATGTTGAAGTTCTATACAAGACCAATTGGGGCCCTGAGTGGCCAAGTGGTCTAAAGCACTGACCATTATGGCTCACTGCCATCTCACCTGTCTTCGTGAGTTAAGAGTCCAGAGTCTGCAAACATGAGTAAGTGAGAAAGCTTGCAAGTAGCTTCTCTTGGGTCATTGGTTCTTCCCAAGGTTTTCCAGGGCTCTTCCTCCACTATTAATACTGGCTGCCATGTATAGCCTATTTTGTGCTGAAAAATGGTGTTAAACTCTACAACAACAACTACTACTACAACACCAACCAAGAGGTGGAATCTCTCTAAATCAGATTGAATGTTTTGCTATGATGTCAGGGTATAAATACTCTATATTGGGGAAATAAATTGAACTACTCCTTGTGATGGTAATGACTAGACCAGACATCATCTGTTCTTGATTAAATTTGGTACTAGTCTGCCAAGATGAAAGTCTGTAGTGATTGCTGATTTTCATCTCAAGTGTTGTGATAACACCACAGTGCAGAATACTCCAAAACCAGGAATGATTAAACTTGAGGCAAACAAAATTAATAATAAAAGTTTAGTACAATGGTAGCATTTTATTTAAGATATTTAAAGGTGCCAACAAGACTATATTGACACGCACTTTCCACCCAGTGGTTTTGGAGCAAAGAGAATTTTGGACAGAGTGTCACAGTGTCCATAATTAAAGAAAGTGGATTCCAATTTTGTTTCCATAAAGGTGCAAGAAAGATGTTAGCTTGCCATTGTTTTGAATAGAATGAAACATTAACTATGTTGATATAAGTGCCATTATTTCTTCTGTTATGAGCTCAAGCATGTGGAAACATTTTTCTAGGTTATGACTATTAAAAAAAAATCATTTGCTATGTAATTGTCATCAAAACATTTCCAAGTCTCTTCCTCATCTGTGTTGCAGGTCACTCATAAGCTCTCGGCTCCGTAACTCCCAATCCCATGAATCTCTGCTGACAGACACAGCTGCCATGCACTCTGTGGATTTGACTGCGACTGACATTGATGTCAAACCCCTTCACAACAGCATTCTGGGACAAGACCATTGCTTCCAGGTGTCGACCAGTCATGGCAACAAATACATATCCTGCAGGTCATCTGAGGAGAGGGAAAAATGGATAGAAAGGTAAAATAAGTAGTTATATCTGTAATTTAAAGAGTATTAAATTTTGTTTTACATTCTAAACATATTTTTTTTCATTTTTCAGTCAGGTATATTCTTCTTGCAAAAAGGTGTCTGTTGTCTCTAAGGTCGCTGTTTCATGTCCATGTTATGGAGTTAATATCAGTACAGAAGCCCCTGGTTATAATGAAGTAATTTGAGCCCATAACTGCTGATTACATTGTTCTCAACCACAATATAGCAACAATGATTTAAATTATTTACTTTATTTTCACTTCCTGGTATTAAAGCTTTTAATGTCTTAAAAAGAAGACATGGATATAATACATGCACTAAGCTCCACACAGTTTCCTTTCAACCCAAATTGCCCTACTTTTGATGAACTAGTTCAAATATTGTGGTTAAAAGTTAAAATGGTCATGGAGTCCATGGTAGTAACATAACATCTGGGATCAAGGTATTGTGAAAGAAGTTAAAATAAGGTAAAGATAATAATAATAATAATAATAATAATAATAATAATAATAATAATAATAATGATGATCATAATAATAATAATAACAATAACAATAATAATAATAATGACTATTTAAAGAGGGTGACACAATCAGTTGCATGGAACTAATCTTCCTTATGGGGCTCAATTATTTTCATATTTACATTCAAATTAATTGTATATAGTCACTCAGGCATGCATGTATTCATACACACACACACACACACACACACACACACACACCCACACCCACACACACACACAATAAAGTAAATTGGGGTTTAGCATTGTTTTCTAACATGAAATAGTTCATTCAGATATAATGGTGGGGCTCCGAGTTGCCGAGTGGTCTAAAACAATGTCCATTATGGATCACTGCCATCTCACCTCTGTCTTCGTGGGCTCAAGAGTCTATGATTCAGCTAATGTGGATATGTGAGGAAGCTTGCCAGTAGCTTCTCGTGGGTCGGTGGTTCTTTCCTCACGGTGCACCTCCTCCACCATTAATACTCACCTCTATCTATGTGAGTTCGAGTCCAGACTCGGCTAACCTGGGTAAGTGAGAAAGCCTTCCAGTAGCTTCTCGTGGGTCGGTGGTTCTTCCCTTGGGTTTTCCAGGGTTCTTCCTCCACCATTAATACTGGCCGCCATGTATAGCCTATCTTGTGCTGAAAAATGCTGAAAAATGGCGTTAAGCCCCACAACAACCAACCAACCAACCACCATTAATACTGGCCGCCATGTATAGCCTATCGTGTGCTGAAAAATGGCGTTAAGCCCCACCACAACAACAAAACAGATAAAATGGGACCATATTGTTTGAAACCTTGCACACAAGTCTAGCATCGCTTGCTGTTAACATTTGAATTTTATTCATTGCATTTGGGATGTTTTCAATATTAATGAATTAATTCTTTTTTTGCAAGCAGAATAATTAGTAAATATTCTTGTCAGAAGTGTTTCCCCAGTTAACACTACAGTAGTCTAGGTATGGTTGTGTACAGCATTTGTAAAATATGAACAAAGTAGAACAATACAGTATTGTCTTGTCTTGTTAAATTAGCACAGACATAAATTGACTTTATGACCTACAAGTTGAATATGTACATTTTATTTCAAATTGTTGTTAACTATAACTCCAAAGGATTTTGTCATGGGCAAACATCTGTAAGCATATTTCATTCAACTTAAGATTTTTTTTCTCTTGTTTGGTAGCAATCATTAATACTTTAGTCTTGTCTGCATTTATTTCATGCCATTCTCCTTACACCAGGAATCAGTTCTAACCATGTTATCGGAATGGAGGTCTGATTTTAGCTGTTTGAAATCTGTTGATGTGTTGTATCATATGCATTCAAGTCGGTAAATGAAATATAGTTTCATTTTTATTGGCAGATCATTGTGGAGTATGAGATAGGAGAGTGGGCCAAGGCTTGGTCCCTGCTATAATTACTGACATTGTTTTCTCATGTTAGATATGATATCAGTTGTTAAATTGTCACATTGATAAGTGCGCAGTTTGTTGATAAGAAAGAATATCATGATCAACAAAGTCAAAAAGTTTTATGTGATCAACTTGTTTGGATTCAACTAATTTTTCTTAATTTATGGCAGTAATCCATCAATCTATCATGGAGACAAGGCAGACTATAGAAGCCATTGAATAAAACCACAACATATAGGTCAATATGATGAAGGTACATTTGGAAGATCTCAGTAATAATCCTTGGGGTATAGTATCTTTGTATGATGATGTATTTGCTATATGGACCCAACTTTTAAACAGGTGGTTGATAAACATATATCTTTAAAAATGCTGAGTAAAAATGGACTTCCAACCTGATTGGTTGACTCTGGGCATTCTAAATGATGAGAAAACCTGTGGATATTATTTCAGGAAGGCCAGATTTAGAATGATGTTGAAATAGCAAGTATGTTCAGTACATGTTGTATCTTTATAAACCTCCAGGATTAAGGAACTCATTGTAAACTATGATCACAATGAAATAAAAAATTTCTGTTCACACAGAATTTTATTTCTGAAATTACCAAATAAAAAGGCTTTGAAAGTTTTGCAAACTATTGCAACAAGGAAATCTACAGGTCTAGATGACCATATCTCCTGAGGGCTTCTACAAATATATCTGATGCATAGCTGACATGTGTAATCAAAGCATATCCACCAAGATATATATATATATATATATATATATATATATATATATATATATATATATATATATATATATATATATATATATATATATATATATAATGATTCCAAGGAAAATTGTTCATATAGTGGCGGCAAGGGTTGCACTGAATCATAGATACACTATATGAAAAGACTGATTTCTCTGTTTGCAGTTTACGGAAAACTGTCCATCCACACCAAGAACACCACAGAAGAACAGACAACTCTCTAACAGTTTGGGTTGTTGAGGCAAAGAATTTAACTCCCAAGAAAAGGTAATTAATAGAAGAATTTTAAGAGTAGTGGGAACATACCTAGAGATCATAACTAAACAGATTGAGTTTGAGCTTGAATATTTTGTAAGGAAATAAAAAAGTGACTATGTACCAATGAATATGAAAACTCCACCTTGGAATTGAGCTCAGACTTGTATGGTCTCCAGGCCAGATCTTTCCAAAACTTATTTTTTAATCAAGCTGAGATGTAACTGTTGCTTGTGAAAACTATGTTTTAATTGCAATTGTTTTGTATTATTTTTCTCTTAGCTAAAATATTGACCTTCACTTTTGAGTTTGGATGTACTCGATACAAGTATACTTGGATGCATATCCTGACTTGTGGCAACATCTTTTTTAATATTGTAGATTATTAAGTACATATTTTCCATTGGCATGTATATTGAATTTGTATATTCCTACAACTGGCACTAAATTGCAAACATAAGGGTCATACAACCTTGAAAAATTGTTAAATTTGAGGGGTTGAACCAACTTTGATGTTTTTAAAACAGTCTATGAAATGTATCATAAACTCATAAATTTATTCAAGGGAATACAAACCATTAAAACTGGATGATTTTTTTTTGTTCCAGAAGTTTTGATAGACATTTTCCAAAAATTAATAAACAAGTAAATAAATAAATTAAAAGGAAATTTTTGGGGGCAAGTCAAAATACACCACACTGGTAGTTGCTGGTGTGGATTAGTGGTTGTTTTTAGTTACATGTTAATTATATATTACTTTTCTTGTACATTTTGTATTTGTTTATGCCATAAATCAACATACAATGCTGTGAAAAGTTAGTTTCAAATAGAAGAAATAAAACCTTGAAAATAATTGTTATGGACTGTACAAACCATATAACATTATAGACCTTGATTTGACCCCCCCCCAGTAGATTAGATGCATGTAATTACAAGTAAAATAACACATTAGACCATGATATACCAGTCTTTTATATAGTGGCAATATCAGACGTACATCATATGTGGCTGTATTGTATTGACATTGTGCTGAACAAAATTAAAGAGACCTAAGGAATCTGCTTTGTTTTTCACTTCATGGAACACAGTAATTGCTTAGAATTATCTAATAAGCCCTAAGAGTAGTATTTCAAAAAGTTATCAAGTTTTTGAACAGGAGTAATAGTCAGACAACTAGACACACAGAAGAGGTGGGCAGAACAAAGAACGGTTGCAAAGATTATTAATTTTAAAAAAAATAAATAAATAAATATAGTGCCAAGCAAACAAATGGAAATGTTGATAAAAATGAAAATAGGATCAAATAATTTAATTGTAAAGTTTCTGAGCATAATTTTTGCTCACCTCTCTACTATCAGCTGTAGTTGTTTTGTCTACCAGGATTGACACAGCTTGGGGGAGGCACAGTGGCACCATTGGATTGCAAGCACAATCAGTTCTCTGTAAGAACTTCAAATAAAGAGATCTGGTGATTAGCTTCTTTTCTTTTGGTATATTTACTGTACTCCAAAGTTTTTTTTACACTCCAGATTATTCTGGCTAATTATGTGTGACACAGTCCAGATTTGTAGGTGAAATGGGAAACCTCTAAAACATTTTTTTTACCATACCATATACTTCAGTGTTTCATTAATTTATTACACATACTCATGTGCAAGTCACACAACTGCATACTTCATTGATACAGATCTGCCATTTCATAATGTTCCTGCAGATCTGGGTAAAAGATGCAGTTTGTAAAGATTAACAAGTAGAACAAATGACATAGTCCCTGATCTGCCTGCACATTATGCAACAGGAAATCTGGGTTGTCTGTATGGTTTTCACTTAGACCCAACAAAAGTGTTTATGATAATTTTGTTCCATTCATACTACTTGCTTTTTATTGGGCTGGGTGCCATATTTGATTTGACTGCTTGGTGTAGTGCACAGCTTATCTATGGAAATATAGGGATGAAATGTAAATTAGAAACATAATAATCTTGGGAAGGGGATAAGAAATAGGCAATTCATATATCAGTCTCAAGGTGTGTGGGTGTGTGTACCTTATATACTCCTTTATAAGTTGAGTTGTTGTTATAGGGTTTTAGCATTTTTCAGCATAAGATATGCTGTATGTTGCGGCCAGTATTAATGGTGGAGGAAGAGCCCGGGAAGAACCACCGACCCACGAGAAGCTACTGGCAGGCTTTCTCACTTAGCAAAAAGATCATGATCTACTGTAACATGATTCAGACACAGGTCAGGATCTTTGATGTTTGTTCTATTGATTACTCCTCACAAACTACACAGATCCAGATCTGCTGGTACATTATACAGTGGCAGATCTGGGTTTTATAAGCAAATATATATGGTATTCATTGGTACAGTGGATGTGGGACATTTCCCACAAAGAAGGTATCTGTAATGTGATTTGACCTGAGCTTGATATTGGGACAGAGACTATTCCCATCAAAGTCTTTGTATAAAGATAATCCATCAGTTGGATGAGCCATCTGAAATGACCCAAAATGAACTGTCATTGTTGTTACATAACAAATGCTGTAGCAAGATTAAAAGAAGTTTTTAGCCTTTTAATACTAGAAACATGGCTGAGTGAGACTTAAGTTTTGGAATTGTAGTGGCACAGGTTAATATGTTGGACTAGCAGCAAGAGGGGTGCAGGTTGAAAAGCAAGTGATGAGTAGGATGTCCACATTGTGTCCAGTTCAAGAGACTTCACTCAAGCTCGCCTGACCTGTTTGGCTAATTATTATACTTTTTTTTCCCATAATTATGTCCCAGCGCTCACCTGTAGATGAATTACACTTTTCCGTACATTAAAACATAAGAAGCTGTGTTTGTCATGTATATTATCATTTCTTTTATTCCACTTATCATGCAAGTTTTTGAATATTCTAAAAAGAAAAACTGCTGTACAAGAATAGCATAAAAGCTAATTCATCCATAGATCTGCATGTACTTTCCAAATTTATTTTACTGACAGCAATTTTATGTGACCCATATCCAAGAAAACGAAAAAATTTCTTTAAATTTGTTGCTGTGCAGATTCAGATATTAATAGTGAAGTTGGTTAGCGGATCAGTCTATACTTTAATGAAAACAATGCTAAATGTTAAGTAGTGATGTGAGATTTTATGGTGTCTTGTGGATGAAAATTAGAGCAGATGTATCTATTTAAATATAAAAACATATCTGATCAGGATAAAAAGGACAAATTAGTATCACTTTACAAATTTGAAATGAATATGAGAGTGATATAATACAGCACTCTTGAGTACAAAAGAATTTAGGGACTACACAATTATTCAGCAAAAGTTTGAGATGTAGAGCAGTTGAGTGTTGAATATAAATATTTTGTCAGTATATTTTGTCCATGTATTTTTTCTTCAAGAATTTTAAGCTTCTGAAAGATTTGTTAGTAGTATAAATAAATGTAGATTTTTAATATAGTCTATTGTAATTACAGCATGTGCAAGATTTTGCTTTTTTGCCACTGGTATTAGCAAACATTGCTCTTAAAACTCTATGGGGTAGGCATGTATGCATTAGACAGTGGGAAAGGAGCAGCACAGCCTGACCTGAAGTTATCTAAATTCAGATGTTCCAGATATTGCTTTGGTCCAGCTTCCTAGACCAATAATTCATTATTGGTAGATACCAATGTGAAAAATGGGGTAGGCATGTATGCATTAGACAGTAGGAAAAGAGCAGCACAGCCTGACCTGGGGTTAACAACTAAATTTAGATGTTCCAGATATGGCTTTGGTCCAGCCTCCTTTCTAATTAGACCACTAATTCATTATTGGTAGATACCAATGTGAAAAATGGGGTAGGCATGTAAGCATTAGACAGTGGGAAAGAAGCAGCATAGCCTGACCTGGGGTTACCTCAATTCATATGTTGCAGATTTGGCTTTGGTCCAGCCTCCTTTCTAATTAGACCACTAATTCATTATTGGTAGATCAATGTGAAAAATGGGGTAGGCATGTATACAGTGGGAAAGAAGCAGCACAGCCCGACTTTGGTTTGCCTGAATTCAGATGTTTCAGATTTGGCTTTGGTCCAGCCTCCTTTCTAACTAGACCACTAATTCATTATTGGTAGATACCAATGTTAACATGAGGGGAAAAATACTTTTTGCACTATATGACACAGTAAAATAGCACATGTATTTTTGATTAACACAAGTACAAAAATTATGAACACTCAAAATTATGTGCTTCCACTGCATTTCCTTTGTAAATATATCCACAGAAATGGCTTACATTTAAATGCTACCTTAATCATTAGCCTGACCAGAGCATGCACAAGGAAACTTTGGCTGATGTAAAAAGAAATCAAAATCCAGTATGTGTGGAGACAGAATATATGCAGAAGTTTGAAGTACTTAAAAAAAGCCCCCCCCCATTCCATGCTGGCATTGCAACTTGTTCAGCAAGAATTAATGTCTCTTTGTTTCCCAGCTTTTAAGACATGTACCTTGTTTTCCATTTCACTTGTGACCAACTTGTACATCTGGAAAGCCTAAATACCACTGTAAAAACCAGGAGCTCCATTTCAGTGGTTCACTCACACAGACTGGGCCTAGCATCAATCAAATACAAACTGCTTGTGCACAGTTCATTTCAACTTTCCACAACTTAACTTTTCAGGCTTATAGGTTTAAGGCAATCTTTGAAATAAACTATGGGCAAGTTTTGTGTTAAATTTATGGACCCTTGGCTGGACCAAAAGAGGTACCAAAAATTAGGTAGCCTTGCACAACACCAAAGATAGCCCAGCTTTTAAGTGTGAAAAGATCAGAGATCACATTTTGAGACCATTTCTAGATTACACTTAACTTCTAGTGCAGAAGTTCTCTAACTGTGAGCTCCATTTGGGTGGTCCATGGAAAGGATACAGAACAATCAAGAACCTGTAAAACAAAAACAGGCTCATCCCATCATATTAGAAAAGAAAAAAAATTCTGTTATTAAATGAGGTGGATGCTTTTATTTTTTTATTTTTGGAACAAAAAATGTCAAGTTTTAAAAAAAAATATTTAGTGCATTAAAGTAAGGGTTTCTTTTGGGAGGGTTATCTATGCTGTACAAATAATCTGCCAAACCTTGTGATTTGACTGCAAATCTTATTGAAATGGTCCTTAAATTACAGGCTTAAGAAATAATTGTAAAAGATACAAAAATACAGTTATTGTATCAGATCCAGATATTGACTTGTCTAGTTGGGTCTGGATCTGGATTTTCATATTAGTTTCAAACCAGTGGGAGGGCCATCAATCCAGGTCTGATGAAGCAGTTGCATAATGAAGGGTAAGTGGGATTGTTTTGCACAGAGCAGGAATAATATAAAAATTTCATCTGTATTTGCTATTGACAGTTGTCTAACTTTCAGATAATAGATAATTCTTTTTAATATGTAATAATTTTTTATACTTTGCAAAAAAAAATTCTTACACAAACAAGACAAGTGACAATTTCATTAAAGATGGGTTCCATTTCAAATCACACCTCCCTGTGCTGGCCATCTCTAATAGAAATGAAAATGAGTGGCCATGACACCATCCAGTTTATGGAGGGTATACTGTAGACAAAGTGCTTTTGTCAAAAGTGTCATTGCTTTTAACCATTCTATCATGATGGTCTCTAGCCTTTACTGAAATGGCACTAGACTAGCTGGAGACGATAGGCTGGTAACTTGACTCTTGTTTCATTTCATTGGAAATGAATGTTTCAAGAAAGGTTAATCAGAGAAGGACAATTAGTCTAGACTGTACTTAGAAACATTACCGTTTCCTGTTTCGGTTATATGATAAGAGTCTCAGTCTTATGGTATTTACAAATTTCTGGAACAATAATTGAATTGTCTGCATATTTTGAGCAAAAAATGCTTGATTTTTCATGTGTGTAAGCATATACATGCTAATATTAACAATGTTGTACAACTGTGCCAATGCCAACTTTGAAATAAGAATGTGGTGGGAGAAGAGGGCACATTCAGAATTGCTGTTCTTCATTGGTTATGTATGTTCATAAATTTCATGATTATTTTTCTCTCTCTGAAAAATAAAATTGACCCTTTGTCAAATCTATGAATTTATGTGGTATCATTTTTTTGCAAAACTAAAATTTGATACTTCCAGAACTTAACAAGAATTTAGTATTTGTAATCCTTCTCAGTCATGTGATCAAACAACAGTAATGGTGTTATACACAAGAATTTTACAAGACCTTTACCGCTTTATTTTTGACTATATGTTTGAGCCATTCTATATAAAAGTTAAAATTATGTACACTTGTAAAATATTCTTTAGCTTTTGTGTTCATTGTTTCTTTGTCTTTTGTATTTGCCGAGGATAGTGTTAAAAGCACAAAGGCTAGTTTACTTGTAGTCGTGTGCTGTATTGGCAAAAAAACTATAGAAATGAAAGCAAAATTAGTAAACAATGAGTGAAATGTATGACCTTAAAATTATATTGGTAAGCCATTGGTTTCATTTGATTTTTCATTCATTTGAATGGTCATAAAAATATAATGAATTCTTTCATTGCTCTTATGCAGAAAATTTTGTTCTCTGTAATTATTTCAAAGTAGATAATAGATCAACATGAAAATATTGTATAAACACAAGTGCCGCACCATAGGAACATTCTTCCATCTTATACTGACTTTGTCTCCCTATATTAACAGATCCACTTATGTTTTCTATTTTAGGGATACATAGGTACATAATAGGTACACAAAATGGCCCCCCCCAAACAAAAAGACGAACAGATCAACAAAGGTGCAGCACTACCTACATTTTTGAAAATGTTGTAAATAGTTGTTTTAAGGCATTAACAAAAACATTTAATGCAGGCCTTCTTTTTTGCAGATACTTCTGTGAGATTTTCCTGGACAAGACACTCTATGCTAAAACCTCTGTTAAGACTAAAGGAGAAATGCTGTTTTGGGGGGAACAGTTTGAATTCAAGTAAGTCACTCAAAAATATTTAAGAAATGAACTTTAAGACCATACAGCAGTGCTTGCTAATTGCCTGTACAGCATGGAGCTAGAAATGTATCATTTGTATGACCTGTTTTTTAGATCTTTGTACAATGTTCTGTATATACAGTCATATGTATATGACCTGTTTTTTAGATCTTTGTACAATGTTCTGTATATACAGTCATATGTATATGACCTGTTTTTTAGATCTTTGTACAATGTTCTGTATATACAGTCATATGTATATGACCTGTTTTTTGGATCTTTGTACAATGTTCTGTATATACAGTCATATGTATATGACCTGTTTTTTTAGATCTTTGTACAATGTTCTGTATATACAGTCATATGTATATGACCTGTTTTTTAGATCTTTGTACAATGTTCTGTATATTCAGTCATATGTATATGACCTGTTTTTTTAGATCTTTGTACAATGTTCTGTATATACAGTCATATGTAACCTTCAATTATGTGTTTCCTAAACCCATTTCAAGCAGAAATGAATAGAATCTCTAGTGACAACATTAGTTAATATAACATTCATTTTTGACTTTTGCTTAAACAAAAGCATTGGATTAGAGAAAATGATTGCTATGGGTTATCTGGATTTATATTTTCTTTTAAGGCTATCATGCTGGTTCATCTTTGTCATTGGGATATGAAGTATTATGATCTGTCAATGTTTTTAAAGACTCTGTCTAGTGTCTTCTCTCCTTTTATTGGAAGATTCCATGACTTCCATCCACATGGATGCTTTCAATTATGCAAAGGTCAAAAAATGAATGTTTTATTGTCCAATTTTCCCTTGGACATTTAATTCATTTTTAATGGAAGAATCATTAGACTGACATCAGAATTGACAAATTGGCAAGTTCAGTGTACTTGGCAAAATGTTTGGAATGAAAAAGCTACAAAATGGCTTTGGATCATGAAACTAGTTAATAGTGGCACCCACCCATGATATAGAAGCATAATGATTTTGGGTTGAAAGGTCAAGGTAACTAACTGGAAAAAAAAAAGAAACTAGTCATCTGTATACTCCTTTTACTTAAACATCTTGCACCTGCAATACACTGTGTGGATGGCTTGCACTTGTAGGAAGAAGTTTTATTTTGAATTAATTTTAGAGTCAAATGGTCAACAATCAATGTGTTAGAACTGAAAGGTCTTTGTCACAGGGTGAGAAACAAAATGATTTCTACACAAAACTACCATCATCAAAGTTTGTCATTTGCTTGCTTTTGGAGTAAACAAGAAGCCTATTACTGGTTACTTTTATAATATAAATATTTTTATAAATATAAATCTTTTTATAATATAAATATAAATGTACCATTATTTATGGGCCATGAATAGTATTTGAATATTAGGAATACCAGACAGTATATGGTTGAAATTTGTTAGAAAATATTGGAATACAGAGGTCCTTCAGGATAACCTGGTTCATTAGAATTATAGAAGTGCTAGATGCTGTCAATGAAGCTTTAGACTGTTGAAGGTATTTCATCAAATGGTAGATGCATCCCAGTTAAAACACATTGGAGACTTAAACTGAATTTGCATTGTGATATTTGAATATACATATGCCATCAAAAGATATGCATCCCAGTTAAAACACATTGGAGACGTAAACTGAATTTGCATTGTGTTATTTGACTATACATATGCCATCAAAAGATATGCATCCCAGTTAAAACACATTGGAGACTTAAACTGAATTTGCATTGTGTTATTTGACTATACATATGCCATCAAAAGATATGCCTCCCAGTTAAAACACATTGGAGACTTAAACTGAATTTGCATTGTGTTATTTGACTATACATATGCCATCAAAAGATATGCATCCCAGTTAAAACACATTGGAGACTTAAACTGAATTTGCATTGTGTTATTTGACTATACATATGCCATCAAAAGATATGCCTCCCAGTTAAAACACATTGGAGACTTAAACTGTGTTTTTTGACTATACATATGCCACATTCTTATGTAGTGAAAATCAAATGAAAAAGAAAAGACACTTTTCTTCTCTTTTCAGCAATTTACCTTCAGTTGAAATCATCACGGTAAATTTGTATAGAGAAGCCGACAAAAAGAAGAAAAAAGACAGAAATACACTGCTTGGTTAGTATATTATTAGAGTAAGTTGTGAAGAAGCAGACATGCAAGTTAATGTAGAGATCAAGATTTTGGTATACACATTTGCAGAGGGTTCATTAGGAGCCTAAAGGAGAAGGGTTCCAACACTAAGGAAATAAGTAAACATTTGTATCAGAAATGGTTTTTATCACAGGATGACTGTGTTGTGTTGTCTACCTTAATAAACCCATGTTGTATTTGTTTTCTGTGTACACTTTCAAACCACCTCATGACCTCAAAAATGATGGCAAGATGTTAGTTTTGTTAAAGCTTAATGTCCAATGCATACTGAAAAAATCATTTCATTGTTTTGCAACTTTATTGAAATAATCTTGTTTTAATTATGTGATAAAAAGACTGTTACAGCTGTGCTTATTTCAGATGAAAATACATGAAACTGTTAAATAATATTATTAATTTCCTACTACAAATGATTTGATTTTACAAGTTTCTTTTGTAGTAATTGCTATTTTACATGAAAACAAAATTGTGGACATGAAATGTAGGAAGAAAATTCTATTCTTGAAAAGTACAAAATGTGCTAATTTGGTACTATTTTTTTACATGTACATTTTTCCAAGGATGACACATGCTCTGAATAGATCGCTTATGTTACACATAAAAAATGTGAGATAATGCACATGTAACTGTCCATGTATAGTGTGACCCCACTATAACACAGTAGTTAGAAACTATAGAACCTGACCGTGTTATAGACTGAACCATGTTATAAACAACCAGGTCAGTTGGCAGAGGTAGTTAGAAGCTATAGAACCTGACCGTGTTATAGTGTTATAGACTGAACCATGTTATAAACAACCAGGTCAGTTGGCAGAAGAAAATTATGCATGTACCTGAAAAAATGTGGAGGTGGGGTGGTGGGTTAGGTAATAAATCCTGGTACAAATATATGTGCTTCATTGGCACAGTTATCATCTTAAATCAATGAATAATAAATGAGATATACACATATAGTGACAACAGAGAAGGGATATATAGTATATTTCTTTATTCAGAAAACGATGCATTGGTACAAGAGGTCTTGCTAGGATTTTAAAACTAGGAGTCCAGGATTCCTAATTTGGTAAAAATAGGAGTACCATCAGCAGATGCTTACACTTGGCTACTGTCGCATCCAAACTATTAGTTCTAACAACTTTAGCACAATCTCATTGAAATCTTTATTTTTTCATTTAACCTAAAATACTTGTATAAAATTTGCAAATGGCATTTTGTCCAGGTCTCTTGATTTCAAGTTCACATGCAATATTAATATGTCAAAAACCAGAAATAAAATCAATAACAGTGATTGCACTAGGCTCTGCCAATGTTGCAAAATTGAGATTTTGTTTTACATATTGGTGGCGATATTTTTTGTGACAACATTTTTGGTTAAAAAAAAGGTATATACAGTCATGGATAAATTCAAAGGCACCATGACAGGAAACAGCAAACATGGATATAAAAATGCACTGTAATCAGTTGTTACATAAACAAATCCTTATTTCATATTGATAAGCCACCTTAACAGTGCACTGTTGTATCCTAATCCATTTATGCTGATATATGGCCTTGATACTGTATGCTGTAATATAATCAAAATAGCTATGCAACTGACTAGCTACAATTGACCACTTCTGCAGGCTGAAACCTGAAATGATTAGTCAACCAGACGACAACAATTTAAAAAAAATACATAGTTTTGCTGTAACTTTAATGAAAACTTATTACCTGTGGAGCACCGAGATATATATATATATATATATATATATATATATATATATATATATATATATATATATATATATATATATATACATACACTAAAGATTTTTTAAAAAATATCAGTGTTCGACAATTATTTGATGTTGCCAGAGATATAACAAAGGGGTATTTGTTTGGTCCTTCAAAGAAAGCCTTTAGCGGCACATTCAATAACACATGGGCCTTCATCAAAGCACGCCAGCAACCTTTGATCAAAGAAGTCAGCAACAAACTAAAATTAAAGCATTGCTTGTTTTCATAGTGATTAGAGAATATTTATTTTGCCACAAACTTTTCTCTTTGCAATAAAAACGTGTGTATGAAGGACTTCTGTGTGGGTGATTCTCTGTATCCCAAATCAAAACTTTATGTCCAAATATGCGTAATTAAGTGTTTCCGAGATTTCTGGGTACATATACGTGTACACTGTTTATATATATATATATATATATATATATATATATATATATATATATATATAATGCATAGCAATGAATAAAGTATCAACACCATGTACTCACCTGTGAATCACATCACATACTTCGAATTCACAATATAAGTAATTCCATAGAAAGTATGGACAAGCACACACACATTTAAATATTCAGTAATTTTGTCACGGGTCATATAAGTCTGAATTCAGTGGGAAAAAATACACAATCACATAACGAATGAAAAAGCACATTTACTTTTGAGCAAGTCCAAAGTTGTTTAAAAAAATTGAAAATTGCATTTTAAGCGTTGTCGGTAGGAAACTTTCACGACACAGTAAAAATATTTCAGTCATGTTGGAAAATCAAACAATCCATCAGATTTTATTTTTTTTTAGTTTGGTAAGGACTTACTTAAAGAAAGGTTCTTTGTGTTTATTGAAGATTGTAGTCAGCTTTCTTTATTGAAGGGTGCATGCATTATTGAAGTCACTGTTCAAGAACAGCTTTAGAGAACCAAACAAATGCCCATTTCTTATTGTAGTGGCAACATCAAATAATTGTATGATTGAGACTGGTGTTTTTTTCCCCATTTGTGTGGTACATTTTCATAACAATCGGTGCTTCAAAGGTAATGTTTTCTTTGAAATTTCAGCTACTATTTTATCTGGGTGTTTGTTTTTTTTTTAAAATGAATTTATTGTCATATGGTCAATTGTAGTTCTGTTTCTCCCTGCCTATTGAATATACAAGTGCTTTTTTTTTTACATTTATAATAGTGGAGTGATGGTGCCTTTCACATATGCATAAAAAATTTAAAGAAAGGGTCAATCGACGATATAAATGGAGGTGTTCTGGTCTAATGATATGGATTACTACAGAAAATTTTAATGTTCTGAAGGATTTAATTCTGAGTGAAAAGAACAGTAATTTTACTTACCATCCACATATGAATATCAGTCTGTGGAAATATATTAATTACTAGAGAGCAGGCAAAAATCCAATGAAAGAAAGATTGAGATAATGCTTCGTCCATTTGAACCCCACTACCAGAAATGTAAATTTGAAAAAAAGAGGATGTCTCAAAAGTTACAGTGGTCATGCTAGATGTCAGGATAAGCGGATTATGATTAAACAATGCACTGTTAAGATGGTTTGTCAATATGTACAAAGAATTTGTTTATGTAGTAATATATAAATTTCAGTAAAATTTATATTAACTTTACTACTTCCTTTCATGGGACCTCTGAATTTAGCTACTCCAAACCAATGGTTGTATACAAGTTTAAACAGCCAACAATCTTGCCAATAATGAAAAAAATCGCCACATGGTATATTTTGCCACCAATAAGGGACAAAAATTGCAATTTGCGACATTTGTGAAGCCCTGCACGATTCCTGGATAAATTTTTACATGTTTTTCGTGCTTTTAAGAAAGAATTTTTTTTGTGTGTATGAGAATAATACATGTATATGAAATTTCAGTAGCCTTACCACAACCATGTTATATCTGAATTTGTGTTATAATAGAGCATTCTATAGCAGAGCCACACTGTACCATGTATACTTGCTTACAAGACTGATCCATCTGCATGCAAGACATGCCCTGTTCTGCTATTTAAACTGCATAAACTCTGCTGGGATATGAGATCTTGATGTCATTGCAGTTGGACTTAAGACTTTAGACTTTTCTTATAAGCGAGTACATATGGTAGATTAATTGGAATTAAAATGGTGAGGTGGGTGGGGAAGACATACTGGACAGTGTTGTCATATCCATCCATGTTGTCATATCCATCCATGTGAATTCTTTTATTTACTTTATAAGAATAAATACTGTTATCTTTGTAAACTCGATCATTGCCCATGTCCTGGGTGAGAGATATTTCTTCAAACAAAAATGTATTCCATGTTTATTTGTATCTTGTATATTTTCAGGTTATATCAAGATTCTTGCTGCTGATGTTACAAATAGACAGTTTGTGGAAAGATGGTAAGTATTATTTATATCATATTTGTTTGTTTTTTTGTGAAAAATAATTACTTTTCTCATATGGACATCTTTAATAATAATAATAATAATAATAATAATAATAATAATAATAATAAATACTTTTTAATTACTTTACAAACAAAAATCTGCCTTCAGGCCCTGATTTTTCTGCAAATATTTACAGATAATGTTCACAGGTGCTAAGAACCCTTTCTGTGATTTTAGTTTTAACTACCTTACAGTTAAGAGGGAGTTTTAATAGTTAGATTTGATAAGCTCTGAAGTGCTTCAATTACAGAACAGGCTATTTTTTTAGGAGCTGCCATTAATGGGATAGATTATTCAGTTCTAATGTGTAAACTGTACTGAATTCTATTTTCCAAATTTACCATTTATACTCAGCTATAAATTGAATCCCTCTGCAAACAAGATGGACCCTGATCTTCAGTCCCAATATACGCCAGTAGAACAGTCTTTGTTTGTTCTTCTGATTACTCTTAAACTGTATAGACCAAGACATGTACCATATGTAATTATATTCAGATTGGTGACCAGTGATGATCCAATTTTTAGTTGCATCAGTTATATTTTTAGTGTCATAATGTAAACAAGAAACTTTTTGTGATATTCTTTACCAAAATGAACATCATTCAGATATGAAAGTGAGCTTACTATAGTTTTTATTTTTCTTTGTACGATATTAATATAGCATTATGGGAGAATAAAATAATTTCATATCCGTAGCATATATTTTACCAAAAAGATGATTTAGTTCAAAGAGATGTTTTCAATATTTCTTTTTTGTTCTTTAGGTACAATACCAGCTCAGGTACCGTAGGAAAAGGAGGAAAGGAAAGTAAAACAGATCTTCCTATTGTTAGGTTGAAAGCTCGATATCAGACAACACAGATACTACCCATGGAGCTGTATCAAGACATTATACAGGTTAGTTGGCAGTCTGTTTTCTTCTGTTTTTAAATACATGCAAGTCTCTATTTTATCTTATTGGGAAGTTAATCCTACCCAGTCGAAAAAAAGACTGCAGTTTTGCTAAATGCTGGTAGGATCATTTGAAGAAAATAATATAATAGATTATGGAAATATCGTGTATCTAGTCCCTTACTCTAACAAGTCTTGCCAAAATTAATTCCAAGACAGAATAAACACTCCTTTTCAACTCCAAAAGGCTTGTGAATACAAAAATATTGGAAACCATCATTAACTTTTTTTTTAAATTAAGACCTTGGCATATTCTCTACATGTAAATTTGATCAAAAATTTTCAGAAGTTAAATTGCACTGTAAAACTGATTTTTTTCAAGGTAAATAATATTGTCTCCCCAAATTACTGAAAATGATGTATGATAGACCATCACAGAAAAAGAAATTTTGTGCTTTCAAAAAAAATTGACATAGATCAGCTATAGATTACAATAATCTGTATCAGATGTTTTCCATTTTTTAAAACAAATGTTTGTCTGGTAATTGTTACATGTATAGTAGTAAAAATAAGATAATATTCATGTCATCATAATCTATTCTTTTAGTAGGTTTAGTAACTACTAGATCACCATCTCATCATTGTATTAGTTTCCATGTTTTCCTTTGCCTGTTATGTACAGCTTTAATTCAGTTCTAGTCCCACTTTACAGTAGGTTTTGTATTCAGACTAAATGTAAGTTCTCACTTAGGTTTTGAATTAATTTCATGAAGTTTTAATTTTAAGGGGAACAAAAATTATTTTTCAGTACCTGAGCAACAATTACTGTGTTCTCTGTGAGGTACTGGAACCCTTGCTAAGCATCAGGGACAAAGAGGAACTTGCTAGAACTATGATCAGGATAATGCAGAGTCTTGACAAAGCCAAGGACTTCTTGTCAGAAGTTGTGATGGCAGAAGTCTTACATTTAGGTAATCATGAGATTTTTCTGGCAATTTTAAGATTTGTGTATGACTCGGACAACAGTTTCTGGTTATGGTAGATTACTTTTCCATCAAAGTTGCTTTATGATTGCATTATGCTGTGAATTTGCAGGCATGATCACTGTTTCATGGAACATCCAGGAACAGGATTTTCTATTTATCTGAGGGGTAAATGCTAAAATCATAATAATAGCAGAAGAATGGAGACAATTCAGTGTTTTGTTACTTGTTATTTGGAAATAGCAGTCATTTTGGGATCCACATCTTCATCCAGATCCTGAATTATTTTAACTGTTAAAAGTTTTAATTAGTGTTTTTGTGTTAAAGCTGTTAACTTTTTACCTAAATAAAAAGCCTGCTCAGCAAAAATGGGAGTCTCTTGTTTTATTAGAAATTTATTCTGAATATTTTATTAACAATGTACATCTTTTGCTTAAAGATTGTTGCTTCTTTCTTCCAGATAACCAACATTTAACATTCCGTGGCAATAGTATTGCAACAAAATCAATGGAAGCATATATGAAACTTGTTGGAGAAAAGGTATAATACATAGACTCGCCTATTGGTAATGATTTAAAATCACTTAGCCATTGTTTGTATATTAAGTATGTCAAGAAATTTTTATGAAAATTTTCAGGGTGTACTTGACTGACTTAATATTTGTTTGATCAATTTTTAGTTTAAACTTTTGAGTTAAGTGTAAGTTATTTTTATTGTAACTTTATGTATTTGACTATTGTAACTATAGTTGCCTTGGACAAAGGGAGGTAACTCAAATAATGCACTTGCATAGCTCTTTCATTGTGGAGTAGATGTTTATCTGGATCAGGATATTGTGATGTGACAGACAGAAAAGGTTTTCAAGTTTTTTGAAATTTTTAAGCATTCTTTAGCTGTTAGAAATCTTACCTCCTGGATGTCAAAACTCTATAATAAAATGATCATCTCAAGGCATAGACCAACATGTAGAATATAAATAATAGGTCACTGCCACAGTCATCTCAAGGCATAGACCAACATGTAGAATATAAATAATAGGTCACTGCCACAGTCATCTCAAGACATAGATGAACATGTAGAATATAAATAATAAATAATGAGTCAGCACAACCTGATTTTTACCAGAAAATATATATAGCATTGGCCCTAATTAATAAGGAAAAAGATAATAGCAACAACAGCTAACTTTTATCCTCCTCCTCCAAGACTTGTTTTAAGAACTGATCCAATAAAACTTTTTCATTGGACATTACAGTTGGTAGAATTCTGGGATTCCTGGTGTGTGTGTGTGTGTGTGTGTGTGTGTGTGTGTGTGTGTGTGTGTGTGTGTTTGTTGGATGGAGGGGTCTTTAATGGCATATCAGGTCTATATATTGCCAAGTAAGATTAAATAATCCCCAAAAATCACATGATATAAAGATGTACTAAACAATTGGTAAACTATAATTCCCATTGTTTTATATCACAAATATCCTAAAAACTTCACTTGTTAAAAAGTCAAAGGCCTTCTCAATTGAAATGCCATGGGAAATGTCCTAGAGCAAAAAGGTTGACTCTGTTAGTTGCCTCTTGGAACATGGGGGTGGAGCATATCAAACCTAAATTTTAGAGCCTGCAGGGGACTCTGGGGATGGAAGAAAAAAAGGAATAGATAGTATGTATAGCACTTGGGAAGACAGAAAGATGCATTCATTATGATTAATAAATTCTTGCTTTTATTCCTAAAGAAATATAATTATTTTTAATTATTTTGCTACTGCATTTCTATCAAATTTAGTATCTGCATGACACACTGGGTGACTTTGTGAAGACAGTTATCGAGTCAGATGATGAATGTGAGGTGGATCCAACCAAGGTTGTCAATGCCAACCTTCTTTCTACACACCAGAAAAATCTTCAGATGTACTGTGAAATGGCTTGGACAAAAATCATAACCTCCTCTTCATTTTTCCCCAGGTAATATACATTAAGGACAGGTTGATTTTGTCCCCAAAGTACATAGATTATGATGTATATATTTATCATTTATTAGGACAGCTAAAATCCAAAGGACATGTGTGTTTCTTAGATACTGCTGTGTTAGAAGAAAATCAATGTATCTAAAGTTTTTATTTGACTTTAACCCTCCCCCATCTTGTTCCATGTCTTCCACAATGGACTAAGGGAGATAACTTAAATTGATTGGGTATAATTTGTCTGAATTTCTGCACTGTACATTATTGCCATTACTGTCAAGTCAATTGGATGCTTGCATCAAGCCAAATACTGATGTATGCCAAAGTTTACTATATAAGCTACAAAAGATTGGTTTAGAAGTAATTTTCTCAAGATATGGTATTCATGATATCCTTTGCAGTTCAGTTAATGAAAAATGTCTATCACTGAGGAAAGAAAAGAAAGGGAAAAATACCTTATTTACTGATTGTTTGTAACCAGATGTCTGAGAATTAAGTGTGAGCTTTTACATGGTTTTATGATCCAGGCTAAACCAGTGTTTCACAATGTTTCCAGACAATCCCAGTTTTACTATTATTGATTTCTGTCTGACCATATATTTGGTTGGTTTTGTCTGTCCAGTAGACATTGTTATGTCTGTTGACAAAATGCAGATTAATTCCTACAAGAATCTTCAATGTTGCTGTAAGAACATGACCTGAGCCATATGTGGTTTTTCATATCAGCAAGTATGCGTGCAGTGTGATAGCAAATGTGGTCTATTTAATGATCTATTTCAAAACAAAACATCAAATTTGTTTCTTCACTTTAGAAGTTTATAGCACCACTGTTATGTCAATGTGAGTTCAGTTTTAGTTGAAATTTTGAAATTACAATGGTGGATAGCTACCTCGTACAGAAGGACATGTATTTAACAGCAAGCCTTTTTGTATAGACACATCATACAGACTGGCGGCATACATGTAACAGTAGGTAGATGGTTATAAACTCCTCATAGGTTGGCAAGTATGTAACAGTAGGTATATGGGTTTTGACACTTGTATAGATGGGCATATATGTAACAGTGGATATAGACATACAGACAGGCATGTCTGTTATAGTTGGTAGGTATAGACTGCATACAGATGGGCAAATATATAGCAGTAGGTAGATTGGTATAGACATCTTGTACAGATCAGCATATATGTAACAGTGGGTATAGACATGCAGATAGATGGGCATGTCTATAATAGTTGGTGGGTATAGACACTGCATACAGATGGGCAGATATATAGCAGTTGGTAGATTGGTATAGACATCTTGTACAGATCAGCATATATGTAACAGTAGGTATATGGGCATATATGTAATAGTAGGTAGATTTGTGTTGACATCTTATACAGATGGGCATGTTTGTAACACTAGTTAGATGGGTATGAACAGCTAGTACAGGTGGGCATACATGTAGTAGTAGGTAGATGAGTATAGACAAAAGACCTGCTGACCCTTACAATTTTGCCACGCGTCTACAAACATTACTCTTAAAATATGGACTTGGAGCATTAAAACAAAAACTATGGAAAAATGATCATTAGCAAAAAATCTGGATGATTCATCCATGTTTGATTCAATCTGGGTTTCATTTTAGAATTAGTGAAATTAGTCAGTGAACCATACTAACGTTACAGCAGAAACTCTGAAGCTTTAAACTGAACCTATTTGTTCATGCAAAGTGTCTGCATGATCAAACTGTTGATTGTAAAATATTTTTTAAATGGCATCCAGCAAGCGATACATGTTTAGGATCAAAGGGAAAATGAGACTCTTGAGAGAGTTAATAATCAACACAGAAGAAAAAAAAAGAATATTCAGATTCTTGTGAATAAAAGCTGGAATGGACACAGTTATGTTTATTGAGCATGTCTCTTGGCAGGAGATATTGTGTTGTAAAATAGAAAAAGAATTTCAAAGAATAACTTCAAGTTGAGAGATGGCAACAAGCCTTTGAGCTGCAAAGGGTTTGGAACTAGCATTTGTACAACTATACTAGAGGTAAAGAAATAGTCTATGCATACTTTACAAACTTTTCAATTGAACATAATATTTATTGTCACCGCACGTTTCAAATACTTTACTTTTAATTACATTTTCCAGCTTTACAATAACAGTTTATGATATTTTGTTACACCTTTCTGAAAACTGGTCAGACTTATGGAAAAAAAATCAGCTGCCTTACTGAGATGGACTCCTCAGGGTTGTCAGGTCTGGGACAGCTTGTACTGATGGGCATACATGTAACAGTAGGAAAATGGGAATAGATACCATGTATGGTAGTTCATGCATGTAATAGACAGCTTGTTTAGAACGGGTATACATGTAACATTAAGTAGATGGGTGTAGACACATTGTACAGAAATGCATGCATGTAACCTTAGGTAGATAGGTATAGACAGGTTGTACACAAGGGCATGTATGTAACAGTTAGATGGATATGGAAACCTTATAGAGGTGAACATGTATGCAACAGTAGGTATTTACAGGTGAGACATGACATTGTTTTGAAATTTTAATATATATATAATCACAATTGATCATCATGCAGTATAATAATTCTAGAACAACTTTTGATTTTAGTGAGCTGAAGGAGGTCTTTAGTAGTTTCCGAGAGAAATGTAATGATGGACAGAAGAGTGATAATTTAATCAGTGGATCAATCTTTCTCCGTTTTCTCTGTCCAGCTGTGCTGTCTCCAAGCCTGTTCAGCCTTACTCAAGGTATAGACATCACATCCTAAAGTTTGGGAAATACACCAACTTGAAAATATGTGTGCTTCAAATTTCATGTTGGCATTCACTTATATCCAGGTTGATGACTCTTGATTTGTTTCTGAAATACCCTGCCCCAAATATTCACTTTCATGTCATTTTTACAATTGATGCTCAGCATTAAGAGGTTAGTGTCAGGACTGGTCGGCCTGGTGTCAGGATAATGTGACTGGGTGGGACATCATGCTACATGTCTGCGGTATGATACCTCATTGCTAGACATCACTATAAACTGCCATACTGCAGACATTGTAGCGATATGACTGAAAAATTGTTAAAGCTACGTTAAAAACAAAATCACATCACAATTGAAATGAATCAAAAGAAAGCAATAGATCAAAGTATTTCATTCAGAAAATGTAATCTTGTTTTATCATATGATTGAAGCAAATTCGGCAGTGGTTTGTCTTCATTTGTTAACCACAAAAAATATATTTACAAGTTGACTGGTTTACAGCATTTTACAAATGAGAAACGGGCTTCACTTCCTCAAAAATATGATATTAACACCAAGCTATCTAATATTAATTGTAAGCTAGGAAATAACAATCCTGTATTTGATGATTTGAAAATGTTGTGATGTTAATGTGCAAAATTAAGTCCTCTCATAGCTGGTAAATAGATTGCAAAACTGGTAAATATATATGACAGGAACACCATCATATCTGTTATCAAATCGTCAAATGCAACATTTCAATCTCTCCATTTAAAAACATTATTGAAATTTTAATCTGGCCAGTATATCAATAGTTATTCTTTTTGTATTATGAACTTAAAAATGCTGCAAATTTTGATTGCCAGTCAGAAAATGTGCTGGATTGGCAAATATGACGGAACAAAAGAAATACTTTCTATTTTCTACTGAATTTTCCAGAGTTTCCTCCAGACAAAGCTTCCAGAAACTTGACATTGATAGCAAAGACTATTCAGAATCTTGCCAACTTCACAAAGTAAGTTTATATTTTGTAATACTGGTTATCAACCAGCACAGCTTATAGGATGATCTGTTGTCATTCTCCTCTGTTATTACTACTACAAAGAGGAATTGCCCTCAAACTTCATGCATGCATTGATCTCGTGATTTATTGGCCCCAGATGAAACGTGTGATGCTTGAACATTGCCCATCCAGTATGGCAATCACATCTTGAAAATCTTGTTATCACTTCTCCTTCTGAACAGCTGATCATACATGTGATTCTGCCAATGGTAGGACAAAAAATCTGCCAGTTGAAAGAATGTTTCCCATATATACTATTTAATGGTTGAAATCTTCCACTTCAAAAAATGAAAGACGTTTTAAAAATTTATTTGAAGAAAAACCCCGATAATTTTCATGTTTTTCAGTGTATTCTTTACATACACCCATTGGAACCAGATTATTCGGCACCAAAAATATTATACCATTGCAGTGATATGGAGTTGTGTAATAAGCTTAAATTGGCTGACATGTACACAACAATCTGTTAATTAATTATGTTATTGTCATAATCTGGACAGTTTAAGGCATAACTTTTTATGAGCAATTACAAGCAATAAAGGGACCCAAGTTGTTTATGATTGCTTTCGAGTCGTTGAATAAAAATAAGGTGATTTTTGTAGAAATGAGATAAAAGAAGAAACCGACCCAAAAATTATTTCAGCAGAAGCACGTTATTATTTTGAGTTTTTATATTTTTGGGGAGCTGTTCAAATTTTTTTTTTAAAGATTATATAAAGGCTGTTCATAATTGTTTTTCAATTTTTAATAAAATGCTGAAAAATGTGCTTTCTCCTAATGCTAAAAATCTATGGGCTAAATCAATACGAGACTTCAGAATACATCTCAATGCAAACTCAGGAATTTCCATCACTGGATTAACTAAGATTGGTGGCATATTGGAAAGTTGTTGGCAACCATAAAAAACATGCCACAGGAAAAAAGTGTGTTATTTCTATTTCAAATGCTTGTACAAAGAGTACATCCTGCATCTCTGCAAAATATAAAGCGATTCAAAGGAAATCTTAATCTGAAAAGCATTCACTTAGACCCATATTTACTATTTCATTGACTTGGGTTAAAAGTTTTTGTTTGATATTTATTTTTTAACCACTGTTGATTCTGTGCATCTCAGTCAGCACCATGCTCTTAAAATAAAAGTTCATATTGATCAAGATCTCAAATTTCACTGGCTTCTGTCCTCATTTCTAGCTTGCATCTATAAGGCTTTTCCCCATACCGTGTATATACTGTCCTATTCAGAACTGAATTTTGCTGGGCAGATGCATCTTGGTATGTGGCCCCAAGTGGCATAAAAAAATTTGTCATTAGGGATCACTACCATTTCATCTGCCTGCTTGGGTTTATGAGTCTCAGGCTTGGCCAGTATAAATACATGAGAAAGCTTTCCAGTAGCTTCTCTTGTGTTAGTGATTCTTCCCAGGGTTTTTACCTGGGTTCTTTTTCCACCAGTTATATTGGCTGCCATATATAGCCTATCTTGTGCTGAAAATGGTGTTAATACCCATAACAGCGACAGCAGGAGCATCATGATGTATATTAATTTATGTCATGTTTAGGCATTATTTTGTGTACAAATATTTAATGACAATGATTAAAAAATGTTCATGTTGTGACTATTTGAATTAATATTTAATGTGACTGTAAATCTAATGATGAATTTCAGATTTGGTGGTAAAGAAGAATTCATGACTTTCATGAATGACTTTGTGGAGCAGGAATGGGCAAACATGAAGGACTTCTTGGGAAGGATATCTGTAAGTTATCTCCCCCATCAAATTTTGGCATAGACATTAATTTGAGCACATCACACATAAATTTAGAGACTGTGTGTGTGTTTGTGTTTGTGTTGTGTGTGTGTGTGTGTGTGTGTGTGTGTGTGTGTGTGTGTGTGTGTGTGTGTGAATCACTTTAAATGGTGTTATTCTAAATGTACTGGAGTAAAAATATAAAGGTGCTTGTCTCTGAATAAAAGAATAAAAGTGAAAGGACAAGAAAAATTGCTTTAAACATCGAGAAATGCATATCTATGTTGCAAGATCTACCAATATGCATAATTTAATAGGATTCATAGAGCACATGTATAGAGTTGGAAAATTGCATTGTCTGGTTGGAATGTTTCAGTATTAAAAGAACTTGCAATTCAATGTTGAAAGGTTTTTATGTCTATCTGGAGACTTGTTTAATTAAGAAAAATTCTACTTTATGGATATAAATTTCTAATCCAGGGTGATCATTGTAATTTATTCTGTCATAGATTACCAATGCCCTTTTTATTTTTTTCAGAAAATAGAAAAGCGGGGCCAGTTTTTGGAGTTTGATGGTTACATTGACCTTGGGAAGGAGCTCTCTACCATGCATACATTGCTGAAGGAAACGCTATCCAAAGAATTAGGGGTAATCACTTTTAATGTTAACTTCATGCAAAAGCTGCTTTCTGGAAACTTTCCTTCTTTTGGATGGGTCAGGTTTTAGCTCCCTTTGGTCACAGAGCCAATTGAGTTGTGTTTTTTTTAAAAAAGTCTTGCATCTTTTGTGTGTTTGCAAGTTGTCCATCCATAAAACAATTGCTTCTTACCACTTGTGTGTCCATATTCTGATTGAATTTTGATAAAAGATTGGAAATATGGGTTTGTATTTTCAAGATTCCAGATGATATTTTTGTGTTTTTTGTTTTTCTTTCAAAATGGCAACATGAGTAGGATTTTTAGTGCCAAGGCAGTTGGAGTAAGTGTAGCTGACCTTGGGTATTCCAATGGTAAGATTTTTCAACTCAATACAGTATGTTGAGTCAGGCACACTGCACTGAACCACTGTATCCAGCCTCCAATAGAGGCATCTAGTCTGTTATTCATCTCAGTAAAAAAATCAGTTTTATCAAACTTGGTAAATAGGTAATAATCAAGCTCATGGATGAATTTGATTATGAGCAAGATCACCTCATAGTAATTACATGATTTTTACATCTGATTGGCCGAGTTTTTTAACACTAGCAGGTAGAGGGCAGGTCAGATTTGGATCAGACTTTTTAAATAGCTTTATAGTATCAATATACTGGACGAGTTTAATTTTCACATATTAATGAGGTCATTTTGTGTCTAATTGAACCTATTACCTTCTAGAAACCAAATTTTGATTGGTCATAATTTGGATTTTGCTTTCACTTATTAGGTTGATATCATCTTGGATTTTGATTGGTTCAGTATTGAGTGGGGTGTGCACATTTTAATACAATGGTCTTGCATCTGATTCACACGAGTTTGGTTTCATCCAATTTTGATTAAACTTTTTAATAGTTTTACACTATTAAGATCTTTGATGTCAGTTATTAGAATGATTATTAACTATACCTTTACCTTTGAAAAGAACTTTCATCAGAATATTGAACATGGTGAAATTAACATAATATTAAGGTTCGGAAATCGTTTGCATAGTTGTTTTCTTACATTACTAATTTTGGGAATTGAAATGGTCAACCTCGCACGTGAATTAGATAAGCAATATCAGACACACTTGAGTATCTTGTTCACATACTTGCATCTGCTTAACCCCTTGTCAGTTTTATAGACAATAGACACAACTAATGTTACCTTTAATATTGTATTAGAAAGAGGTATATTAAAAGAGCTTTTTGTTTTGGCTTGATTTGAAAGAATTAGATGTATCTTTTCCATTTACAAAGGCAGCTTCAGTGACATCAGAAGCAGACATGTTAAGGTCCCATAATGAAATTTGTGAAAGTTAGATATCTTGTGCATCAGCTGTAGTATTCCATTGAATCTTAAGGAGAATTTAATTTCATATCTCAGCTATAGTGTTCCATCTTATCTTCAGGATAATATTACTTTGTTTCTCAGTTGTAGTATTCCATTGATACCTCAGAAGAATATTACATCATGTCACAGTTGTAGTATTCCATTGAAACTTAATGATTTAGTTGTAGTATTCCATTGAAACTTAGAGACAATATTACTTTGTTTCTCAGTTGTAGTATTCCATTGATACCTCAGAAGAATATTGCATCATGTCACAGTTGTAGTATTCCATTGAAACTTAATGTTTTAGTTGTAGTATTCCATTAAAACTTAGAGACAATATTACTTTGTTTCTCAGTTGTAGTATTCCATTGATACCTCAGAAGAATATTGCATCATGTCACAGTTGTAGTATTCCATTGAAACTTAATGTTTTAGTTGTAGTATTCCATTGAAACTTAGAGACAATATTACTTTGTTTCTCAGTTGTAGTATTCCATTGATATCTCAGGAGAATATTACATCATGTCAAGTTGTAGTATTCCATTGAAATTTAGGGATAATACAACTTAATGTCTAAGTTGTAGTATTTCATTGAAACTTAGAGACAATGTTACTTTGTTCCTCAGTTAATTATTCCATTGATACCTCAGGAGAATATTACATCATGCCACAGTTGTAGTATTCGATTGAAACTTAGGGATAATATTACTTAATGTCTAAGTTGTAGTATTCCATTGAAACGTAGAGACAATATTACTTTGTTTCTCATTATTCCATTGATACCTCAGGGGAATGTTACAACATGTCAGAGTTGTAGTATTCCATTGAAACTTTGGATAATATTACTTAATATCTAAGTTGTAGTATTCCATTGAAACTTAGTTATAATATTACTTAATGTCTCAGTTGTAGCATTCCATTGAAACTTAGGGATTATATTACTTAGTTTCTCAGTTGTAGTATTCCATGGAAACTTAGGGATAATATTAATTTGTTTCTCAATTGTAGTATTCCATTGAAGCTTAGGGATAACATTACTTTGTTTCTCAGTTGTAGAACTACATTGAAATTTAGGGATATTATTAATTAATGTCTCAGTTGTAGTATTCCGTTGACCCCTCAGGATAATAATAAATCTTGTTTCGGTTAAATTTGTATTGCTGAATAATAGTAAACCTGTAGTTACTAATTTCATTATTGTCATTTACTTATATTGAATGGCATTTCAAGCGGACCGTCATATTATACATACTGGAAATAAGTATCTTGTCTCAAGATCAGGTATGTTATTTATTATAACACAACAGAAATAAGGCAGAAGCATATTCCTATTTGCAGAACAACACAGGAATGAGGGAGAAGCTTGGAAAGTTGCCAGAAATTTTAACTCAGATTGACATGGATATACAGGATCCAACTGTGACTCATAGAAAGCCAAATTCCAACAATCGGCGAAGCATGCATTATGATAATCTTGGAAATATTCAAGGACATATTCCGGCTAGAGGAACGGATGTGTCCTCTCCATCAGAGTTTCTCACAAACATGTTACAGCTGTGTGAAAAATCCACTGATGAAACACCATTATTAAATTCTGGCAAATCCTCACGACAGGGAAGTTTTGATGTTGGCAGTAGTAGGCAAGCAGCAACAGACTTGAATACAAGTGATGATTATGTCTCAAGTTGTGCTGTTAGTTCTGTATCTTCTCACAAAGAAGAAATCAAAAATGTTTCAGTCAGGGTGAGGACAAAAATAAATGAAAAGAAAGTTAACGAGTCCTGGAATAAAATGTTGAGTGCTGCTGATATAATAAATGGAGAACATGTTGACCTAATTTCTTTCATGGATGAAGAAGTTGCAAATTCTTCAATGGAGTATGAAAATAATGTTAATGGAAGCCAGATGTCATTAAGTCAGGGTTCTACAATAGCATCTTCAGGATATCAGTCATTTGGTTATAGTCAGTCAAATTCACCAATAGAAAATGCACACAACCACGATTTTGCACGAGATTATTCTAGGACCTTCGTGTCTCAATCAACTCCATTGTCTTTCGCAAATCCAATGTACAGACACAAACATGGTTCAGATTCTAGTCAGGGAACTACATCCTCTCCAGTCCCTCAAACTCTAAGTACGAGCTCATTGAGTAGTAGTGATGAAGCTAACACAGTTAGAAATTGCAGTCTTGTGAAATCCAATAGGGCTGAAACACCAAGTGAAGCTTTGCGGAAAATTGCTCCAAAATTGTCTAGTTCTAGTAGCAGTGAATCCATACACGAGTCAGAGAAATCCAAATCTCAGTGGACAGTGTCCTTGCCCGATGTGGACAGTACTAGAAAATACCCCATAGACCTACGCACATCTAGTCCCATTCTGAACTATGCTGGAAAGCACTCCAGCTCAAGTTCTAACCTCAAAAGTACATCTCATTCCCATTATAACTGCAATACAATTGGCAGCACCCCCTTGAGGACTAATGAACTGTCTCATAGTGTAGATTTTATGTTCACATCAAACCATTATGGGGACCAGTTACGCCGCACTGCCACAGATACAGTTATATCACAAAGAAGTTACTCTCCTAAGGGTTATGGTGAAACTGCTTTGTTTTCTTCCCATGGCAGTATCTTTTCAGAAGATAGCTCTCGAAAACTGTCCTGTCAGAATGCTGTACATATGGGTATTCGATCAGTGCAGAGGAAAATTCATGAGCAAGAAAAGACAAAACAAGAGGTAAGTTTCAAGATTTATCGAGTTCATTTATAGTCTATAATTATACTTACAGGTATGAGTGACAGATAGAGAGTTTGAATAAATTTCTTCAAATTTGATCTTTTGACTACTGAACATTTTCACACAGGCAGTTTACATTGATTAGTTTTGTAGAAGCAGGATGTCATTGCATGCATATATGAAGATAAAAGTAATGTCTTACTCATTGCTATAATTAGTAGAATATAATAAGATTCCTTGATTTAAAACAAAAACAGACTTGCCAACCCTTTTTTGCCCTAAATCTTAAGAAAATTAACCATAAAATATGGATTTGTGGAATAGAAACAAACATAACAGAAAAATTATTGTTGCAGATAGATCAGGATAATTGGTTTGTTTGTGTTTGATTTGGCTTCAGGTGTCATGTTAAAATTGGTGGTGTTGGGCAGGGAACCAGACTTACTTTACAGCAGTACCTCAAATGCTTTAAACTGCATGTTTTCTCATGCAAAGCGTCTGGATGATCAAACTGTTGATTATAGATTTTTAAAAAAAAATGATATCCAGGTAGCAACACATGTTGAAGACAAAAAGGAAAATAAGCCTCTTAAAATAAAAGTAATAGATTCTTGTGAGTAAGGATTGGAAGGGACACAATTATGTCCAATGGACATCACATGTCAATTTGAGTATGTCTTAATGAGAAATGATTGTCATCATCATGTGAAATGGAAAAAAAATTCCAAGAATTAAATTGTAACAAGTCATTGAGCTGCATAGGCTATGGAACTGATGTTTGTGCAACTGTATTATTTATAAATGAGGGCAACATGTATTTCACAAATCTTTCAGTTGAACAAAATGTTTACCGTTGCAACATGTAAAAAATGAGTTTTTAAATATATTTTGCAGCTTTGAATTAGCAGTTTGTAATATTTTGTGATATCTTGCCGAAACTTGGTTAAATTATGAAAATAAAATCAACTGCCTTACTGAGATTGTCTCATCAGGGTTGGCAGGTCAGTTGTAGAGTTAGAAATTGCAGTTTGTGAAACTTCTGGAGGTGATGAAGGTTGTGGTAAACATTAAAAACATTTGACTTGAAAACTAGTTTCCTTCTCTGCATCAGTCTTGACTGATACTTCTGGACATTTCATTGCATGTTTTCAAACTTAACAATAGCAGTACATGATGTTTTGTTACACTTTACTGAAACTGGTTCCAAGTTACGGAAGAAATCCGCTGCCTTACTGAGACAGTTCGGGTTGGCAGGTCTGAAAAAATTATAGCGAGTTCCATCATGGAAATAGGTACATATTAATGATCTGCTATGATTGATTCTCAGTAATCATACCATTGTACAGGTAAAAGCCATTATGATGTAATGCAAGTAGTACAACAAATAACATTATGATATAAGCAGGAATGCATTAAAAAAAATTCTAAAATCTTCCTGATAGAGAAAATTGCATTGAAGTTTCAAAGTTACCAATTTTAACTAACCTCTTGACCATATTTTTCAATATGTTTTTAAAAAATTTTGGAAGTTGAAGCAACATTAAGTTCAGTACTGGGATTAAAAATATGCTAGGGACATGAATAATTGGCGTTTCTGATAGCATGTATTTAGGATGTTAAAAAGAAAGGTCATCTTAAATTAAAAGATGGGAACCATGCTGCCATTGAATTACAAGCGGAATTACGCTATAATGGATTTTACATGTAAAATCTTTTCTTTTTACATATGGCAGGGTAGATATTAATTGAATATTGAATTGTCCTTTGGCCAGTTTTCCTTCATGTAAAGATCAACTGTGTAGGTATTTTTCTTGTCAACATCATGTTAGAGAGAAGGAGACATAGTTGCTATTATATTGCCATTGACATCAGCAGTTTAAGGTTTTGGATATAGCTTTTCATTTTGTGACATTTCTTACGCTGAATGTTTTATTACTTGAGGTGAAGCATTGTTTAGAACTAAAAATTCTTTTATTAATATCTTTAGTATTTTAGTCATGGCTTTTCTGAGAGCATGTATTTAGGACGTTAAAAAGAGAGGTCACGTTAAATTAAAAGATGGGAGCCATGCTGCCAATGTGTTACAAGAGGAATCACGTTATAATGGATTTTATGTGTATTGTACTCGTTTTCTTTTACACATGTCAGGGTAAATATTAATTGGATATTGAGTTGTCCTTTAGCCGGTTTTCCTTCATGTAAAGATCAACTATGTAGGTATTTTTCTTGTCAACACCATGTTAGAGAGAAGTGAGACATAGTTACTTTTACATTGAGGGGTCCCAAGTGGCCTAGTTGTCTAAAGCACTCTCTGTTATGGATCACTGCCATCTCACCTCTGTCTTCGTGGGTTTGAGTCTGAGATTTGGTGAATGTGGATATGTGAGAAAGCTTGCCAGTAGCTTCTTGTGGGTCGGTGGTTCTTTGTGGTGATTTCCCAGTTTCTTTCTCCACCATTGATACTGGCCTCTATGTATAGCCTATCATGTGCTGAAAAATGGTGTTAAGCCCCAAAATAACAACAACTTTTACATTGCCATGACATCAACAGTTTGCAGTTTTGGTTATAGCATTTCATTTTGTGACATTTCTTATTCCAAATGTTTTTTTATCTGAGGTGAAGCATTGTTTAGAACTGAAATTTTTTTAATTAATATCTTTATTCTTTTAACATTTAGGTCAGAGTTTAAAGTTTTAGAACAATGATCATGGGATCAATATGTAGGCACTAGCCTTGCTGGAATTTTTAAGAATATCTGGTGAAAACAAGTGACCATACCTCGAGGTATCATTTCAATCAGATTTTGCTGGACTGCAAATTTCTGAATTTAGTCACATGGTAGAATTTGAGCATACATCAAGAATAAGAACTGAAAACAAGAATTTTGCAATTATTGGATAAATAAAAGTAATGATTTGATCTAATCATAATTTCATTGTATGTTTTAAGTAATCCCATTTTCATGAATTAATTGCATTTAATATAGGAGTTTACTATAACAAGGATTTGTTTTTGACTTGTGAAAATTTTGATGATTTCACTTGTACATGTATTATATATATATATACCAAAGCATAGATGCTACATCATTGCCATTTAATGGTGAGTTGATACCTCCCTACCTGTCACCAAAAATGTAGTTAATAACTTGTTCCATGATTGTTCATTTGTTCATAGCTTGGACAATTGTAAAACTAGTATAGTTGCAAGGCTCATTGTTTAGAAATTTAAGTCACTAACACTTTTATAATTTCTGCAGTATGAGAGTGAGGTGGAAATCTTGAAGAATCAACTCGCAGAAGCACAGTTGAGGCTTCAGAGAGCAGAAGCCAGGCTTCTTGAACATGAGAGTGGAACACAAGAGCTCATTTCTGACTGGCAGTTACGTTTAGAAGAGAGTGAGGAACGCATGCGAAAACAACAAGCTGAGAAGGATGACCAGATGAAAAACATCATACAGAGGTTTGTACAATGCTGAACTGTAGTGTGGCGGTGTGTACACTACTGAACTGTATATAATTTCTAACTTTTTGTTTGATATATAAAAAAATTGATGATGTTATTTTGAATTCACTGAATGGTCACTTTATGAAATTATATTAATATCATCCATGTTATTTAGAATTTATTATTTGTACTTGCTTATAAGTGGAGTCCATCTGCACACTGCACAAACCCAAATGTGTTATTGTGTAATGTGTCAGCTGATCTGGGTCTGTGCAGTTTGTTAGGAGTAATTAGTGACCCTAATCAGTCGTTGCATTATGTGACAGCAGATCATAGTCTGAGTTATTTTGTAGTTGGGGCTTGATGTGTGTGTGTGTGTGTGTATGTGTGTGTGTATCTATCTATATATACACACACACACATATATATATATATATATATATATATATATATATATATATATATATATATATATATATATATATATATATATAATATACACACACACATACATACATACATACATACATACATACATACATACATACATACATACATACATACACTATATGAATTTATGAAAAGTAGTAATCATCTTTTTACACTTAAAACCAAATGCAAGTAACACGCATCTTATTCTCAGTGTTGTGAATTGCTCCACATTGAGTGTTTACTTTAAACACTAAATCTATGGATGCTTGTGCTGGCTTATTGTTCATTTTGTTTTGTTGTTTTTTCTGCTGGATAGCCACAATGTCCTTACCACTGCTGTACTTGTTGGTTTCCAAATCATATTCAGATGCAAACAGCATACACCTTGATCAGGTGTCACATCATGTACCTGTTGATGCAGTGTTTTCTACTTGTGATTTCAAGCAGACAGTCTGGATCAGAATCATAGAGACCAAGCAGTTGTAAACTTGAGGTTTTCTCTTTCAGTCAGTCATAATTGACCATTGAAATAAAATAAAACATCATTTGTGCTAGGTCAAACAAAAGTCTCTGACTTTAAGAGTTTTGTAATTTCCAGGCTTCAGGCCATAAAACTGGAGCTTGGATTTTAAACTAAGTTTCCACTATCAGCAAATCAGAAATCACCTTTTGAATATTAGATCATTTGCGAGTAGTTGGAAGAAAACCTCAGGCTCAAGAGTTCAGTGATTTCCAGGCCTGATCTGCTGGTATAAAATGGCATACCAAAGTCTTTCAGATTTGACTTTGATAAAACTTTCCCCTTAAAATCACTGTTGAAATTTAGAAAAGGGTTGGCTTTAAAATTGTAGACCATGCATGTGCAGCCTCCTCTAGCATGCAGGCTGGTTAAGCGATTTTTGAAGTCACCCTCTGTGGAGTAAATGCACTGATTAAACCAGGTCATGGTCTGCAGTTGCACATACCTTTTGTAGACGCAACAAAAACATGGCATTTCAGAAAATTTACTGAACATACTAGTGTATACAAAAATGATGCCAACTATTACAGGTATCATGAATTTTTTAAAAATGGAAATTCCATATTCTGAATTGTATTGATAAAATTAAAGATAATCAGACTTTTGGGGAGATACACTTTTTAAAAAGGTATTTTTGGTGTGAAGACAGTGTGCTAGAAAAGTGTTTAGGCACAAGTTTGCTAAATTAACAGGTAATAGTTTCTCAGTTTGAAAAGCAATGTATATAACAAGCTATCAGTCAGCTATAAAAAATGAGGAAGAGGTGAAGAGAAAAAGAAAGACAATGCTGACAGTTTGTGAGGATAAGTAACATGATTTTTGTTTTGATGAAAAGTGTTGAAGGAATTAAAGGTTCTGGAATTAGAGAAATTGATACATTATTATTTATTATTGGACAGTAATTATTATTGACTCTTTACAGGTATTTTAAGGTCATAGGAGGTGCAACATGTTTCTTCAGAAAATTTTTGCTTTTAATGACTGTAATCCATTCAAGATAAAAAGATCCCCAACAAATTGATGTTATGCTTCCTGGATATGATGGCATCTCTAGTACAATTTTGATCCAGTTGTAAACTGCATTCATCCAGATCTGCCATATGATGCATCTACGTCTCTATTCAGTTGTTTTTGTTTTTGGAATTGTTACAGAACAGACAGTATAGATTCTGATCTGCCGGTTTTGTTTTTAGGAATTGTCACAGAACAGACAGTATAGATTCTGATCTGCCGGTTTTGTTTTTAGGAATTGTCACAGAACAGACAGTATAGATCCAGATCTGCCAGTTTTGTTTTTAGGAATTGTCACAGAACAGACAGTAAAGATTCTGATCTGCCAGAACTTTATGCACCTTGCAGATCTAGGTCTAAACAATTTTGTTTTTAGGAATTGTCAGTAGAACAGACAAAATAGACCCTGACCTGCCAGAGCTTTATGCAGTGACAGAACAGGGTCTCTGTTGTTTGCAGTTGGACCAGATTTAATATGCAAGTATACATTTTTATATTCTTTGATATATTCTAGGAACATATTGTTATTTGAGTCTTCTAAAATTTAATGATTGACCGACCCTAACTTTGCTTTCACCAAACTCATCATAAGTTTCCAGATCTGGCAAACAAGATCAAAATTTTTGTTTTTGTAGCACTTTATACTGTATGGCTGATCATGGATACTAATTATTTATAGATTATGGATACTGATGGATACTAATTATTTATAGATTATGGATACCGATGGATGCTAATTATTGATAGATTATGGATACTGATGGATACTAATTATTGATAGATTATGGATACTGATGGATGCTAATTATTGATAGATTATGGATACTGATGGATGCTAATTATTGATAAGTTATGGATACTGATGGATGCTAATTATTGATAGATTATGGATACTGATGCATACTAATTATTGATAGATTATGGATACTGATGGATGCTAATTATTGATAGAGTAAAATACAAGTTACAATAGACTTAAGACAAACTGAGTTTACATATTACATGCTTTTTTATTCACTTGATATATTACAAAGCATGACAAGAAAAAAAAACCATTGAAGGGTGCATATCAACAAGTACTTGTTTGGTGGATAGTTTGAAATCAGATTAATCTATTTTGACAAAGCAAAATTAAATGAAGTGAGTAAAAAGTATTCTTGCTGGTTTTTATTGACCTTCATTGGTGATGACATTTTTCAATACATTGATGTTGTTGAGACCTTGCATATGAATTGTCTTACTAACATACTGTGAGATTCAGTGTGCAAACTAACAATGAATGGTCATGGGCAAGGAAATGTTGCTTTATTATATTTATTGAGGACCATTATCAAGACCTGAGTTTAAATTTTATTTTGCTTCTGTTAGGGGTTGGCTTGTATTTGATCAAGCAATGTGACACAGGATGTTATTCAACTCACTCTATCTAAAGGAAACTAAATAGAATATATGTATTTTAACATTACCTGCAAAAAAATCTGTTTGAAAATATTGAGAATAAAAAGAATTGGCTCCAGAGACCAAATTTATTTTTAGAAAATGTTGACAACAATAAGTAAAACAGGTTTATGGTACCTTTTTTTCTATGCATGAAGACAGGAGAGAACAGCTCAAAGGCAAATTTCTGAGAAGTATTTTTTGTGAGTGTTGGTAGTCTTGGCAGTCTTGGCAATCAGCATAATAGAACATATTGGTGCTTTAGAGTATTGTTACATATATTTTCAAGAATTTAATAATTGAGTAGAGCTGAATAGAAAAAATGTATAATGGGGTCAATGGGAGGGACTTAAATGCAAAGTCATTGAGTTTGAAGCAGTTGTATCATACAGTCAAACCTGTCAATAACAACCACCTGACCAATCTGGTTTTTGTATGCTGTTGACCACTGAAATAGTTTCACCATTAAAACTTGGTTCTTGAACAAATATTATGCACCAATTATCATTATTTTTATTACTGCATTTTACAGTTTTTTTTCTTCTGCTATTGTAGGTAATTGTCATAATTCCTTATTTCAAAGAATTCACCATATAAATATGTAATTTAGAAATTCTGGTGGAAATGAGTTTAATTCATGAGCTTCATCAAACCTTTCCTCTCTATTTTTTAATGTACATTTTTACTTATATACCTGGTGAGGAAGTAGCCATATATTGCAGCTAGTCTCATAAGTAACAGACCTAAACCACATATAGAAAATGTCAACCCAGTGAATGACAATTAACTATTGTTCAAAAATTTGTTATGCCATATTTTGTTGAAACATGACTTCCATAAAGTATCTGCTGTTAAATGTGCACGAGTTTTCATCCTTTTTCATGTTCTTGCTGCCTTGAAAATTTTGATCCAATAGGATGTCTTATTATGAATTAGTGAATGTAGTATTGGTCTATAATTATACATTCATAGACTGGAAAGAGTAAGTAAATGATTAAATGCCTAATAATTCTTTCATCTCAACCATTAATGGATATTTAATAAATATTCGGTATGTATATTGTGACTATCATTTCATTTTTTGGAACAAACATTGCATTTTGCACAATGAGTCATAATATTATCAGTTTTCCCCCAATTTGTCCTTTTTTTTCTCTTTGACTTGTAATTACATTCAACCCATCTACTTATCCAACATAAATGAGCAGCTGTGTTTTGTAACAGAGTTTGATTTATCACGTTGTATAAAACATGTAGGAAGAGAATGTTATGAATTTGATCCCAAACCATTATTAAACAGTAAACACTGATCAGAACATAAAATATAGTCATCAGCACAATTGCAAACACACACACACACAGAGAAATGGAAGTGTTTTAAAATGATAATTTACATTAACTCTTTGCCGTAACTCCGAGTTTTTAAGCAATTTGTGGTTTTATTCAAATTCTTAAATTATAATTTTCCAGTTTAAAGTTACACAACAGATTGGCTCGAGTACATGACAGTTTTTTTATGTCAACAGTGTCTTTCTTGGGGAAAAACAATAATTGACATGTATAATCAGTATAATGAAGTGACCACTTTATGCAGAAAAAACACTTTTCAATTAGGAAGTACTGGGCCATTGACTGCATTAAGCTTGGTGACCATTTATAAAGTAAATTCATGGGGAGAAATGGGAATGCTATATAAGGCAACCAATAGGGCAGGTTTGACTGTATGTACATATGCTTTATAAAGCACTAAAAGGGGAATTAACTCTGATGGCAAAACATGACAGCCCTGTTCATATTAATATTGTCAGCATCCTTACTGTAGGGAAGGAAGTGAGCCCAATGAAGAACTTTCAAATTATGAGCACTTGATCGACGGAGACTAACCCCTACCCCTCACCTACGTCTCACTCGGCTGATGGAATGGAGTGGTGTTAGCTGGTTTGTTTCCTGTTTTGCTTGTGCCTGCTGATTGTTAGCATGTGGAGTTTATCCCACAACTTCTTTTTGTTCCTTGTATATATGTTAATTTTTGTCTTTCCTTCCTTTTTAACAATGAAAAAGCTTTGTTGCTTTGACAGCTGGGTTTTGGAATAACTGCTTAATGTCCATGTTTCTTGCATTTTTGCCTAGTCTTGCAGTCATTTGTTACTAAGAACACTGATTACAAATCTATATGTCAGCATCCTATTTCAAAATATATTCATTATACCTTTGCTTTTCAAACCATTTTAATGATTGCATATATTTTAAATCTGTATTGAAATAAATCTTCTTTCACAGTTTGAGACAGAGAAATGCCTTGGATCTGTGGCTTGAAAAGATGTTTATAACAAACTATACCCTTAATATAATCATCATTTTTCACTATTGACCAATGCTTCTTACATATGTACTTAACAAACTGGAATCATTGTCATTTTCTAAGGAGGGGGGGAGTATGTGCATGCAGTGTTTGAGTAAGGGCAGTTAGTGTTTTGAGTTTTGCTGGTCTCATATGACAATACTATAAATGTAGCCACACTTAATTTGAATTGATGTCGTTAGATTCTATTTCTCATCCAACTCCGAACATAGGTTTACCAGACAACTTAAAAAAGTTCCAAGTGATCTTGTGGTCAGCAACATGGATAGTATCTTGCTTAGTGTGTTTTTATTTTTTGTTTTATTGGCCAGACTGCAAGTCCACTGTATAGGTTGAGGATGCATGTCCAGTGGTCATTTTGTCCATTTGTTCATTGACACTTCAATTACGGGTGGTGTTTTGTCTCTGGTACTGATGCCTACAGAGTTATATTGTTTGGAATATAAATGCATCACCAAGTATACTAAGACCATCAGTCAAATGTAGATCACCCTTGCCAATATTTTGCACACTAGTGACCTTGCCAATATTTTGCACACTAGTGACCTGCTTTTACCTTTGCAGTTAGCTCAGTATATTGGACACTTCTGCCTACATTGTAAAGTCCAGTGAGATGTGTATGCAATTAGGATGAGACCAATACCATTAGACAAAACAAAACTTGCAGTCTGGCCATTATTTGTTTTTCTTGTTTTAAATTTAGTGATTCAAGTATGCTTTGCTGTGCAATTTAGGTTTTCTTAGGTGAGAGCATAGCTGTCACAATGTATGTCGGTATTATTTCATTCATTACATCTGACATCTGCATCTCTTTTTAAAGTAGTTGTGTTTGCCATAGAAACTATCATAACAGTTTATCAAATCACATTTCTGATTGCATCACATATCATGAAACATGTACAGTACTTAGAATTGTTACATTGGAACTTCTGAATAGAATATGGGACGTAGCTCATCACATATGAATTCAGTGTTAAGCATTGTTCAACTGTTGAGAGCTGCTTGTTACCACTCTGGGACCCATTTTTTTATATATCCATTGATCAAAACTGGAATAAAAGCTCATCTCATTAAGATCTTGTCAGAGTTTGATAATAATTGCAATCCATTTATATTAATAAGTTGAACCAATTAGCTTAGTTTGTTACCACTCTGAGGCCAGATTGCTGTTCTGATTTTGTACTTAAGCATATCTCATCAACAACTTCAATAATTTTATAACGTGGGAGATTGATGCATTATTGATTTTCTATTTTAAATTTAATAAAACTTGGAATGTAGGCATATCTTGTCAACAAATTGGATAGTTTGTAATGTGGGTCATTGATGCTTTACCAGACTTCCATTTTGATTTTGATGAAGCATATCTGATGAAGATAATTTGACATTCTGGGAGATTAATGCATACTAATAATGAAGTGATCATGCAACTGATTGTTTGAGCTTGGTAACTACTCAGGAGGTCATATTTCTGATTGGTTTTGATCAAATTGGAAAAATAAGATTACAAAACCAAATTGCATCATCAAACATGTTGTATTAATGAAATGATCTTGCACATAATAGATCAGCCGCTATGGAGGCTATATTTCTGATCTGATTTAGAATAAAATTGGAATGTGGGTTTATGTTATCAATGTCTTGAATGAGTTTGATAATGAGATTTATGTATATTAGATAGGTTGTTATTATTTTTTGTTGTTCAGTTTAACACCATTTTTCAGCCTGAGTTAGGCTGTACACGGCGGCCAGTATAACTGGTGGAGGAAGAACCCTGGAAATCCCCAGAAAGAACCACAAACCCACGAAAAATTACTTTCAGGCTTTCTCACATATCCACATTAGCCGAGCCTGAGTAGTGATCCGTAACAGTGAGTGTTTTAGACCAATCCACCAATCGGGGCCCCTATTAGTTAGCTTACCCGGCTAATGTGGATATGTGAGAAAGCTTGCCAGTAGTTTTTCATGGGTTGGTGGTTCTTTCCACGGATTTCTCGGTTTCTTCCTCCACCATTAATATTGGCCACAATGTATAGCCTATCGTGTGCTCAAAAATGGCGTTTAGCCCCAGAAGAACAACAACAATTAATTGGCTAAAGTGTTACGGATCAATGCCATCTCAACTCTGTCTGCATGGGTTCGAGCTTAAGTTTCAGCGAATGTGGATATGTGAGAAAACTTGCCAGAAGCTTCTCGTGGGTTGGTGGTTATTTCCGGTGAATTCCCAGTGTCTTCCTCCACCATTAATACTGGCCACCATGTATAGCCTGTTGTGTGCTGAATAATGGTGTTGAACCCCTCAACAACAACAACAATTAATTGGTTGAGCTTGTTGCCATTCTGGAGGTCATATTTTTTTTATCAAACATTTGAACAGAAGCTTATATGTTCAAGATTATTCCGATGAAGAAGACAAGCTTGTTTCTGTTCTTGATAACTTTCTATTTTCAGAAGATTATGATCTGATAGGATTTTGATCAGACTTGGTAAAATGACTTGTGTTGTAAAGATCTTGGATAATATGAGTTTCATCCATACATATTGTTGAAGTTATCAGCATGTCATGAGTCTTGTGACTCAATTTCAGATCAGACTTTTGTCAAAACTTGCTTCATTGTATTATATCTACTAGATCAGAGCAGTCTAACCACAGGCTCACAGGTAATTTTTTGTGTGGCATGTGATCAGTTTGTAATTAGACTTGTTTTTGTTGTTATAGGATTTATGTTTAATGCCATTTTTTCATCAAAAGATAGCCTATACATTGCAGCCAGTATAAATGGGAAGAGAAAACCCCACGAAGAACCACCGACCCATTAGAAGCTGCTGGCAAGCTTTTTCACATACCCACATTGGCTAAGCCTGAGACTTGAACCCATGCAGACGTGAGATGGCAGTGATCCGTAATGGTGAGCACTTTAGACCACTTGGCCACCTATAATTATAGTATATTGACTATAATATGTGTTTGTGTGTGTGTGTGTGTGTGTGTGTGTGTGTGTGTGTGTGTGTGTGTGTGTGTGTGTGTGTGTGCCCACCACTCCCTTGATAACTCATGAATCAGCTTATAATGCCATGTTAGTCTTGGATCCTGTTTTTTTAGAACTAGAAAGTACACAAAATTTTGATCCATATTTTGTTGAAAATAAAGAAAATCATGATATAAAATTGGTAACTGACACCTTAATAAATCACTTATTTCATTGTCTAAAACTGCCTATATGACCTGGAAATATGAATCAGCATTATGAAATTGTCAACGTTTAATCAATTTGTGTATTTCGTTACATTTTCTTTCCAAACAAAAATTCTTGGTACACATAAAAACAGTATGCAACTAAATTAAGATCAATGAAATTGTCACTAACTGCTACTAGAGGCAGCAATTTTATAAATAAATAACAATTAAATTACTTTCTTCATCAAGTGAAATTTGTGCATTAGTTCTGTTGCTTAGATTGATTTATGTGTAATGGTCATATATACAATGTGCTCAGTTGTATTCAAATGTGAAATATGTCTATACTCTATTGGCTATGTCCTCCAGCGATTCTGTGAGAAAATAATAAGTGCCTATGGTGGTTTGATACCTGATTTGTGCAAGTATTTGTTGTATTGTTTCATTGAATTTAAAGCTGACCTCCTTGTATTAGCACATTAATTACTTATTTGGTATTAAATAAAGGGGGTGGAATAAATGGCGAGTTAAAACACATGCATTAGAGCTAGCAGTCTCTTGATAACTTGTGCCTTTGCATAAAGTATGGTCTGTATTTTGGGACCTGGTTGTGTGCGAGTTGTTGAGGAAGAGGTGTGTGTGTGAGTGTGCATGCATGTGTGTGCATGCATGCATGCATGTATGTATGTATGGCCTACAAACTTTGCATTTTTGGTTGATGTAGCTCACAGTGTTGAAGATGGATGACTCTGCTCTAGATGCTGAATGCTTTTGTTAATGAGCAAGATCCATTCTTAATTATGAGATAATTTTGTATCCGATGGAGACCAAAATTTCATTGGGTTTTAAACCTGGTTACTGAACATTTATCATGATGGTCTTAGATTCTGTAATAAGTGAGATCTGGTCTCTCCAGCTTTTGGTCTTCACTCAGATCAGATTACTTTGGAGGTGTCCAATGAGAGATCTTTTGGTGATATGGTGAAGTCACATGTCACTCACCTTTGTCTTCAGTCCCATACCCAGAAGCTTGGTTTGTGAATGTACTGTCAATCAGTTGGGAAGGGTTGTGGGCATTTTCCTACCCTCCCATAGTCCTGATGCCAAATATAATACATTACAAGGTCAGAAATGCAAAATGACCCTTGTAGCCTTTCTCACATGGGACATTCCTGGGTCATTGATCTACGAGATATAGCGACAGATCTGTCCTGGAAGATTACAGTCAACATGATTCTTCTCAAGCAAACATAGTCATGGGTGTTCCTTCCCTGCCTGGACTGTCTTCTGCACCCATGGCTATTGTTGTGGCAGCCTTGTGAGACAAACAATTTAGACCTTCAGTTGTGGAGAGAATCTCAAGAGAAAGAACGCCCACCACTCATGAGAGAAAGTGGTATGCTTTCAGGGACTGGTGCCATACAAATGTCATTGTCCTTCCCTCAACCAAATGACCTTTTTCTCTGACTTTTTGAGGAGAAATGGACCCATTCTGGCATCATGGTAGATGTGGTATTGGGCACAATAAAAACTTGTCAGATCTTTTATCCAATTTGATCTCAATTGACCAATATCCCACTCTGTATATTTATATTCAAGCCTCTATCCCACACTTTCTTAAAGTTACAATCATGCAAGACAAATTTCCTGATAGCTTTATCGGTCACATGAAGATAAAGAAAGCTACATGCCATTTCTGTTGACATGTCCTATGTTCATTTCCGATTGGATCCTCTTAACAACTTTTCTTTCAGAATTCTTGTTTTCAGAATTCAATTACATTACATAAAACCCCTCCCAACCACCCTGCCATATAATCATCCTCATTAGTATATCGTTTGGCTAAAATCTAGTAACACCCTACATTGGCAAAGGGAGATAATGCTCAAGAGTTAATGCCCTTAGTCTATAGGTACAAATTTTATGCCACAATCGTGACCTAGTACAAAAAAAAATCATAAAAAATTAAATGCACAAGTGAGGTAAAGAAGGTCCATATTGCTGAGTAACTATGGAAGGTATACATGTCTGACATCAATTTCAAGAACAACACAAGCCCGAAACACCTAGTTCACAAATATATCCATATCTTTAATTAGAAAACAATAATTGTTGAAAAAGTCACACCATAGCCTTAAGTTAAGAAATTTGCCAGGTGCCAAATTACGAAACTGTACCCTGCTACCTTAAGTAGGGCTGATTAACAAGGTAGCAGGCTAATATTCCCAACATAATATGATTGTACAGGTATTCTTGGAGAAACATAATTGACTGAAAAATTTGCTGTCAAACAAAAACCTTTAAATATAATCTTGGATGTGAAATTTATGAAACCTGTTGAATAGTATAAAATGGCAATGAGATGTTTGTGTATTATTTAAGATTTCATATGGAAAATTTTTGAGCTCATATGTTAAAGTTCAACATGTTGACATGTTTAAAGCAACATATCAAATTCTGTTGTTGTTATTATTATTATTATTATTATTATTATTATTATTATTATTATTATTATTATTATTATTATTATTATTTAATCTTACAGTAATGGACATTGAAAAATCCCACAGAAGCAACAGTGTTGCTTATTTCCATTTAATCTTTTCATTGCTTATCTTATAGTGTTAATAAATGCTTTTGACTTTCCTGGCACCTGAACTCTTTACAAATTAGATTTGTAGTTCTGGCAATGGTTTTGAGAGTGCAACATGCTTTTAGTCTGGTCATAATTTTGTTGTAGCAAAATTAGCCTTTCAAATTCACCATAGTGGCTCTTTTCATTTGCCCAATGTTTGATATGTTATAACAAAAATTACCATCAATGTGGTCAATGTACATTTGAAATATTTGCTGAAAGCTTCATTATCATATGTGATTTGTGTGCTTTTGACTCATATTTACGATGTGAAGTAATACAAAACTTGACACACACACACATACACACACATACACATATATGGTTGGCTCATTTATTAGCATGCTGGACTTGAATCAGCATGACTCTACTACTATCGTGTATCCTTGAGCACTGCCTCAACAGTCCATAACCTACATATGTTGATTTTTTTATAAAAAAGAAACCTGCCTGTGGATACTGTTGATTGAAAGCTAGCCTCAAAAATTTTATCTTCTATGTAACCTTGTGCATGATTACATATAAAGAAAGGAATTGTGAACATTTGCCAAGTTATTAACAATGTAGACCAAATATACATATACTTAGTTGATCATTAATTCAGAGGCATGTATTTTTAAGAGTCTTTTAAATCATGTTCTGTGCATAATATATATATATATATATATATATATATATATATATATATATATATATATATATATATATATATATGTATGTTGATATCTTCCTGATCAAGATTAGGGATGTAGAATATGACTGTTGCTCCCTCCTTCTTGTTGCAAGAGGCAACTGATGGAGATCCCATGTTGATGTCCCAGCTGGGGTGGTCTTTGATTTGTTGGAAGACTGGGTTTTTTTGGCACTATAGCCAGTATTGTGCTGATGTGTCATTAAAGCTTAAAAAAAATAATTGTATTCTACATTGTTTTAGAAACTCTCTTGGAAGTATAAACATAATTTCCCAGAATGCTGTACCAGAAACATTATTTGCATTTTTAGTTGATGAGCGTATGCAGATTTGATTTGGTTAGCTTTTTGTAGAGTAAAAGTTATCTAAAATCTGTTGCAAAAAAGAAGTTCTATATTGTGATAGATATGTCAGTTGGCATGATGGACAGTTGTTTTTGGAAGGTCAAGATCACATGGATCATTAAAGTTTGAAAACTCCTTTTCTGGTTGCCTTGAATTTTGAAACGGAAGGTTTTATCCATTGAAAGATTTTGAATTTGTTGTATGGCACATCACAAATAGATAACTTAGGTTCCAAGGCAGTAGGAGTAATCTAACTTTCCTAAAGGGCACACTACTGTAGCTGACCTAGGCTGATCCAATATTAGAATCCAAACCTGCACTCTTTGAAGTTGTGAATTTGGGAATAAAAAAGCATTGTTCCACCAAAGTTTCTCTTTCCATTAGTTGCCTCTTAATATATGGGAGGGCATATTGAGTCTGTTCTACATTCTTAAGCCTTCATGGGAAATAAGATGGGATATATCGGCTCTTTGCATTAGTGGCACACTTACTTATTGTGGCATGTTATATGGGATGGTTTGTTGTCAGTAATCCATCCATCCATTAGCACAGGTTTGTTATTACTATTCATCATGAACTGCATGGAGGATTTCCATGAAACTTTACATGCACATTTTCATCTATAGGTCTTGTTAGTCCAAAATAAAAATGGTAACACTTGGACAATGGCCACCACAGTGACCATTTCAAAATTTTTTTATCACTACTCGTACTGAATGTCTGATCATATCAATGTTGTTTTCATTGAAACACTGCTTATGATGTCAGGTTGATCCAAAATAAATGGTACAGATCTGATGTCTAATATAACTGCCATGACAGCTGTCTTAAAAATCTCACTACTGCTACTTCTCTTAAACGGAAGTCATATTGACCTGGCATTTTCACCAAAAGACATCTTATGATGTCTAGGTTCGCCTATATGAAAATGGGATCAATCCATTATCCAGTATTGCCAACATGGGACCCATCTTGAAAATCTTATTACTATTACCCCTGAATGGATGGTCATATCAACATGGGGTTTTCACTTATAGACTGCTATGAGGCTTAGTTGATCATGAATAAAAATGGATCTGATTAGTTGGCTACCAGAATGGACATCTTGAAAATCTTGTTATGACTATACCTCCTGAAGGTGATGTAATATTGCAATGGGTTCACAAAACTCTTTTTATGATTCCTATTTGGTCCTAAAGAAAATTGGTGCTATTGAGATTTCTGATATATGGCTGCCAGATCGACAATTTTGAAAGTTTTAATATTGCTAATCTGATGGTTTGGTAATACTGACATTGTAACAAATGCCAAAATGCTTCTAATTATGTCTATCTAGCATCAAATATGGCCACAATGGCATCCATTTTAAGAATCTTGTTATTGTTGCTTCTTAGAAATTGAAAAATATTATGAGGTTTCCACCTTGTTATGATGCCTTATTAAAATTAACTGAAAATGTTGCCATGATGAGATGTAGTAATCTGAAAATCTGGTTATCAGTGAAGAATGTCAAAGATGGTTTCAGCGCTACAGTTGATAGGAAAAAATGGTCTCTTTGTGAATTCCTGGAAATGCTATACAGCCAGTAGAGCACCATGCCTTGTAAGGGGATCTTGTTTTCTTTGTACTTTTGCACCTTTTTATGCAGGATGCAGTGATAATGTTACACAAGGAAGTAGTCCCTGTTCTTATAGATTGCTAAACAGGCAAGAGATTTGACTTAAAAAACTCAAGGAAATTGCAATGCATTTAAACTTTCCCTATTTAATCATTAATAAATTTTCTCTATTAAATAATCATGAATATATTTTTTTCTTAATTCAGAAATATTTCAACAAAAACTTGTCTTTCTTGACTGACAATTCAGACCCAAGAGTATAAATTTGGCAGATAGATATCTTCTGCTGCACAAAATGACAAGAAGGAAGACTGGATATAAACATAACAGTTCATCAGGCAGATTCCTCTATTAATAACACGTCATTACCTGGTTGCCCTTTATTTTGGTTGGAGTTCCATGTTCCATTGCAGAATAATTCAAATTGAGTTGCCTCCCTTTGATTGCATGGTAAAAATATCTATAAGCTGCTTCTCTTTATCTTTACAGGTTGATAAGTGTGGAAGATGAGCTAAGACGTGAACAAGAAGAAATGCAGCAATCCATTCAGCAGAAGCAGAAAGTCATTGAAGCCCAGGAGAAGAGAATTCAGAGTCTGGATAATGCCAATAGCAAGTTGGTGGCAGCACTGAATAAACTTAAAGAACATTGTCAGACTACTCCAACCCAAAATGGAATTGCTGGGCCTTTGAAAGCAAAGCTTAAAACTGAGCTCACATATTTCAAAACCAGCTCATGTTAAGGAGCTTTTTTTTACGGAACACATGAGAAATCGATATCTTCAGGATTATGGTAGAAAAAGTGCAATAGAAATTCTGGCATTTGAAAGACTACATTTCATTATGCTATTTGATAATCTCTCTGGAGGGCATCTATGACTATAATGTCAATACACAATTAAAAATGTTGTAAAATGGTCAAATTTTCCATTAGCTATGCAGATGGAAATTATGTTGAAGTTCTATATCACATCTGTTTACCTGTGTCTTTTATGTAATAGTGTCAGACATTTTCATATTTTATTTGTCCATGTTTTGTTACATTTTATAATGAAGCCATAGAATATGTCTCTCAAACACGGATTAAAAACTTGTGAATTTTGGCAAATTTTTGGATCATTTCATTTCAGGTAGGATAGTGTCCATTTTTGGGGGTTGGGCAAAGGTATACACAGTTTTGTCATCCCTGCAGCATAAACTTTATTGTCATGCTGGGTGTAGAGAAATGGTATGTACTTATATTTTGATTACCATTTGCACTTAAAAGACATATTTATTTTTTTTTTGCTCAAGTCGACAGCAGTGTGTTTGCAAAGAAGTTACAGAATATTAGCAGAAAACAGCACCCTATATTTTCATGGTTCCCTTACCCTTCTGATTTTTAAGGAGGTACTGGAATCCATTTGGAATTTAAATTAAACTAAAATATCCTGGAAACCTTGAAAATTACCTTTTTGTCATATGATGTCCTGGAATTTTATAATAAAATGTTAAACTAAACATTTGTTTGTAGAAAATGTTATTTTTCTACTGCAACTTTTCAGCGGACAATTTTGCAATTATCATTTCATCTCTAGCTTTGATTAATTCTGGTGACTAAGAGGTTTGTGCATACATGCAATGTTATGTCATTATTGAAAGTGGGAAACAAAAAAAATGAAATTTGTCGTTTTCACCCTAAAATCTGGAAAACTCTTAGGAAAAAAAATCATCTTGGTGCAGGAACCCTGTACTTTGCTACATTACAGTGAGACATCTGCTATAGACCTGCCAACTCTTGGATTGTGCTGTAAGTCTTACGAAAATCACCCTTAAAATACAGACATATGGCATAAAAGCAAAAACTATGGAAAAATGATCATTGCTGAAAAATCTACAAAATTTGTTCATATATGTTTGATTAGGATCTTGGTTTCATATTACAATTAGTGAAATTCGTCAGGGAACCAGACTAACTTTACAGCAGCACCTCAGACACTTTCAGCTGTCATTATTTGTTCATGCGAAGCATCTGCATGATCCATCTGTTGATTTTAGAATTTGTTTTAAATTGGTGTCCAGCAAGCGATTCATGTTTAAGACGAAAGTGAAAAAAAGCCTCTTAAAAAGTGTTAATAATCAACACTGAAGAATAAAACGGAATATTCAGATTCTCATGAATAAAAGATGTAACGGACACAATTACGTTTTTTGGACATCACATGCCAATTTGAGTATGACTCACGGTGGGCGATATGATTTTGTCATGTGCAGTGGAACTGCATAAGGGTTGGAACTTGAGTTTGTGCAAATGTACTAGTGGTAAATAACGTTTATGCATACTTTACAATATCTTCTGTTGAACATAATGTTTTTTTTCGCTGCATGTTTTGAATACCGAACTTTTAATTAAGTTTTATAGTATCAGTTTATGATATTTTTTTTTACACCTTACTGAAAACTGGTCAAATTTTTGGAAAAATCAACTGCCTTACTGAGACGGACTCATCAGGGTTGGCAGATATGCAGCTTTACTTATAGTTACATTATAGTGAGATGTTTGCTATGCAGTTTTACTTGCTGTTACTTTATCGTGAGATGTCTGCCGTGCAGCTCTGCTCAGTGTTACATTTAGTATCATAAGATGTTTGCTCTGCAGCTTTCCTTAGTTTTTATGTTTAAGTAAAACATTTGCTATGCAGTTTTGCTCAGCATAATGTTATAGTAAGATGTTTGTATTGTAGCTTTATTTATTAGCATTATTTTTTCAGCAAGATGTTTGCCATGGAGCTTGCTTAGTGTTATGTTATAGTAATATATTTGCCATGGAGCTTGCTTAGTGTTATGTTACAGTAATATATGCCATGGTACTTGCTTAGTGTTGTGTTACAGTAATATATGCCATGGAGCTTGCTTAGTGTTGTTACACTAATATGTTTGTCATGGAGCTTGCTTAGTGTTGTGTTACAATAATATATGTCATGGAGCTTGCTTAGTGTTATGTTACAGTAATATGTTTGCCATAGAGTTTTGCTTGCTGTTATGTTATAGTAAGATATAAAATTGTTATGACATCAGGGCTCCAGTGAAATTGTAAATGTCATGTGATAATAATGTTTATTACTTCATACATTTCTTTTGAAAATGAGTTTTCTACAAAATATATGCAAGACATACCAAGATTGGGATTGATGATATAGTAGAAATATTACATCAGAGTATGTCACCACATTACCTTTCAATGTGTGATACAGTGTGTGAGTGGTCTAAAGCACTCTCTGTTACAAATCACTGCCATCTCACCTCTGTCTGCGTGAGTTCGAGTCTAGGATTCAGCGAATGTGAATATGTGAGAAAGCTTGCCAGTAGCTTCTTGTGGGTCAGTGGTTCTTTCCCGTGATTTCCCAGTTTCTTCCTCCACCATTATATACTGGCCACCATGAATAGCCTATCGTGTGCTGAAAAATGGCATTAAGCCCAACAACAACAACAGTAAATACATCATTTGTGGATCCACCAAGTTAGTAATTATTGTTTTCATCAAAGGAATGTCTTTTTCCAGTCACACTGCAGTTAACTTTTAAAATAAGTGTGATTAACTTGCATACAGTGAAATTATACTTTGACTTCTCAAAGGCCAGTGAAGTATGTTAATTAAAAAAAATTAATTTGAAAGAAGAAGAAATTAAAGGGTTGTGATGACATTTAATTATTTCACTAGATCCTGAAATTTGTTAAATCTGAGCTGACTGTAAGTGGGACCCACTGCATATAGAAATACAATCTCTATTATGTGTACCATTCTTGTGTGTTTTTGAGATTGTGTGAGCAAGCTTCAGCTGTGAGTGTTTTGTCATGTACCATTTATACTTGTGATTTAGAAGCAAGAAATACTGTATTGTGCCTTACAAAGTAATTGGTGCAAATATTTATCACATTAATGAGAATTCTGTTATTGACATTGAGTGTACAAATTTCTCTCTCTCTCTCTGTAAGTAAGGCTATCTTTTCTTAAATTGATTTTGATGACACATGAAAAAAGCAATCGGAAAACATTAGTTTTTCTCACTGCCATTGCTGTGGGAAAGGAGTTTAACATGAATATATTGCATCTTCATAATTGTTTTTCTGCTGTAGGAACATATATATAATTGCTAATCATTATCTGGAAATCCACTTTTTTCTAATATATATATATATATATATATATATATATATATATATATATATATATATATATATATATATGAACACCAGGTATTCTATTCCTTAAGACTTCTTCCCAAGCCTTTCAGTGTAAATATTACATAGAGTGCAATTCCAATGTTTGACGGGTTTCTTTGTGGAGTCTGGCAAATACATTTACATATTTCAGAAACTACTTGCCTGGTCAGAATTTTTTGTTTGTTTTGGTCAGCATAAAAATGTTGCACATGAAAAACAATAGTTAGAAAAAGTGCTTAGATGTTTAGCATTATGGTGAAATTGGTACCTCTTGGTATAACTCGTCAGCTTTGAAGGAGATACTTATGTTGTGGCAACCATATTGAATATTCTACTGGACATCTTAAAAATCTTATCATTGCTACTCCTGAATGGATGGTCATGTCAGCATTGATTTTTCACTAAAAGGCTTCTTGTCATTTCTAGTTGGCTGTGTTAAAAAAAAAAGTTATTGATCTGGTATCTAATATGGTTGCCATGACTGCTGTCTTGAAAATCTTGTTGCTCCTCCCAAATGGTAAGTCTTATTGACATGGAGTTTTTACCACAAGCCTTATGATGTCTAGGTGCCCTAAATGAAAATGGTGTCCGTTTGACCTCAAATATGGCTATCATGGCTGCCATCTTGAAAATCTTGTTGTTACTATTCCCACTATAGGCATGGTTATATTGAGATGGAGTTTTCACCAAATGACTTATAATATTTATTTGGTCCTAAATGAAAATTGTGCTTATGTACATCTACAATGGCCATCATGATGGCTATTTGGAAAATCTTGTATACTTCTGTAGAATGGATGGTCATATCAACATGGGGTTTTCATCACAGTTTATTGTCTGTTTGGTACTAAATAAATATCAGACCTTAATAAGGTTATCTACATTAGGACAGATGGAAAGAAGAAGGAAAAATGGCATTAACTGGATTATTATTTTTGTTAACCTGTTACGGTTTATTATGATCTAAACTGAACTATTATTGAAGTTTAATGTCATGATGCGTAGTCTGTATTAATGGGGGGAGGGATAATAGTAAGACAGGAAGGAAGCTACATCTGAGGACAGAGTATTGATTGTAATTTCTTCATAAAAAATGTTTACAAATGCATGCACATGAAAAGAGGCATTATTTTAGGTTAATTTGTAATTTAGTATGTGACATTTCTGTATTAGACATTTTTTTAAAACCATCTTCCCTCAAGCATTAAAGTGTATATATATATATCTATAGTATATTTTTTGTCAACACATGCAAAGAAAACTTACTGTTACTATATTAAATGGGCAGTTAATATTTCTCGCCTCTTAATTCATAATGTAGGTTATGTTGCACTGTTATGGTTTAGGGCATTTTTTTATGCCAAAGTTCTTTTATGCAGCATTGGAAAATCTGTACAGTGAATATACATTAAATAGGGTTTCTGTTTTTGTAAGTAAAGTTGATATTTTAACTTATGACTTTGTTATGTTGCTTGTTTGAAAATCATTGTATATCGACATTTATTGACATTTTTTTGACAACCATACGTCGAGTAGGAGAATGAAAACAATAAACCCATACAAGATCTTGAGATTTCTTCATATGTTTTACACCATCACCACCACTTCCACCACCATCAAACTAATCCCTTGCTAGTATTACAATGGTAATTTGAGAAAAATGCAGAGAACACTAGTTACTGAATATATTAGCAATAAATGCTAAGATTCTTAAAATGAACCTATATAAAAAGTAATATATTCCTACCTTGTTATTTATTTTCAATTGGTGATGCAACGTTTGATTAATCATTTTGGGGGAAAAGCAGTTTTAAACAAATTCATTTAATTAATTAGCAAAAATGTAACAAAAGCCTACTTGAATTATTTCAAAAGCTGGAATATATGCATCTACCAAAAACATATGACACAGAGACTTTTATATTTTCTTGCATTCTAAGGCCATGTAGACAAGAACAAGGAAGTAGTTAAACAAAATTCTAAATAATCCATTCCACAAAGCCTACCAAATACTTTCAGTCTAGTCCTGTAACATACACATATTTGCCTACATTTATGTTTTTGGCTTATTCATTACAATTTAATATTAGTAATTAATTCCCTGTTAACCGCTCTGGTGACCTAGTGGTTAGTGTGACCGCCTCGTACGCGTGAGGTCGTGGGTTCGATACCTGGTCGAGTCATACCAAAGACTTGCAACAATGGTACTGAAAGCTGCCTCGTTTGATGCTCAGCATTAAGAGGTCGCCCTGGTGTCAGGATAATGTGACATGATGGGACATAGTGGTAGTGCTTACATGTCTACGGGATGATATCCTATTGCTTGACATCACTAAACTGCCACACGGCAGACACCGTAGCGATAGGAGTGAAAAATTGTTAAAGCTACGTTAAAAATAATAAATCACATTCCCTGTCACTGCCATATTTCATTGCCTACCTTTCCAGGACAGAAATGGCTTTTGGTGGTATAAAAAATTCCATCCTTCCATGTACGATACAGAAAGGCCAGAACTAGAAATAACATGGACCCAGAGCATAGGTCAATGCACAGTAACCATCTTTTTCTATAAACGTTTTTAATAGGTTAAATTTATCATACTATGAAGTTTCTGTATAGCACAAGTGTTCACACCCTCAATCTTATATATACTGAGTTGTAGTTCAAATCCTCGTGTGTATTGGGCATCTGTTGTTCAGTTTCGTCAGCAGTGCTCTTCATGTACACTTTCTCGTTGTTAATAGGTTGATCCGTAATTGTTCTCAATTTTATCCTTATCAAAATTACATTTTTTTTTTGGTTTCTTTCAACAGGGTTCTCGTGCCCAACCGATTTTTAAGGAAGACCTGGAGTCCAACTGGAATTTGAATTTAATGACAATATTCTGGTATTTTATATTTAAAACTTGAACAAAAACTTTTATATGATTATATATATATATATATATATATATATATCTATATATATATATATATATATATATATATATATATATATATATATATATTCTTAACAGTGAATGTTTTTTGCAACAGCCATCATATTACGTGGGTAGCTACAGTTGACTCTTGTAACTAAGAGATTTTGGCATATGTGCTGTATTTGTGTCTTTGATCAAATGGTTCCTTAAATTTTTCATTTTTTCCTTAAAATCTCCTGGAAAATAAAAACCATTTTGGTTCAGTAACTCTGTTTCAGACTCTTGCGTAGGTAAAGTCTCTCCTTTCATTGATAGATTCACTTGTGACCACCATTTTAGTCTAAATGTAAAATGAGAACTTCATGGCATGACGTCTCTTTGACAAAATGTTTAGTGATTATTTTTAGATTTGCTTACCAATATTCCGCTAGTGTGTTCCAATCCATATCGTTCATACTGCTTCGGTCTTTAGCTCCACGCATACCATCGTCTAGTTGGTCATAAATGAAAATGGTGTTGCTTAGACATCCAGTATGACCGCCACGGAAAGCATCTTGGCAATTAATTTTTAAAATGCTGCTCCTTCTAAATAGTAAGTTGTCAGGAACAAAAATAAAAAAATGGCATTTTCACCAGAACACTTTCTACGAGGTTGGTCCTAAACGAAAATGGTGCTGATCAGATGTCCTGATATTCAGTTCTTTGAATAATAGTGGCAGATAATGAACAGGCCATTTCGACCTTTCTTTGAATAATGCAATGGCAGATAAGATAAAGGTCAAATCGACATATTTCAAGGTGCGGCCACGACTTTGCTTACCTGCTTATTGTTACATAATGGGGCGTGGTTATAAAAATCGCTTAATTCGCCAGCGCCCTTGAGGAAACTGCAAATTCCGGATTTAAATAAACAGCGTGAAGACTTGAAATATTGATCTTTATTACCACCATTACTTTATGGTACATCGCCGTTTCATCACGACTCGGATACAGATACTTTTTTAAGTAGCAGTAATCACACACAAACACACACACACGCGCGCGCGCGCACGCACTCCCAAACCGAGAGAGAGAGAGAGAGAGAGAGAGAGAGAGAGAGAGAGAGAGAGAGAGAGAGAGAGAGAGAGAGAGAGAGAGATGTATCTGGGTCGAAGTTCTTGTTTGTAATGTAATATATGTTGCAGTGGTACATTTCATGGTGGAAGATTGATTATTGACGTTACATGACATTTCCTTTGTTGTGACATGTTGACAAATTTTATTTCTCGAATCATTATCCGTTATAAGTCAAATAGTCTAAGGTTTAGTTGAAATTTGCATTGATGTATTTTCAAATTATACAAAATGACTTTGACAGATTGTATAATGCGTGTCATGGATACCAATGTGTGTTAAACAATGAAGAAATATATATTAAATTGAAACTTCGAAGATGAAAATGGCGACTAGTTAAAAAGGGGAATACACAAAATGAGTTCAGTGTCAGTTAAATATTTTACTGATGTGAATAAGAACAGCAATAATTATACATAATAATTTGATATATAATTTTAAAGTTTTTCAAAATCAGAACACTTAATGAAACATATTTTCATTTTATTTATTAGAATATTGATATTGACATTATCTTGCGAAGATAATAATAATAATAATAATAATAATAATAATAATAATAATAATAATTTGTATTATTATAATTAAAGCACAATCTATTCAATTATTTTGGGAACTTAAATATCAGAAACGTTTTTTTAAAAACTTTATGTAAAGCATATTTAATTCCAGTAAGACATGTTCGTGTTGACAAGAAATTCGTAGTTGTCGTATACGTACCGTTACTAGAACAGTAACGTTATATTCGTGGATGGGGCGTTTTAAAATATACTACAAATTCTGAGGGAGCGCCAAGTGTAAGGTGATGTTTGCATTTGCAACATGCACAGTGGATAGACTGTTGGCATACCTCAATGTTACATTCATGTACGGTGTCTGAAATTTCTTCAGATACTGTATATGATCTAAGCAAACAGCTAACATAAACGGCTTTTCGTGTGTGCTTTAAAAACCGCTTGAATTTGTCAGAAGTACACCATCTTGAGCGGTAGCCAAAATAGAGAAAACGAATTTTGACAGACTGGAAACAAATTCCTCTCCCTACGTAAAAAGATGTTATCGGCCCATTTTTTAAAACGATTTATTTTACCTATAAAAAAGCAAAACTGATCAAGCTGAACTAAGGTTTTTGTTGGGTGCACATCTAAAGGGCATAGTAACCCAGATTAAACTCATTAATCATGCAGCAAAATAAAGGAATTTAATTTTTTTTTATTCAGTACCCATTTATATGTTAGGTCAATTTGAATGTCCAGGGAATTCATTTTACTTTAAAAATCAAATTATATGAAAAAATACGAAGCTGTAGCAACTTTATCTTTGACCAGAAGTGACTTGAATGATTGTAGGCTAATACGTAGAGGACAGCATGCTGAAACGGAATAATAATTACGTAATTTAAATCATAATCAGGGAATATTGTGGTTTTAAAAGTTGAAAATTTAAATTGTGACAATTTTCGCACCTGACGGCATACTGTTTTATATTGTTTTTGCCGATAAACGAAACCTTTTGTTAACCTAAAATACAATTATACATACATTAGAGATAACACGAAAGGCGGGGTCAATTTTAAAAGAGGATAATTTTTATTTGCTTATGGAAAATTATGTTCCGCATTTATATATACAACAGGGTGATCAGGGATGGGATTGGGTGTTAGAGAAGGTATTGAGAGCAACTGTCATAAATTAGATGTTTATTTATAATGTAATTGAATGATGAATGAATTTGATCCCAAACTTGTGCGCATAAAATCCCAAAATGAGTTTAACAATAAAACTGGAACTAATCAGATCATGCAACTTAAATGATTAAACAAACATAAATCAACGTATATGGACATATAAACAAATATGATTAATATATGGTTATGGCAACATAGATGATTATTGTATACAATTCAAAAATCTAAAATGAACAATATTTAACTTATCATTGAAGCTTAGAATCTACATAACTGTGAACAGTCTCTCTCTCTCTCTCTCTCTCTCTCTCTCTCTCTCTCTCTCTCTCTCTCTCTCTCTCTCTCTCTCTCTCTCTCTCTCTCTCTCTCTCTCTCTCTCTCTCTCTCTCTCTCTCTCTCTCTCTCTCTCTCTCTCTCTCTCTCTCTCTCGTCGGCCTGTTGTCAGGATAATGTGACTAAGTGGGACATCATGCTACATATCTGCGGCATGATGACCCAGTACTAGACATCACTATAACTTGCCACACGGCAGACATCGTAGCGATATGACTGAAAAATTGTTAAAGCTACGTTAAAAATTATAATCACATCATATCACTTTGTCTGCCAATTCCAATAACGTCAAGATATCCATGATGGTCTTGTTTGCCGATCAGATTCATTAAACAAAATATCAATCAACAGTCAAACATTAATGTTTTAAGAGTAAAAGATATTGTGGAAATATAGTATGTCAGAACACAGCAGTCATGGTTCAGTTTCTACATTGAGATCTTAGTAAGGCATTAAACAAGGTATGGAAATACAGACCGTGTCTCAAACTTGAAAATATGCAATATTCCAGATACACATAATAACTGTATTTTAAACTATACAGAGAACAGATAGCAAATAATTCGATGGTACGGTTATAAATTAACCCGGAGAATAAGCTAAGCAAGAGTTGCACAGAGATCTGTCCTTAGTCCACAACTATTTCTTTTCTACATATATGACATAACTGAACATATTTTAGGGCTGAAATTAACTCTAGGAAAAGCTTTTAAGTTGGTCTTTACTTTAGAAGTATTCATTTCGTTTACTGAATGTATAATGAAATAAGTTAGAAGATACAATTGAAAATAAAATTGGTAACTCCCAACTATACTTTGTATTAAAATGCGACTGTGATGATGATATGATAACATCCACAATAAGCCTCTTAAATGCAGTTCTAAAACGATTTGACATTACAAATTTAGTAAATGAACCTGCAGAAATTACTGCCAAGTCAAGAATTTGCATTTATCTGTTATTAATGAATGCTGTTCGTGTCAAACCACCCTTCCATAGCGACTCGGCCAAGTCATACCAAAGACTTTAAAAATGGTACTAACAGCTGCCTCGCTTGGCGCTTAGCATTAAGAAGTTAGTTAGAACCAGTCGGCCTGGTGTCAGGATAATGTGAATGGTGGGACATCATGCCACATGCGGCATAATTCTCCAGTGCTATACTTGGCTATAGACTGTCACACTGTAGACAGCGATATGTCTTAAAGAATTGTTAAAGCTACGTTACAAATCTAAATCACACACACACACACACACACACACACACACACACACACACACATAAAGCCAAGTAACAAACCAATGATGACTAATGAAATTAGATTAACCATGCAAAAATGTATAGAATGTATTGAAAAAAAGATTTGGCAATGAAGAAATACATAATCCTATCATTAGTGGACCTTCTATAGACTGGCACACTGTAGACATAGAGATATGTCTTAAAGAATTATTAAAGCTACGTTAAAAATCTAAATCACACACACACACATACACACACACACACAATATAAAGTCAAGTAACAAACCATTAATGACTAATGAAATTATATTAACCATGCAAAAATGTATATAATATTTTGAAAATAAGATTTGGCAATGAAGAAATACATAATCCTATCATTAGTGGACCATCTATAGACAAAAATGTAATTTGACAATCAATATAATTGGAGAATATCTTAAATCGTTACAACCATCATTACAACATAAGTGTAAGTTCATATAAATGATAGCACATGATAGAAATCGTACCTAAATTCAAAACTCTAGATGATCCTCCGCCTTCATTACAATGTATAGAGGATCTTAAATGTGTAATGATTTAATACTGAATTTATGACACGAGTTCAATAATGTCCAGATTTTTCGAGTCATATTCATTATTCAACGAGTTTCATAAATTTAGCATTCAATCATTACCCGTTTGAGATTCTTGTTGAGGTTTCATTCAGTGGAAATTATTTAGATTAAAAGGAATGAATAATTTCGTTCACCCTGACAGACGGTGCACCTTTCAGTTGTTGTGCATAAAATATTTGTCTCAAATAAAGTTGATCTAGTCAAATTAGATAGATTGTATTATTTTACAAATTATAAATCGAAGAACAAGCGTCCATTTAAATAAACATATCATTTTATGACAACAAAATCATTTTTCAGACAAAATGATCAATGAATGTGATATCACTTAGTTTGTTATGGTACACAGTGGGCTTATATACCCTAAAATGTCACGTTCACAATTAAACACTACACTGTTTGAGATTTTCATGCGAAATAAGATTACTGGAAGCAGAAATTTCCATATTTACTGTAATGTATATATGACCGGATATTTCGCAGTATTTCATTTAGAACAATAGACTATATAGAAAATATAAACAATTTTTTTTATAGTCAGATTTCCATCATATATATATATATATATATATATATATATATATATATATATATATATATATATATATATATATATATATATATATATATATATATATCGCCCAAATATGCTGTGGCTGGATAAAGTTCTGTCACTTGGGAGACCGTTTTATGTCCACATTCTTCTGTGAACAAGAGTTGCGTTTATTTACTTCTGTAAGATAACATTTAAACCACGCTTGTATATCGGGGATGGATTCTATGTCACAGCTATACTTCCCTTCTCCATCTCCACTCACCCACAAGCTATCAAATGAGCAATACCCTTAGTTTTACTTCTTGTTGTTATTCTTGTCTTGAAGTTTTACGCCAATTTTCTGACGATTATGCTGTAATAAATGACATAACAAACCACAGTTGGGGTAAATTGTCCATATTCGAACAGCCGAGATAATTTGTCTCAATTTCCTTTCGCGTGTCGAGTTAAATTTGGCCGATAAAAACGTTCATTGAAAACGAAACATTCCAGAAGACGGGGTTAAATAGTTTTTTTTTCTTCAGGATCGCAACCAATCAATGAATAGAATATCGCACACAATTTTTATTGGCTTCTTGTGACCAATCAGATTCATATAATGTATATGTTCACATGTTATAGTATCAAAAATATTTAATTGCACAACTATAGGCAAAGTGTATTGACTATATAATAGAATAGTTAATTTCATATTCATCGACTTAACAAGGCCGATGCACTATGTACGAAAGGCCTTAGAGGCGGTCACTATGAACAAAGGTAAATGAGGGAACTATGAGGTGGGCCTTATGTTCTTAGTGAAACAGGGGAACGGAGGCGGGGACCGAAGTTAGCACTATGTACATAGGGATATGAGTGGTCTAGGAAACGGGCACTATATACAGTGTTCAGTGGGGGAACCAAGGATGTGGACAACATGTACATGAAGAAACGGTTAGACTAGGCGGTGGACTCGATATACATAGGAAAATGGGGTGGGGGCAGGAAGTATGCACTATATAAGCAGGAAAGTGGGGAACCATTAAGTTGGTACTAAGTACAGGGTAAATAGGTGGAGGCTTGGGAGCTGGAGATACAGAATTGCAAAATAAAAACGAATGGTCTAACAATGGGGCATGAATAAGGTCTTCTAATAATTATACTTGTTTCAAACTCTTAGTTTACCCTGGATGCCATTAGAATCAGTCAAATGTAATAACATGAAACAAAAAAAAAAATCGAACGCACAGATCCATGGAAGGGCAGATGGTCAGAAATGCGATTACCGCTTTGCCTCTTCAGGCGATGGAAACGAATGTTTTTGCGCATGGGCACCATTAATTATCCAGGCCTTCTTTAAGTTCATACTCAGTGGGATAATAAAAAAATATCTATATACAATATTGAATTTAATCCAGCGTTAGTACTTTTAAAAATATACGTGGCCGCTGTGCTCATTTCCTATCAATGTCATTTAATGTCCGTCAAATGCAGCCGACGCGTGGACACCCCACAGGTCTTAAAATCTAAACATTGGAAGACCATTCTGGCTCTTTGCAGTCGTAATGTTCTTCATGGTTTCCATCCATCTGTTAGCCAGACTATTTGAAAAAGTCTTGAACATGTACGATCTATGTTTTGCTTCAAAATTCAGTGCATATGTTCCTACAAGATATAAGAATGAAGTTAATTACTTGATAATATCTGATAAACAAGTTATATTGTGTGCTTGTATTTAGTTAAAAACATATAAATTTTATGCCTATCAAATAGATAAGTAAGAAAAAGTGAAAAAGTAAAGCGAATTAAATAATACTAAATAATACATATATCACATGATGATATAAACAATTGTAATACTTCCCGTTGAATATTGGCATGCATAATATTGGTAATATGGTAGTATTACTGAAAATAGTTCTTGAACTAAATGTACCAGTATAATGCGTAAGTTTAGCGGTCGTAAAATGAAGCGATTTTCTTTAAAACAAATGGTTTCAAACTGGACGTGTGCTATCTTAGCCATTGTACATATAGTGAGGTTTTCATTTTTGCTGGAACGACAACATTATTGTGTTTTTCTTTTTGTGTACCTTGGATTGCTATGTACTAAACAATTCAATTGAAACCAAGTCCAAAATGATGTTGTATTCCATTCAAGGAGGAAATATAAGGAATCACATATTAAACAATCGGATTATATCAAGTGTTTGACACATAATTAGAAATATTGTATTGCTTTAATTGTCTTGATTACAATTATTAGGCTGTACTAGAATTTGTTATTCACAGGATACATGACGAAGCTGAATACATTTTTTGCTGCACATTCCCAAAGTGATTTAATTTATTTAGTATTCAATTATTAATCTGTACAGCAAGGAAACGTTCATTTTAGGTACAAATTATAGAAATTGTTCGGTCATTTTATATGTTGAGACTGAAGACTTCGGAAGTTGTCATTTAGCAAAATGGAGAACTGCTTCGTGCAATTTTAATTTGAAAATTTCACGAGATGATAATCAATGCGATCATATATAGCCAATTAAATTTTGCAGGGACGTATCTGCACGATTGCAGCCACCGTTAAGTCACTTTAACTTTCTCCATCGCTAAACTAGGATGCGATACGACGAGGATGATGTCAGAAAAACCTACCATTGATGGTTTGTAGTGTTATACGTTGTATGTCGTTGGAATCTAGAAACCTCTCTTGTCGATTTGATTTGTTTTTCCACCTGAGGAAGAAGTGCGTTGATGTCCCCTCCAGCCGTACGACCACAGGGTGGTCCCAGCCCTTAGAGGTCTGTTTCATAAAAGAACCTTTATAAAGAAGATATATAACAAAGTTAATAAAATAACCTGATGGCAATGTTGTACTGTATCGAGGCTAGTGTCCGCTATCCACGAGTCTTGAAATTCCTCTGTAAAACGTGAACGTCGTGATTCTTTATACCATAAGTATAAAAATCGAACCAATTCTAATATTCTACATTTTATGCAATTATATTTATTTTAATTTTCGTTACCATTATCACGATCTCTATCGTCATTAACATCAAAGACTTCTTCCTGCTCTAAGCGTGTTGCATAATGTTGACGTATAATATATCTTGCAGCAATAAAGTATATTTGATAAGCAAAGTTGAAAACTGATCCCAATAATTAAAAAAAATTGATTAAACATATACTTTATTAAATTTTTTATAGATTTTATTTCTTCCTACTTATCTGACTACAGATTCTTAAGGTTGAGTATTATGCTTAAATGTTTTACAGATCACTTTGCATGAAAACTGTAAAGTAACTCTGATCATGGATAACCATTCCGTAGTTTCATGTGTCAGGTAACATAAACAGGTAATGAGCTATACAAACATTAAAACGCATTTCGTGAAACCAACCTGTCAAAACTGAAGATGATGAGTCTTTATCACCTAAAATGACTCGATTGAGTTTGTTCAGTGTTTCCGTCTCAGCGGCGTTGTTCACTGCTTTTAGTACCACGGTGTGCCTGTCATGATAACCTTTTTTCAACACGTTTCGGTCTAAAGCATTTGTATTATTTAACGAGTCAGAATGTAACAGCTTATCACTTTTAGTATTGGCTTGATTGTATGATATAATAGGCCGTGGTAGAACATTTTGGGGTTTCGCTAATTCCTTTTGTTGGGTCGAGAGTTTCTGATATTTGAGTTGTCTCTCGCTTGATGTGGATTCAGGAACAAGTTTTATCTGTCCCAGTTCTGGCAAATCTCTGATATGAAGATTCGGAGACACTGTAATATGTTCAATTAGCTCTATCATGAACAGAGAAAGCATATTTCCTACGTCTGCATCGACGACGACTTCATTATAAGTGCATTCAAGATCAATAGTTTTGGAGTATCTATCGTATCTTATGGTGAAATGTGTTTCGTATGTGCCGCTGATGTGTGCAATACCTAAAGGTTTTATCTCCTGCGCATCGTCTTGAATTTCATAAAAGTCCATGTCCGTCATATCAGCCATATTCAGTCCATGTCTCTCGATATTTTGAACCAGCGAGTCGTTCATCGCGTCTTTGATCATTAGATACGGATATACGTTATTCTCTGTGGCCTCAGCAACTGACTGAGAATTTTCCGTTATGAATGAATCTAGAGAGTCATCAGGATTGATTTTTGCAACCAATGGAAACGGGTTAATCAACCGACTGATGATCTTTCTAAATCGTGGAATATGAAATCTCAGATCGACTCTTGTGATAATTGGAATAGACTTACTTTTTGTCAGTAGATGCAAGAGTAGCTGGTACACTGAAGCGAAGAACTGAAAAAGAGTGATCTTTCTCTTTTGCGTGAAGTTAAATATACTGTCTCGGAATCGAGATGGCAGTGTTGTAGAGTAATATCGGTCATATATGCTATTGATGGGTTGGTAGGTTCCATCACCGAGCGTAATGGGTTGCAGTGTACCAGCCATATACTTCAACCAGAACTGCTGTAGTTCGTTGAGTTTTGGTTTCAATGATCGTTTTAAAGTTGACTGTATATTTGGGAACTTTGATTTTCTTTCTACGTCCTCAAAGTCTGTGTTTTTCCAAAACTGCTCTCCAAGATACGCCAATTCCATCTTGATGATTCCAAAGGAATTGAGATCAAATACGACTTTGTGTGCTACTAACCTAAGAATTATTTGGTTACTGTTGCAAAGCCGAATAAATTTCACAGGCAATTCTTGGGTGATATCGATGTAGTAGTTCATTCTGGGATCTCTTTGCTCAGGAACTGTTGACAATACTATGTCATTGTCAAATCCGATTAATGAGTCAGAGCCTATGTTTTGTACCGAAACTACAGTGGGCTCGTACTTTCCACCTGTCGTTCGATGAAAAACAGTTCTCATTTGTGGATGTCTTTCATAGATCAGTTCTAGGAGTTTTCTAAGTCCTCTTGTTGGAATGTGCGGTGCTACATCAAAATCAACAAGAATGAGAAACGTATGGTCACCTGGTCGTTGTTCATAGTCTTTAAGTATTACCTCTTGGATATAGGTCACGTCCACCTTGTGATATGCTGATTCCCCTGCACTGGATGAACTTGCTTCCACTGCAGAGAGAAACCCAGAGATGATATCATCTGCAAGATCTGACATCGTTGTCTCGTCTGAAAGTAGCTTCAAAATTGGTAGCTCATAGCCAGTTATATCCGCAATTCTATTTACAAAGCTCATAGCGGCCATTGAATCAACACCTAAGCTCATGAAAAGAGTTTGTGGCTGCAGTGTTTCGACGTCTATCATTAAAACATCCCCAGCAGTTTTATGGACTATACCCAAAACTACGTCTTTTCGTTCCTTTTCTGACATTTCATGAAGCGTCTTTAGGTCCAAGTCAGCGAGTTTTGTCGACGCAGATGCTTGTGAGATCTGATTTATGAATTCAGAGGATATAACAGATTCAAATGTTGTCTTCCAGCTTTTGCTTGCACCCTGTATCAAGTTTTTGGTAAACTTTGGCCACATAAATGAGTTGTATGTGATCTGCGGGACGTTCGTTGACAAAGCGTGCAAAAAACATGATCTGATCTGTGGAACAGAAAGACTGTTGAAGCCTTCTCTACGCATTTGTTCTTCAACCACGGTATTGTCCTTTGCCATACCGATTGCCAATGGTCCCCAGTTGATACTTTGTCCACATAGCCCTTTCACTCGTCGGTAGTGAGCTAAAGAATCCATAAAAGAATTTCCAGCTGCGTAGTTAGTCTGCCCCCTGTTTCCTAAAACAGACACAATCGAGGAGTGCATAACAAAATAATCCAGCGGTATATTAGCAGTGCACAGGTGTAAATTCCATGTCCCCATTACTTTGGGATAAAGACATCCTTGTAACTGTTCATCTGACATTTGGATCAACAAAGAGTCTGACAAAACTGCAGCCCCTTGGAATATACCCTTGATTGGTACATTTGGAAACTGTACTTCTATAGACCGGATAGCATTTTTGAGGGATGTAACATTTGTAACGTCTACTTGCATGGTCACAATTTTACTGTCATGCTGTTCTCTAACAGCATTAATCATCTTCGACTGTGGCGAATTAGGACCTCGTCTAGAGAAGATAGCAATGACACCTGCTCGTTTCTCGGCAAGTAGGGTAACAATTTCCCATCCCAATCCCGTTAGTCCTCCAACAACGATGTAACAACCATTTGACTTGAACAAAGTTTCATCTGTGCATTTTGATTTCAATTTCAAATCTCCAGTTTTTAATGAAAGCGTCTTCGTAGGGATAGGAAAAATGGAGTCTACTCTTGCCCTGTCACTATTTCCAGGTTTTCTGAAACTCTCAGGCTGTTGAGTAATGGTAAAGATTCTATCATCAATTAAGTGGGACGATGGAAGGTGAGTGTGATTTCTAATTATTTTATGCGATCGTTTAATCCAGCTGAATATCGTGGGAAGGGAGCCACGAAGATTGCATGGTGAAAAGATCCTCTCAGTACCAAGTGTAACGATTTCAACATGCCTGTACTTTCTTTGAATCATTCGTTGAAGAGAAACCGGTAGAAACTGACGCAATGTGAGCAGCTGGTGGACATTACCAGTTTCGACAAAATTATGGAGGCATTCATGTGTCGATTTCAAAGGCGTGAGGTAAATCATTGCTGTTGGTCTCAGTTTTGCGCTCGTGTTAGTCTCTGTTGAAGTCGAAATTGTTACTGTTTGTTTGCTGAAGGTGAAAAGACTTTCAACAACTTCCCGCAAATGTGACGATTCTTCATCTATGATTGCCAAAATATCGACATTTTTCTTGAGGTCCTTTGCCAATTCCCATAGAATAGTTGCGAAAGTCATCAAACCAGGTCGGTAACTTCGAAGTCTTTCAATTGGACAAATAGCATAGCGAGGTACATTAACGTATGTTGCAGCAATCAACGGATAGCACACAACAATTTTCTTTCTCTGAGCAAACTTATCACTTCCAAAATTTAACCCTGTTTCATAGCCAACAGCCTCAAGGCTTACAATTTGGTATTCACATTTTTCCTCTTTGCTCCATACTTCTGCGCAATCTGCATCTTGTTCTTCAGTCAGAGAGTAGATTGTGTGATCATGAAGACATATTTCATCAAGGTGCACCATTACAAATGCGTCACATTTTTCACCGCTCTTTTCATTTGTGTAATAATCAGTTTCGTTTTCGTCTGTTACTATCAAAAAAGGGTCATAAATTATATCTGGAAGAGATGATTTAACCAAAGCCATGTGTCCAATATCCACTTTACTAACATTGGGTTGCAACCTTAATCTCTTTGCGCTGCAACGTGAAAATGTATTATAATATAAGAGACCTCCGTGAATTGCAATTTCTTCTGAAAATTCTAGTGGTAGGTTTCCAGAAGCAACAGCAGAGATCAAAGATCCAAGCTGAACCTTCTCAGATTTAATCGTCGGATTGATGTCAATTAATGTTATGTTCTGCAGGAAGCCCTTTTTCTTGGACAGCATTCCTTCCTTTTTGACAGATCTCGCTAGACCCCACAGTTCAGCTCCATAAATATTCGATTCTGATGTCCCAGACGGTGTAATAGCTTGAGTTCCTTCCGTTACAACGAATAAAGGAACTAATTGTTGTCTCTCATGCAATAACTTTATTAGCTCTGCTAGCTGTTTGAAGGAAACTTTCAGTGTATTCAACACTACCTCACTTTCCTCAGTCGGTGACTCTAGTCTGCGTCCAGGCAGGAATATTATCCCTCCTATGTCTTTTGAGCTTTCCATCTCAATAACATCAGCAAAGAAGTTTTTGTCTACTGTCCTTGCGCTCATGTGTATCACTTTTAAGCTACCATTCACGGGAAGATTTCCTATGTCCTCCACGACCTTGTTGTTACATGTCAATGCAAGGAATGTTTTATTCTGGCCATCTTTGGCAGCATGCATTACGCTGTCAAACGGTAACAGCTGCCAGGATTGCCAGAAGGCAAGGTCAGTGTCATCACTTTTTCCGTCACTGATTTTCTGAGTGTGGAAATTTTGATATTCAATAATAACATGGCCGTCTAAGGAAGTCAGAAGCGCATTGTAGTGACCATCAGGGTAAACTTTAGTGTAAGCATACATTTTCTGCTGCAAGAACTGGTTGCATACGATATTACTAACATCTTTTGGTAGCCTCTTCTCATTTGTGTTGCCTGTAGAGATAACTCCTATCATCTGAAACATGGCATCTAACACTGCTGGATGAAGAATTGTCTGATTCAAATACACTGATAAACTTTCTGGTACTATTATTTCTGAGAAACATTCATTTTTGTTCCTCCATGTTCTAATGTTTAATGTTAAGGTATCTCCGTAGGTCAAACCAAAATTCTCGAGGCTTTCATAAACATCACATTCCTCCGTACAACGGTCCCGAATGGATTGAATATGAATTGGTGCCCTTCTGGGTAGGGTCCTTTTGCCGATTGTTCCAGAGGTGACCAACGTATCTTTCTTTCTTACGAAGAACTGGATGTTTCCGTCAATTGCTTCTTTTAAACTTACGGATAGCTCCTGAATTTTACCATGTGAGGGTGAAACTGGATTCTTGAATTCCAACGAGACTTCTATATTGTCTGGAGTAGTTTTGAAAATCTGTGTCCCGATGACGAATGCAGCTTCTGCATAGGTAGCACCTGGTACAAGTACCGTATCTTGTAACTTGTGATCATATACAAAAGGTGTCGAAACTGGGTCAATATGAATTCTGAAATTCCATTTTCCTCTTGCTTGACTTATGAATGGATGTACTCCCGAAGTAATAGTTCCATCCCGACGCAACTGTGTACTCTCTGGTTCAAAGAAACCCTTTACTCTATTGAAAAAATATTTCGGAACATCAGTGACTATGCCTTGATTGTGTATTATTTTCTCCCATTCCAAGTCTACCCCATTTTCATAAAGTGATCCAAGAGACGCAAGAACGGCGCGTCTTTCGGCGTTTTCTTTCATGGAACTAAGGCAAAGCTTATCTGCAGAGGGAAGAATGCTCTTGATATGTGCGTTAAGCACAGGCTTCGGACCAATCTCTATAAATATATTTAGACAATCCTCTCTAGAAGATTGTTTGATTGCTTGGCTGAATTTGACTGGATGTCGGACATTTCTTGCCCAATAGGTTCCTGTTGAAAGACTTTCATCAATAATTTGCTTTCCAAGTACTGTTGAATAGTGCTCAATTGATGGAATGTTTTCTCCTAAGCCAGTTAAGATTTCTTTGATTTCATTTTGGCAACTATCAACATGTTGGCTGTGATAAGCACAATTGACGTCCAGCACTTTGATAAACACATTTTCTGACTTGTACTCAGTTTTTATGCGTTCCTTGATTCTCTCAATAGCATCTGAATCACCAGATAATGTGCAGGAATCAGGACTACTGTATACAGCAATATTAACATTTCCCTCCTCCTCCACACACATGTCTTCAACAATGCTGGTATCCATATTGCTGATCACCATCATTTTACCCCCTATTTTGTCGGCAAGAATTCTTGATCTGTGGTAGATTATTCTCACAGCATCTGCAAGACAAATAGCTCCCGACGCATATGCTGCTGCAACTTCCCCCACCGACTGACCAACAACTGCATTTGGTTTAATTCCCCATAATCCCCAGAGATGTAGAAGTCCAATCTGACAGGTGAAGATAGCCAAATGACCCTTGAAAGGATCATTTAATTCGGCCGAAGTTTCAAGTTTTTCAAATATAGACCATTTTGTCATTGGGGTAAGAAGAATATCGACTGCTCTAACTGCCTCCCGAAAAATAGGTTCAGATAATATCATTTCTCTGCACATACCATTCCATGTTGTGCCAACACCACAGAAAACAAAGATAAACCTAATATTCTGAGCACGCGGTGGCCTCCTTGTTTCGATAGTATTTAGCACTGTATCACAGCCAACAATGACATCTTCTTTCGTGACTGCCAAAAGTGAGGCCCTGTATTGGAAGTGATCCCTTCTGCATGTCGAGGTATAGGCCACATCAGCTAAATTGCAGCTTCCTTCTTTCTCAAAGAATGATTTCATATGTTCAAGACAACCACGGAGAGACACGCGGTCTGCAGCAGAGACGCAAATCAAATGTGGCCCAATAACATCCATATTTTCCTTAACCTCTCTGTTGGGAACCTGAATTTGCTGAATGACAGAATGACTGTTTGTTCCACCAAATCCAAAGGAGTTTACACATGCGACCCGTTGGCCCTTCTCATCAGACTCCCAGATTTCATTCTCCAGGGGAAGTCGAATGTCGTACTGATCGAAATTTATTTTCGGGTTGAAATTCTTCTTCTCTAAATCAATATGCAAAGACCGAACAATAAGGCCATATTTCATCATGAGAAGAACTTTAATAACTCCGGCTACACCAGCACCGGCTTCTAGGTGACCTATGTTGGTTTTTACCGAACCCATCGGAATTTTTCTCGTCCCTTTATTCTCTCCAGTGAAAAAGTTCCCCAATGCATTCGCTTCTGTGGGATCTCCAACCGGCGTGCCTGTTCCTTTATAAAGAAAAACATATAATAAAACAATACTCGTTGCCAAATTATGATTTTTACTTACTGCATGATAACTCGAGCTTGTTATTGATACAAATGGCGTTGTTTGTTCTATCCACTTAGATAATCACTTCAATAATCCCATGACGCCATCAATGTGTTATTGTGTCATTTTTGTTTGATTTTTGACAATTGTTTTGGGATTGCCTGACTTTTATATATTATGGGACTCCCTTAGTTTCCCAAGTAGATTTCTAACGGAAACTATCAAGTTGGAGACTTTACAGTGAAAGAAGTGGAATTTATTTCATTCCAATCCGATTTAAAATGTCGTGACAAACCTTTTCTCTTTAAATATATTTATCCACCATAATGTAGTTCAAGTGCATATATTGCCAAACACTTTCTGCGATTGTCGGCCGCATTCTCTAGCAATGCTGCTTACGGCCAATTTTTCCATAAAGTTACTAAAGATTTTTAACATCCTGATGCCATGGCGATTGACGAGCTGCTAAGGACTCCCCAAAAAGATGATAACGGATTTGAGAAAACTTTGATTTTAGAAGAGCTGAGATTTAATGAATAACACAAAAACGCTGAATTATTCGAGCGATGCCCGATGACTTACATTATCCTAAGACATAATTTTAAGCATGCACCTCCTTAATTAAATCTTTGTGAATTGATACCATTGGTGAAAAGAAGGTCTTCAGAATAATCACATTAGGTGATCAGGTAAATGCGTAATTGAAATTTAATCACGAATTAGGGTTTTGAGAGCCGGCTCATCATTATGAAACAAATTCGCCAGAGGAATTCAGGATTTTTTTTGTATCTACTGATTGTTATTGTAAGAAAATGGTAGAAGACCGCGCTTGATTTGACCCAAGTTCTTTAAATTTTATACCGATGAAACTGGCATTGAGTACATGACTTTGATTGATAAAACAGTTAAAATGACTAATCAGGTTTGTTTTGATAACTACGTTGAAGAAAGAAAAACAAAATAAACAAACATATACAAAGGATACATTTTCCTGTCCTTAAAAATCAGTAAAGGTCTCGAATGAAAGGAAAGAAAATACATCAAAATACTGCAGTAAAGAGGGGCTGAAATCTACATAATGAGCTGAAAAACGATATGCAAGTGAACATTTTTAGCCAAAGCAATTCTCCTCATTCATACTAGAGATTCCTAAACAATACCCGATTCCAACCTTACACTCACCTGACGAAAGCAGTTCAAACTATTAGTGATGTTGAGTTTTGATACCAAAACTATTTTGTTTATGACAGTTACCAAGTTTAAGGAGTAATGTAAGGACTTAAAGTCGCTTATCTAGTTATTAAAAAGTTATCACTTCTCTGATTTGGAAAATATTCTTATTGGTAATCATCATTTGTTGTTTGTATCAACTAGTTATATCAACCCCCACGTGACTTCATTTCAGAATTTTCAACCCCATGTCAATCATTCTGACGCATTCAATACTGTAATAACATGTTCTTGCATTCAGACACTCAACACCCAAATCAAGCAAAGCCAGTATCATTACCTTCAGCAACTGCAAATTTCATTGCACAATTAACAGAAATGAACGGGGCTATAGACTATTCTCGCTATTTACCGATATACAGTTAAGTTACTACTAATGCTGAGTACACTATGTTTAATATTGTTGATATCTGGAAAGGGCTTACTTCCCCTTGTTCGTAGTTTTGTTATCTGGATAGGGCTTACTTCCCCTTGATCGGATTTTTATTTTTATATCTGGATAGGGCTTACTTCCCCTTCATGTTCCAGGATATTTATGCAAATATTCGCTTACATCCTAGAAAACAAGCCGATTACGTTTCTTTAATTCGGGTCATTATTTGAATCTTTGAGTATCCATACAAACTTGTGAACTATTCTGTATGCAATCGTTTAAACACAATGTAAGTTTAAAGATTTTTTTTTTCGTCTCACAAGGGCTTATTTTTACCCGTTTCCCTTTTCTGAACAAGCTCAACTCAATCAATGCGTGTTATAATGTCATATATGTTGCCACAGAATCTTTTCGTATTAAGATGTGCACAAGTTAGACCATTGCATATTTAAATAATGATAATGAAATGTACATTATAATGGTCGCGTCTGTATGTGCAAAGATGACAAAGTAAAGACATATAAAGAAACGTTAAGCAACCCTCCAATGTATAATAATAATAATAATAATAATAATAATAATAATAATAATAATAATAATAAAGATGATGATGATTGATGATGATGATGATGATAAATGAATCGCGGCTAACACAAATATCTTTAAAGAGGACATTTCGCAGCAAGTTTAGAGAGTGGCAATACTTTTAAAAAATCCAATTTAAGTTTGTATTTTAAATGGCAAAACTAACTACTGTCCATTCGCTTTTAAAATATACCTTTTTACACGAATCAAATATAGAACTGTACAAATATTAACATGTTGTTATTAAAAGTAATTAAGAACGCGTTTTAAGACATTGAATATAATCAATAATTTCTGGAAGGGCTACTTGATAAGGAGAAAACACGGATAAAAGTTAAAGGATTGAAGAAATTACAAAGAAATAGAACAAACCGTGAGATTCTATATACTGTATCTTTGATTTGTCAATGTTCTGTCCCTCGTATACGGTTCTCAGAAGTTCCATCTGTTGTTGATTTGACGGAGCTGTGATTGGATGCATTGTGGAACCATCTTGGTTACATCCGGTTGTCATTATGGCCCAGACCTTTCTGTTCTTCTTTAGAGCCTAGAAAAATGTCACAATATTACCCAGTAAGTGATCTCGACTTAACAGTCTTTTCAGTTTGATATGAGCATAAAGTCTAGATTTTCTTCACAGATGTATAGAGAACAGGAAATACATTATGTCTATCGTTTGGATTTTTTGCAAACAGCAGAAAAACTCAACAATAAAAGTTAGAAGACTAAGAGAAATGTATATATATATATATATATATATATACATATATATGCTATATATACATTCATATATATATATATATACATATATATGCTATATATACATTCATATATTTATATATATATATATATATATATATATATATATATATATATATATATATATATATGCTGTTGATACATGTTAATGATCAGAAATCTGAATAACCATATATCTATATATATATATATATATATATATATATATATATATATATATATATATATATATATATATATATATATATATATATATATAATCAATGATTTGTAACTTCTAATTCAGGTTATGGTCACTCATACGCTCATAAGCAGTAACTTTTACAAAAACAAAAATGAAGATTTTCTATAATGTGCTGTTTAATATGAATGAGTATAATACCGTGTTTAGTTTTTGCAGAATTACTATTCCGCATCCTTCACCTCTGGCATATCCATCTGCCATGTCTGAAAATGCATGGCACTGACCTCTGGCGGACATCATCCGTGCTTTGCATAGAGCTATGAATGTTTCCGGGTACAAGATGCTGTTGACACCCCCACAAATTGCCATCTCGATTTCACCTATGATCACATATACAGTTTGAGTGAAAAGCGAGAATATGTTTGCATGCTGTGGAATTTCCTATTTTGAACATAATTCTGATAATCAATAAATTTCCTAGTTTGCATAAAATTCTGATAACCATTCCATCATAGGTTAGAAATAATTTTATTTATTGTTGCTGTTTGTCTTCTTGATATTGTCGTTATTGCCAAAAGTGAATCGCATCTCCGCCCCTTTGTTTCCTCTCAGTTTTTGTTATAAATGGATATGACTGGACCAATTTGATTATATATTTTTGTAAGTCCTCTATAAGAGATAGGATAACAATACGAAATCAGAATTATAAAACTGACAAACATTTAGGAGAGTTAGACGGATCATATTCTTTTTTTCATACATTTCGTATTGAGATACGATACAATTACTAATAAAACATACAATTCGCGTTATCAACCACACTGCGGCAACTTACTGAGTTGGGATAGGGGATTACATTCTGGCTTTAAGAACAATTTGCAAACGAAATTAATGGTTCTGAAAGGTCAATCTACAGTCAGCAAAGACTGAGATACAATGTTTGATAACTCAGTACTGAATTAGTAGCTTTAAAGTTAATCACAATTTGAAGTGAAGTTGCAAATTGATGAAATTAAAGTATCTGTTTTAGGTGGTCATTCTATATCATTACTAATATCGCCTAAAGACAGACTCAGTGTATTCTCTAGACATTTATTTTATACCTTTGTAACTGAATACAGATAATTATTTAGAACATAAAGTTCAGTTGTTTGTACACGTTTTCTTTAATTATGCTTGCTGATTAAAATGAAAAAAAAAATAGAGCGAATTAAATGAATGGTCAACTTAACAATTTGCTTACATTTAGCAAACGAACGAGAAAAGGAGATCCTAATAGAGTGTCTGTAAATCACACGGACAACCAAGCAGTTAGAAATGCCATACACAATACAAAAATAGAAAATAATGCCAAAATGGATTCAATTACGTTTTGATGGTGTTACACACACACACACACATACGCACACGCACACACACACATGGATAGTATGTATGCTCTATCAATGATATACCACGAGATGTATAAATATTTTATTTAAAGGAAACGAGACCTCTTTTACTATTTTTCATCACATTGATTAAATCAATATAATACACACTTATGATTTAAACATGAAAGATGGTTTTAAGAATAAAGTACAAACGCTTGTTTACGCTATTCACATGAACGCTAAGCCATTCACTTACCGGTTCATGGTAATTAATGTGGAATATAAACTAAGAGAAATAGCGAACTAATAAGATGTAATTAAAATATTGTAATGCATTTATAGTGGATCTAATTCATTATTCTGCTTTAATAACAGTATCACCGACAATAAACTCTCTCTCTCTCTGTCTCTGTCTGTCTGTCTCTGCTCTCTGTCTGTCTCTCTATTTCGACCGCTTAGGTGGCCAAGTGGTAGAGCGTCTGCCATGGATGCGGGAGGTCGCGGGTTTAAACACCAACCGAGCCAAACCAAAGACTTTAAAAATGTATTAACAGCTGCCTCGCTTGGCGTTCAGCATTAAGAGGTTAGAGTTCGGACTGGTCGGACTGGTCTCAGGATAATGTAACTGGGTGGGACATAATGCTACATGTCTGTGGCATGATACCCCAATGCTAAACATCACTATAAACTGTCACTCTGCAGACATCGTAGCGATATGACTGAAAAGTTTCAAAGCTACGTTAAAAATCTAAATCACACACACACACACACACACACACACACACACACACACACACACACACACACACACACACACACACACACACACACACACACTCTCTCTCTCTCTCTCTCTCTCTCTCTCTCTCTCTCTCTCTCTCTCTCTCTCTCTCTCTCTCTCTCTCTCTCTCTCTCTCTCTCTCTCTCTTATCCTTTGGTCGGTTTGACTAAACTTTCACCATCATTTATAAGTCTAGAGATATCGTGGGATGACATGAACGAAAATCCTATACATTCTTCCTCATTTAAATTTAGCCCATAACTTGCTGCGATGGTCCAGAGAGAGAGAGAGAGAGAGAGAGAGAGAGAGAGAGAGAGAGAGAGAGAGAGAGAGAGAGAGAGAGAGAGAGAGAGAGAGAGAGAGAGAGAGAGAGAGAGAGAGAGAGAGAGAGAGAGAGAGATTTTCATATTTAATTAATAATAATCGACACGTAAGCTGTCTCATTGTTTCACTACAGTTTACGTCATATTACATTATTAATCAACTGTTCTATTGGCCGTTCAATGAATCTAAAAGCGTTTACGTGTAGAATTGTTCTTTTAGCTGTTTTATCTTTTCCTTCGTTGATCAGCATACTATGTGGGAAATCTTTAACAAATGGTATTTATTTCTCGTCTTTGTTCGGTAGAATTTATCTTTCTTTATCTTTCTTGATGAATAGATGTCTGTTATATTAATTATGAAAAATAGTTTGTATTTCGGGCACTTGTAATTATTACATTTTATATAACTTTCTCTATAAATTAAAATATTCCCTACAATCTCCTTCTTCTCCTTTAGAATACATATCTTAGTTTCATAAAAAATTCCGCAAACCAGACTCAAATTTGTCATAAATGGTTCTCTTTGCACGTTGATGGTCTGGTCCTAAGTTCTATACAGCAAAATTTTTCACTGATGTGAC